>CM029596.1:136894645-136968305 GCA_017311375.1 Mytilus coruscus | reverse complement strand
AGAGTTAATTAAACAAAACGATATTCTGTCTAAAATAGTTATTTTCATTAATAGATACTAACAGACCGAGGGAATATTCATTAAAATTATTAAAGTTTAAGCTGAAACTAAATTTATCATTAATAGGCTATAATTTATAATGTTATATATTATCATCCGCGGGTTTTTACAGTGAATACATTTATGAAAATCATATGCAACATATGAGTGCCAATTATCAGGAATTAACACAAATATATTAGTATCTAATGTTTAAACTGTAGGGAATGAAAAAAAAAAAAAAATAGTTGCATGGTTATAATTCACAAGAATTTTGGATCCTTGCATTTCACAAAAAACGTAATTCATATTTTACAATAACCACAACTACTACGTATAAGTTACTAATTTTATACCGTTTATAAAATTGAGAATGGAAATGGGGAATGTGTCAAAGAGACAACAATGTATGGTTTTATAAGTCTCTGCTTATATTTTTTATAAAATAAAATAGAAAGTTAGACTTGAAGAAGTGATTGATTTGATAAGAAAATTGCCATTAGTAAATACTTGACGTTTTTGTTTATTGATAGTTTATTTTGAATTTCTGGAAAAAGATTTATTAACAGCTAGGAATGTTTGTTCATTAATTTTTTTATTCTTTTTTGTTTGTTTTTTTATAGTTCAACCTTATATAATCTAAATCTTTGCTATGATTGTGCAATTTTGAAAATTATATTTATTGCTACCTTACAAACGTCTTGCCGTTTATTTACATTATATTACTATTATTTTTATACCCTGTTCACACGACACAACAAAATCGGATTTAAAATCTGGTTTGACAACAATATCGGTTTGCGTTGACATGAATTCCGGATTGAATAGCAATGAATCCGGAGTCAAACCACTTGAGGTAGGCAGTTTGACATCCAAATTCAACTAACATTAGATTTGAACCTAGAATAAATATACGTGATGATGCAAATATCCAGAATATCAGTGCGTATGCTTGCGATATACTATTTCTTGCGAAAGAAAACTACGTGGATGCGTAAACATTGATTTCACTCGTGGTAGGTGATATTTTGCATTTCTTATCTATAAATCTAGGACACGGCAGTAAGAGCTGGACGTGATTTTGAAGCATGCTCATCATTGAGGTACTCTGACATCTAGTTGTTTTTCTAATCTTTTTCTTTCTTTTAGACTGACTGTCCTATTATAAATTTCGAAAAACTAAGGATAACCCGAGGAATAGATTACCTTAGCTGTATTTGGCGAAACCTTTCGGAATTTTGGGTCCTCAATGCTCCTAAACTTTTGTTCTATATTTTGCTTTTTTTTCTTTTTTGATTCGAGCGTCACTAATGAGTCTTTGTAGTCGAAACGCGTGCCTGGCGTACAAAACATGAATCCTGACCATGTGTCCATGATGATTTTTACACAAAAATATAAACTTTTTATATACATTGGTTCTTTTGAGTGCAGGTTCGGGTATTCAAAAGACTTCTGAAAACAAGATATTTTTCCAAACTAATTTTTCCTGTCGAATGTTTGAATTGTTTAAGTTATCTCAGGAAATCGTTAAAAAATTGAAATGTTTTATCTGATCAAAATAATTGTCAGCATATAAGAGGTCCTAATGAAGTTGGTGTGTTACTCTCAAGAACAAAATACGAAATATTCTTATAATTTGTGTCACAGAGTTACACTTCACATGGAAATTGGACTTTCCATTTCTCTATACCACATCTTCCATTAGTACAGACAGATCCAATGAGTGTAAGAATAATTTAAAGCATCCATGAAACAAAATATGAAGATATGAAAGATAAAATAAACGCATCCAGATTATAAAGCAAACTGAGTGCTGAACTTTATATCTTGATTGGTCTGTGCAATTTGCTTTAGACATCCGGGTTTGCAGAAATTGAGAATTGCAATAGGATTAGGTCTTTGTACATAAAACACGGAGAAAACATTATGTACACTCCCAAGTAATAAATAAAATAGTCAAGCTTTAAAAGGTAATTTCGAATGGTAGCTGTATACAATTTTCTATTTACAACTAAAATCCAACAGTGATTGACTTGTGCAAGAATCTTCATATAATAACATATTTTCAAAAAAAGGTGTTTTAATATCTTCATTACCTCATTCTATTAACAGTCAATTATTTCAAATCAAAAGCAAAACAAATTCATGAGAAATCAGCGGTCTCGGGTTCACGTACTGCTTTTCTTTTTTTTAAAGAAAGCAACTTGTTTATTTGCTGTTGGAAACAAAGATAGACGACGAACCCAGTGGTTGATGTAATAAATAGCTTATCTGATATTTAAAAAACAAACTCGAAATAAGACACGTTATCATACTTTGTAGAATACCAAGGAAATACATTGTACTTACACATGTTATAATTCTAAGTATACTTTAAATTTCCAAAACGAAAATACAATTTTAAATCTATTCATGAACTTTCTAATTGCTTCACGCGTGTACCGGTATGATACAAAAATCGGATGTGTCAACTTCTTCCAAAGTGGTTAATTAAGTTTGTGCCAATTATAAGATGATCGTTAAAAAGCCCAGCTATTTCAACATACTGGGAAGACTAAGTACTTATATGTAGATAAAAACACTTTGTGTTTAGTATATGACTCACTTTATTAAGAACTAAAACTAAATATCATACAATTTCTTGTTGATGACATAAAATAATTTAGTATATCGCCAATTCAAATAAGTGATTTTACTTTTTGTGATAAAGGTTAAATTCCAAGACGGCACAATGAGTTCCAGTCCCCCTCCTGATAGTTTAATTCAAATAGCTTTTCAATGAAATAACTAAGACCAAAGTAGAAAATTTGACAAGAATATTCTTAAGACAGAAAGGACACATTCCGATGTTATTTTTGTAAATCAATATGTAACACAATATTCACACTTTATGCCGTAATGCAGTGCTTTTTATGAAAACACAAAAGGCGAATCTCGTTTTCACATTCCAATAAATCATGATTAAACTAAAACTTTTGAACAGTAAAATGGAATTTTTGTTTTGCTTGAAAATTCTCAAACTATTTTTTTAAAAGTTGGATTTTGTTGATTTTTTTATCAAAATCAAGAAGTAAAATAACAAAATAATGAACTCTCAAGGAAAATTCAAAACGGAAAGTCCCTTATCAAATGGCGAAATCAAAATCTCAAACACATCAAACGAATGGAGAACAACTGTCATATTCCTGACTTGGTACAGGCATTTCCTTATGTAGAAGATGGTGGATTAAACCTGGTTTTATAGCTAATTAAACCTCTCACTTGTATGACAGTCGCATAAAATTCCATTATATTGACAACAATGTGTGAACAAAACACGCAGACATAATAGGTAAAAATGTCAAAATAGGGGTACAGCCGTCAACATTGTGTTATAATCTTAATCACTATAAAAACAAACAAATATATGAACAAAGAAAAACAAAAAGGCATATAGACAAAGCACTAAAACAAAAATGAAAGTCAAAAATACAAAAATTGACCATAGCACAATAACACAATGACGGGATGTATAAGTACCGAGCCACGCCACTGGGATATTACCAAAAATGGATTAAACAGTAAAGGTAATAATTTACAAAGACAAATAAAGGAACAATATACACGTAATTAAGGATGTACTTAGGTGAGGTTTATGAATTTGCCGCAGAATCCCCCTTATCTAGTTACTAATTTGTGTCAGATATTCGGACTCCTTGGTTTTTTCCTTCAATACAGGGTAAATATTTTGCCCCATAACACCCATTTTACTTTTCATATAAGACTTCAATAGCTCATAAAAGGTCATTAACCAAAATTTAAGCAGATTCTAGATTTCTTTTTTTTTTCGATTTGAGACCCAAATAATATCAATGCGAATATAAGGTAAAAGTCCGAATCAGCCTTTTCCCGCCATTTAAAAAAAAAATCAAATATCTCGAAAAGGAGCTCCATAACCTATCGATATTTTTAGCTTATTTTGTTCCTTAACTAATGCTCTTCCGATTTATAGTATCAATTTTAAATTCTAGATTTTTTTAAAATTTCACTTAAGTACATCCTTGAGATGATAAACAACGTCAGTACCTAGAATCTATACTTCAAGACCATCATGTATTATTTGTAATGCGTGGCGAGACCAGACTGTAAAGGTTTTATTCCTTGTGTAAGCCGTATAATTGCTTACATCTCGGTCATTTAGGCTTTGATGGATTGATGTCTTATTGCCAATCATACTACATCTTTTTATTTTTTTTGGATCAAGAATAGAAAATTAGATTTCTTATTGGGCAGATTCATGGGAAAAGACAACGAACAGCAAAGCATTTTTGATTATATCCGCCGCTTCATTGACCGCGGGGATAATGAAAACCGAATTATAATATATTGTTATTATTTCACTATAAAAAGCAAACACTTCTTTTTAATGTTAAAACAGGAACACACCAATTATCTGCATATGAATGAAATTATACCACAGAAGTTCAAGAAAAAAATATAACCAAAGCAGAATGATAAACCATCAAAGATGAACCGCAAGCTATTTTGAAATTTAAACTTTTCTAGCATGTTATAACGGGCCTTATTCAGACATCAATAGTTTGTTCGAATAATTCAAGAAGACCGCACACATATGCGTGACAGTGCAACAATTAAGACCACATACTCTGCAATATCTTATAATGTCTTTTAATAAAATGGCACAATCTTAGAACGAATAATCGTTTTGAGACTTAGGCATGTTGTTTTCCGGTGCCTCAATCATACTCTTTTAATGTTGAAACTTTTGTTTTGTTTAAACGTTGAAGTTTGTGATTTGGTCAGTTTAAGGGGAACCACTTATGGTAAGTCAATAAAAAATAACCAATTTCAACTACGGTCATCTGCAACAGAATGTTTTTTGTGTCCCAGATGTCCTCATATTTGATATTCTAAAAGTCTACCAAGATAATAGGGGGAATAATTGAGTTTTGGATAAACATCATCGTTTTTACCTGCGTCGCCGAAAACGGAAGCAGGTCTTGTAACCGCCTGACTCCGTCCATCCGAGAAAAAAAAATCTTCAAAGTTTTCTTGGCTCCAATTGAATGGAATGATTTAATATTTGGTCTTAGCTTGTAAGCAATTTTTACATCTGCCATGTAGCCACTATCTGTTTGCCGATAGGTGAATCTTTACAACACTCACTCTACAAGTAAATTCTTCTTTAAAGTTTTCTTGGCATTAGTGAATGGGAATGATCAGTTATGCTCCAGTATACATATAACCTCTATCAATTGCATGCAGCGACGCAGCCCAGACCCGGTATTGGTCTTGTTTTAATAAAAAAATTCAATGAAAACTTGGATTTAATATTTATGTTATTGATGATGTAATATCTTTGATAATAATATAACTCTATTTGAAACGTCATAGACACAACTGTAAAGGGAAACTGACAAAATGTCATGACCAGAAACTAGTATTTTGAGGCAAAAACTAAGACTTTATTGTAAATTCGCAGAAAATTGGAAACCGGAAAATTTGTCTAATGTAACTCTATTTTAAACTTAAACAAATATAAATGTTAAAGGAAACTGACATAATTTCATAACTAGAAATTACCATTTTTGGACAAAAATAATTAACATTTTTATCATAAAATCTCCGAACACAGGAAACTAGAAAATTTGTCAAATATGATGCAAATATAGATTTTTTTGGTCAATATTTTCCAGACAGCCTTCAACGACAACCACTGAATTACAAGCTGGAGGCTTGGGACAGAGACGCCAAGAATGTGGCGGGTTAAAACGTTTTCATGAGAGATCAACCCTCCCTTAACCTGGGACAGTAGTGTAATAGCAAAACATTAGAGCAAAATTTGGAAAAGTACAGTTAAGAGATAACTTCATTCATCAAACTTGCACGAAAACTTTCGGTTTCGTTAAATAAAGGAGGGGGGAGGGGGGGGATTGCGATAACGAATTAAGATTAAAAGAAACTTAACGGATATATTAAGGGGTCCGTTAGTTAACGGACGCTTTGTGAATAAACTACAGGATTTTCCTCTGATAAAAACTATGTTATAACGTGTACGTTTAATTTATACTAAAGGGGCATAAACACGTGTCTCTGAAAAAAAAATCAGTATAAACCTTAATGTAACACCACACCATATAACACTATATTAAGGTATATAGGTAAAAATGAATTCCAGAGCGAAGTGACTGTGTAGGGGCGTGGATATCGATCGCACAACAATCAATGACTCCTAATTGTTGTATTTTCTCAAGGGGTGCGGCTTAAAAATCTAACAATCCAATCATAAGCTGCAGTAAATAATTTATATTACGGTGTCCTATAATGCCACGTAAACACAAATATGTACATAGTTACTTTGGTCGATATATTTTTCACGATTGATCAAATCAGATGACTTCTTTTTATCTGCCTTGCTGGAAAAAATTTAGCAAAATGTCAATCGAATACTAACGGGTTTAGGAAAGTGGGATTAGAACGACAATTTGACAGCAAGAATTACTTATATCGGTAATTTTTGAATAGGTCGAAATATTTAAAGCAAATGATCACCTTGGAATGCAAATGTTTAACTTGCATACATTTTGTTAAAAATCCCTAGGCTTTATCAATGATGGGATTGAACTCGGTTTGATATAAATATATCATTTTGTATGTACTCCCGAGTTTGTTTATTGAGTTGGCATATTTCATTTAAACCCTGATATATTTCTAAGAAAGTCGAACAGATGGCACAATTCAGGCACGGTTTGGTTTGTTCGACTTGCTATATAAAAATCGTTTCGTTGAATAACCAAAACACTACTTTTATAGAATAAATAAAGCATATATGTATAAAGAAGTCAGAAAATAAACAATCCAAATCTGAAATTTCGTTGGTAAGCTATATGCGGAGACTGTACTTTAGAGAGTGTTAGCATCATGAACCATTTAATTTTCGGGAGGTATTAGTTCCGACAGATTTGTTTGTGTGCTTGTAATGAAAACCAGAATATTTGAAGACCATGCTTCCGGCCAGAAGAAGATTTTCTTTAAAATTACCAGTAATATTTTTTCATTCGTCGCATGATATGTAATTTTCTCTATGTTGTCAACAATTATTTAAGCCATAAAAAAATTGTGCACGAGATCTCAGATTAAATATTTAATTGAAGTCTCACCACATGTATAACATAAAAATCGCATACGTATATAAAACATAGGGCATATTAAAACTAACAGCAAAATAGCATAAGCTTAAATACTAAAATATATACAAGTGTCATTCTAATAATAAGTATGAGAGATTAGTCAAAGAATCATATACTTAGTATACAATATTTTACACCATTTAAAAAACTATATAGATATATTTAAGATTCAAATTACACCATCAGCTATATATACAAAAAGAAATGTGTTTTACATAAAATATTAAAGCAAGTTTCAGGAACTATCTGACCAAGTTCTTCATTTCTGAATTAAAATAAAAACTTTTCGTCATTAAAACTGAGAATGGAAATGGGGAATATGTCAAAGAGACAACAACCCGACCAAAGAGCAGACAACAGCCGAAGGCCACCAATGGGTCTTCAATGCAGCGAGAAAATCCCGCACCCGGAGGTGGTCCTCAGCTGTCCCCTAAATAAAAGTGTGTACTAGTTCAGTGAAAATGGACGTCACACTAAACTCCAAAACATATAAATGAACAAAATTATATATTAAAAAACATACAAGACTAACAAAGGCCAGAGGCTCCTGACTTGGGAAAGGCGCAAACATGCGGCGGGGTTAAACATGTTTTGTTAGATCTCAACCCTCCCCCTATACCTCTAGCCAATGTAGAAAAAAGAAACACATAGCAATACGCACAGTAAAACTCAGTATAAAAGAAGTCAGAGTTCGATGTCAGAATAGGTAACAAAAGAAACTAAGCAAAATGACAATGATACATAAATAAACAAAGGACTACTAGCAGTTACTGACATGCCAGCTCCAAACCTCAATTCAAGACAAGTTATAAAATTGATCATTTTGTTTTACTGCTTAGCTACAAAACATTTAAAGGACATAGATAGATTAGACCTTTGGTTTTCCTGTTTGAGTTGTTTTACACCAGTCATTTATAATGCCTTTTATAGCTAGCTGTTCGGTGTGAGCCAAGGCTCCGTGGTGAAGGCTGTACTATGACCTATAATGATTTACTTTTACAGATTGTAACTTGGATGGGGAGTTGTCTCATTGGCACTCATACCACATCTTTTTATATCTATATAGAGTAAAAACATGTGTTTCATCTTCAATTTCATTTTTACACATAATATCTTTCATTTACTGGTTTATTCTCATATCGTCCCGTTTCTATTCTATCTCGAGATTTATCATCTAGGTTTCAAATTGGCCAGTGACCAGCGTTGCATATTGATTTTTTGTGTAGTTTGAAGTTTAATTTCGTAAAGACACATTTACCAAAGAAAATTCTGAAGTTAAGCGTTGTAAAGTTATCAAATAAATTATACACATCTGGATGTGCACAGATATGTATATTATACCAAAAAGTAGAAGATTTTAGTACATAAATAATGTATGTTCGTTTGAACAGAAGGACATAATATTGAATACGGTGTGACTAAAAAAATTGTATTTTATGAAAGCTTAAGTCACTTTATACAACCGAAAGTTAAAAAAAAATCATAAAATGTAGTTTTGATATGATGTTTAACAAAAATTAGCCTGTTCGTAACAGATTTGGATTGTCAATACAGCAACAAGCGTTCACTCGTCAAGGTGTTGCAAACGGAAAAACCAACGGTCTAATCTATAAAAAACGAGAAACGAGAAACACTAATGAACCACATCAACAAACGACAACTACTGAACATCAGATTCCTGACTTAGGACAGGTGCAAATAAATGCAGCGGGTTTAAACGTTTTGATGATACCAAACCTTCACCCTTTTTCTGAAACAATAGTGTAACATTACAGCATAGAAAGACACACAATAAAATATCAACTGAAATAGCTTAACTCAATCAAAGGACATATTAACAACAGTGAACATACACTGAACAAATAAATTTGACCTATGATACAATTTAAATACAAAATAAATAAACTAAGGGAAGAATAATAAAAGTAACATGTTATATCGGTATGAAATGTTAAACAATTTAAGAAAAACAATATGCTCGAACAAAAATATCAGCCATTTGCAATAACTATAAACACAGGTAAATGAAAATTATTTTGTTGTTAGGTATACGTGTACTGTTCCAATAGAGAAAGGAAATATTTTTACAAAATAAATAATTTTGATGTTCATAGTACGAAGTGAAAATTTATAGTAGTACCAAACACTTATCAAAGCTGGTATATAGACCAGATATAACCCTTAATAACATTAAATAACAAAAAAGCATTACAATTAGTATCAACAGGTCAAATAAACAAGAAAGTACGATTTGAGAGTAATCGCAGTTACTGACAGCTAGTTAAAAGCCAAAACAATTAATAATAAAAAATCATGCATCAGAGACTAAAATCAACTAAAACGCATCCCAGGGATTTAGTATTTTAACGTCATGGACAGTCAAAGAAGACATGACATGCATATCGGTACACAGGTAACATTTATCTATAAATAGCCGAAACTGCTAAAATTTTGTAAACACAAACGTGATTATTTCACATTCAATCAGTCGCTCACTGCCAAGTTACGTACATTTTATACATGAAAACATAGGAAAACAAGGCGCATGCTTTTTTCTTAGATATTAATTCTAAGTAAGATAATCAAAATGCAGAAAAAACATTGAAAACGGATATTTCCAAATCATTTATTTTCCATTAATATTAGTTAACAACTAAATATTATATATACAAAACAAAAATGCAATGTGGACAAGTAAATATTGTAGCCTTAAAAAATTATCTTAAAGAAAATTTGTTTATTGAAAAAATAATATTTTATAAAATAAATCATTGCAAAGAGCATACTCCTGCTGGAACCCCTGGCTCCAACTAATAGAATGACTATACAAGTAAACTTTAACGTTATAAAAATATCTATCCAATCCATGCTGCCCAGGTTAGTTTTTTCTTTTTTTACCATTATTATTATTTACTTTTAAGTTTGTTAAATGATTCAAAATATCAACTATATGTACTTGTCTCGATTTTGCTGATGTACTATGGTCTTACTTACTATAATGATTTATATATGTAAATTTTGCCAATAAACACATTACAAAAAAAAAAAAATTAGTTAACAATGGAATCTTTATATCTTATCTCAGGGGGAGGCGGCACTTCGACCTTTTTATGGTAAGGTGACTAGCTGAGACATCCAATACCCCACCCTTTTCATATATCTTGAATAACAAAAGAACATACCTTAGCTATCATATTTTTTACAATAATTATACCTACATATAACCATCATTGTTACGCTATTTCAACGGGAGATGAATAGTTTTTGCAATTGTCTTAAGCATTTACGACAGTAATTTTAATTGCATCTGTAAAAAAATGTCGACATCTGATTAGTTTCAGATTCACAATCATCCACCTGGTTATATATTTCACCTAAATTTTCGACCAGCGGCTCGTCCCTGCCACTCATTATAATAAGTGCCCCCTTTTCCACATAACCCAAGATCTTTAGGGGATCCGGGTGTGGGTCGGGTTGGACGTTGTCTAGCTCTCCCTTGCTCTTCCTATCAAGATAGCAGACGTTGAAGAGCAGAAGACTAAAAAAAACTCCAAATGGAAATATAAGAAGAATAAAACAAAATTACTCTCAGACGATAAAAGCAATTATACATGTATGCTAGCATATTTTAAGCAATATTTGATATTTATGTATGATTTAAAAGGCGATGTGAAGTATACATAATGTATTTAGAAAGCAACCCAATTAAACAACTAACAAAACAATTTACTTCTAAAGTTCAACATACGGTCTTTTACAATGGACATGTCATAACAAAATTTTAAGTTCTTTATCCTCCCAAGTCTAGCTATAATATATAGCATAGTTGTGAATACATGTACAAAAATGTCTTAATAGCAAAAAATTCATAAGGGGTTCTGCGGAACCATGTGTCTCGCCTGCAATTGCTGCTATCAGTGTAAAGGTGTAATGTTGACTTAAAAAGTGAGTCCATTTATGAGTATAAAGAATTAAAAAAAATCAAACTTTTTCCTGGTCTTGAAGATTAGCTTACGTCCAAGTTTCATAACAATCCATGAAGGTTTTAAAATGTCAAAAAAGTTTAATACCAGACTGTCTGTTAATGTTAACTGTAAAAAACTAAGCTCATCTATCAGAAAAAAAAAAAAGAAAAATAAAAAAAATTATTTTCAAAAGTTTGCTACAAACGCCGATGATTAAGACATTACCCCCTCCGTTTCCAATATTAATACTTCCCCCAAAAAGATATTGGTAAATCTAAAAAAATGTATAAGCCTTTTATAAGTTTTGTAATCCACAACAATTTATATACAAGGTTATTATGAATGAATTAAACTACAAAGCGAAAACATTTTCCACTTTCATCAGCTAAAGACGGCTAGCTTTTTAGAAAAGCTATTACTTGTAAAACTTTAAGGATCATTCAAATTAGATTATGGAACATATTAATTTCTTTTAAACATTTTAACATATTGATTGATTGATTGATTGATTGATTGATTGGTAGTTGTTTAATGTCAACTTTAGCACTATTTCATATATATCGTAGTGAGAACATTTTATACATTTTAAATTTGAAGAATTATCCATTGGGGATTACACATATTAGAAAGTCAGTGTTTATATTGAAAAATGTTGTAGATCAAAAATAAATAAACATAAAATAAAATCTTTTTAAACAGAGAACTATATATTTACATTATTAAAAAGGAATAAAAGGATTGTTATAATTATATTTGATGGAACAGATTTATTTCTTTTAAAAACTTTAAAACATTGAGTGCTGACATATCCTTAAATATATTATTTGCTGTGGGGACTGCACAGACGGACCCAGGATACGTACGCCCCTTATTTGATTGCCTTAAAAAAATGAATCTATTTTTCTGGCGATTTATATGATTTTTTAGCACAAAATTGTCCTTTTTATTCGCCTTACTCCGATAACCCCTATCTATTATGAATTACGCCCCCATTTTCAAAATCCTGGATCCGCCCCTGGACAGTGTAATACGTTGTCCTTATGTCAACTGTATCTACAGTCTAGTAAAATGTGATCCCCGTGCTTCGACATTGGAACTGGATGCATTCAGGAGGAGGTTCGCCTTCCAAAATGTCGGAATACGTGTTCCTTGAGTGGTCAAAGCGACACCTGGTAGCATAATTGGAGTCCCAAATAAATCACAAAGAACATTCAAAGAGAGATCAAGAAGAAGAGATGGATCCGAAATAGTCAGAACAATAGTTGAATGAATAAGAACCATTTCCAGGTTGTCAATACATTATCTGTGACGTCATAAAAGATGCACCAGCCTTCCTGCGACATCATGTCTTCAATTCCCTTTTATAGTTCATTGTTTTTCGACCCCACATTGCCTATTAAAATCACCCATAAGAAAAAAGAGAGTAGGTTACTGTTCTATTGAAATCTGCACTTGGCTAAGAGATGTTTTCGGATGTATATACATTAAGTTATTTTCTCAGAAACAGCATGTAGATCAGTGGTTAGGAAATGATTTCCTTGACAAGGATTATGGAGCTACTAGCAACCCTTTCATCTGAACTTTTGAAACAGACCACATTTCCCCTACATTTGCCTTTAGCGTGCCCAAATATTTGGCGCTGGAAGCATCGTATTGGATTAGGAACGTATTTGTAGAGGCCAATGTGAATGGACAGTGGTACAGTTAGTCTATTGAAAGTCAAAGGTAAGTATTTTTTTTTTAATTTCTTGTTAATTCTTTTTAGAGATAAATCTTATTTCAAATAAAATACGCTAAAGTTCAATTCTTTTCTGAATTTCTTAATCGGTCAAATCGGACAGGTTTTCGTCTTTATAACGAATAATCTCTGAGTTCAAGGTCATGTGAGGTGTTGCAGTAATTTTGATGTTAAATGCTTTGTAATTTTTGTTAAATAATTATTTTTGAAAGTGGAAGCTGTAAATATTTGTATATCCTTTTTGAGCGTTTTAAAATGAGAAGACACAACTTAAAAGGTTTATTCACTTTTGCAATCAAAGGTTCAAAAGGAGACTGTAATCGCTCACATGTGCTACCATTGACTTTTATGAAAATTAAAGGATTTGTCATATTAAAAAAATATATTTAAAGTAAAACAGGGGTCATTTTTGAGCTGGCCCATTGAACACCTGGGCTCTACAATAACTTTTTTTCAATTCATTAATTCGGACAAGTTGTTTCTATTAGTGTTTCCTATTGTTAAAAAATGAGGCTGTAATAGGATATAGGTGCATTTTAGCATTTGACCTTTTAATTTACTACCCTTTCCTTAACTTAATTTTGTCTTTTAAGACAAACATAATAATGTTACCAGTATTAGTTTAGAAATACAATTTTAGAAGAGGGCAAACGAATGTCTTCACAAATTTTCATCTCATCAATTATTAGTTGTATGTATTATAGAAGTAAAAAAAACTCTGACGACACCCCCCCCCCTTTTCCCCCACAACAACCCCCAAAAAAAACTAAAACAAAAAGGGATGTGTGTTTGCAGTGCCAAGCATCTATGCATGTTTTAAGTAGCTTTCCATACGAATACATTTCACTCAATACAAAATGTAGCGATAGCAACAACAGTTATTAGAAAGAGATTAGAATAAATACAGTTTCCACCATCTCTTTCATCTCCGTTATCTTTTTCATATTCTCTTGAAAGCAGAGAAACGGATAAGACAGGGTGTTCAAAACCGTGTTTCGATTCTAAAGTCCCATCCTTGTATGTCCAAAAGTCTCCAGAAGAAAGTTTCAGTTGACCATTATCTGCCAACAGAACTTCCGGAAATACATACCGAGTTTCAAACGTCCCCTTTAATTTTATGCTCGTGAAATTGGTCAGTGATTCTTTTACAAGTCGATCTCCACAACTAGTTCTATTTGCTGTTTTACATTTTAGAAGTGTGCACACTTTCAAGTAGTATGGTTTTACTCTCGACTTGTGAAGACCATCGAATGCACCAAACGCAAAATATTCTGAGGTCTTACCTAATCGTTCGTAATACAGAGAGCAGCACAATTTCCCATCACACACACTCACATTTCCCTTGTTGTTCTGTATAGGAACAAACATAAATGGATCATGTCGAACTTCAGATTGGAACTGGCCGGAACCATCCGTTGCTTCAATTTTAAGATCTGGTCTTTGAAATTTGGTCCTAAATGCGTTTGTC
Source organism: Mytilus coruscus (assembly GCA_017311375.1). NCBI lineage: Eukaryota > Metazoa > Mollusca > Bivalvia > Mytilida > Mytilidae > Mytilus > Mytilus coruscus. The sequence continues at coordinate 136,953,905 of CM029596.1, read as the reverse complement.
TTTACGATAGGTAAATCAGCAATTAAAAGCTTTCCTCCGGGGGATTCGTTGTATTGGAAAGCTTTGTAGCCTGTCGGGGAATATATTCCACTTCCATGAAATCTGTACTTGGGCAGGTTTATATTTGCTGCTAGAAGATTAACCCTCGCGCTGGCCGCAAACGCAGAATGAAACTGAATGGCAGCAAGTAAAGGGAGAGCATCCATCCAAGCTGTAGGAAAAACAACATTCCCAACACCATCTATCATCAATACATCGATTGCAGGTGTTTTAAAAAGAATATCAAAACAAGTAAAAACAGCAAATTTACCAAATGGTGTTTCAAAGGTCACCAGTTTTGTTACCGGTGGTACGTCAAAGTGGTTCTCCTTGTATAAGTGTTTCTTGTGGTATTTTGCAATAAGATCACCCTTAGGGTTATAAACAACGTTGGTATTGAATTGATAATGTCCGTCTTTAGGACAGTTCGAATCATTTCCAATTACACATGGCTGACGATCACCAAAATTAACCACAAGATACATTGACGTGTGTTTTGCAAGACAACTTAGATGTCTTTGTATATCTGTGTTTTCGTACTTGTCTGGAAATTGGCATGCATTCCAGTTTTCTTCCGGATCAGGAATATATTCAAGATATGATTTTATATCTTCTCGGGATTTTCTCATACCAACATATATTCCATATTCAGGAAATACCATGATATCCACGTTCTGAAAGTATAGATAAAAAATTATAACGTAATGTAATGTTGGTTGACCGTTATTGAATATCCGTTTCACATATGAAAGCGAATATGTTCCAAATGTCGTAACTACAATCCCGCCCCTATTCCCGAATGTGACCTACATAGTGTTTCCCCTATCACACAAAAAGGGCATGGTAACTTAATTGAAAAAGGGCGTCTAGAGCGCGCAAAAATTTATAAAAAGGGCACCTACAGTGTATGGAAAATTAACAAAAGGGCACCTACAGTATGCTGAAAACAAGAAAGGCAATAAATTGTCATAGTGCATTGGTAAAGTATGGACTGGCAGTTGTTGATGGAATCAGAACTCAAGATAGCAAGTGTATTGTTTCAAAATAATATTGTATATGCATCTTTAAATAAAGATGAGAATCAACATTATTTCAGGTAAGATCAAGGGACCAAGGATGTATGTATATTACTAGCTATACATCTTTGTCATACTTTGAAGGACTAAGGTATACATTTACTAGGCAGTAATTACATGATTTGACTGATGTGGCACTTAAATGTGAAGATTAGGATATAAGATCTGAAAATCTAGTTCAAAATCTCACTTCAATTAGTTTCAGGGGACAGTCCTGATCAACAAAAGTTGGGACCCTTTTTTTAAAACCAGGATTCACAGTATAAATGAACTTGTAGAACTTTGTAAGACTATTACACTGCATAATCAATATCCTTATAAAACGTTTAGATCGATATTTAGAATTCATTTCTATAAAGTTGGAACCAAGGAATTGTACAAATTCTTATTGGAACGATTCTAATAACTGAAAATTGTAAATTAATCGAGAATTGATCACGTTTACTTTCGATTTATAAATGAAATGTAAACTGGAAGTGACAAGTAGATAATAAATTCAGAATGAATCCGGATTCATCTACGGATTAGTTCATTTTTTTAAAAAAGGCAGTAAATGATATTTTTTTGAATTTGATTTGCTTAGTAAGAACTATATTTGTCTCTCTCATTTATTTTAAACTAAATTTATTTCGTATTTTACGTTTCAGTGTCTATAAATTCATAGGAATACTTTCACGCATGTGCAGTATATCGTAAACAGTAAAGGAAGCACCTGTTTGACTCGTGAAAACTTTTCTGAACGTTTTGAATAAAGTTCTATCTTTTTAATCGAAATTGAACGTTTTATACCAAAGATCACGAAAATACGATCATTTGACGAAACTATGACAAACAAACTGCAAATTGTGATCGTTTTAGAAATATTGAAATTAAACAGCGAACTGTCCGGGGGAAAACAATTTTGTTCAAATGACGAAACTACGACAAACGGACTGTAAATTGTGGTCGTTGGCCTTGAGAAATATTGAAATTAAAATGCCGAATGACTGATTTTACTGGGGAAAATTATTATGGTGGTCAATTATGAGGTTTATTAATAATTAACGCATTAGTGACCCATCCGATGGCGATAAGCGGATTAACTGTAATCACAACTTTATAACACCTGTTGTAAATGTTATTGAATTAGCTGATGGTCATAAACTTGTCAGAAACATGAAGACAGGAAGAAAGGGCATTTTTGAGATAATGGCGTCATCCAAAGAAGTGAAAAAGGGCATGGCGTCATTTAGTAAGACAAAAAAAGAGCATGGCGTCATTTAAAAAGGGCATGGCGTCTATCCATGCTAAACATGCTTGAGGGAAACACTACCTACAGTATTAGACTTATTACCGGGTTTGTATTAACATAAACAACACGACGGGTGCCACATGTGGAGCAGAATCTGCTTACCCTTCTGGAGCACATGAGATCACACCCAGTTTTAGGTGGGGTTCGTGTTGATAAATCTTTCGCCTCTCTTTTATAATATATAATACAAATATATAATACTAGTACATGAAATATTGATTATATACAGGCTTTCATTGGTTTCAATAACTCTGCCCAGAATTATCTTAACGTATAATTTACATGTTTTTAACTTGACAGCTGAAAGTTTTGATTTCTAATAAAAGAGCAAGAATGACAGAAAAACTTAAAATTGTAGTTGTAAGAAAATTCTATCATACTTCAGATATTGTGGTGTTAATATTTGCAGAGACATATAAAACATGTATCTCAACAAATGTTTTCTATTTGCAAAAGATAATTCGATTTTATTCTCTTTTTATATGGTACAAAATGAGATATAACATGTAGATGTAAGTCTATGTTGGACAAACACAGTCAGTTCACATACAGAAATACACTTTTGCATAAAAACTTAAATAAAATTAAACAATACATTTGCTGATATATATATATATAAATTTGCACAACGATACTAATATAAGATGGTATTATACGAAGATGTTGTTATTAAATCGTGTTGACAAATATTTCGGCGTCGGTGTCAATGATGTTAACAATACTGATTGTAGGTTAAAAATAGATCAATAATACAGGTAAGTTTTAGTCTATTGATTTTAATCCATAATCATAATAATGAATGTTCTGTTCAATCACTAGGATTTTCATGCGATTATAGTCATCAAGTTTGTGACCTGATTGTCTGAAATGCTGAGAAACTGGGAGAAGTGGCTTCTTAGAGATATCACTCCTATGGCCATTGAGGCGTTTGTGGAAAGGCTGCTTTGACTTACCAACATATTGGAGGCCACAAACCGAACTTTCAAGTATGTAAATAACGTTCATACTTTTGCAAGTAACATTGCAAAATATCTTATAGTTATTTTCGGTTGCCTTACTGTGAAATGTTGATGAATGCTGCATCTGTAGGCAGCATTTGCAGTGATAGGAGTAATATCTCTAAGATGCCACTTCTCCCAGTTTCTCAGCATTTCAGACAATCAGGTCACAAACTTGATGACTTTAATCGCATGAAAATCCTAGTGGTGATTGAACAGAACATTCACTGGAGTGATGCCCAGCGACAGGTTCGGGAAAGCTTTTGGATAAAGGAACTAAATGTACATCATCCAAACGGCATCAATAAGAAATACTAAGTTTTGTTTTTCACTCATTTTGGAATGTAAATATACACAGTCACGTATATTAGAGTATCGAGTTTTGTTTATATTATGATGTTCGAGATTATGGATTAAAATCAATAGACTAAAACTTACCTGTATTATTGATCTATTTTTAACCTACAATCAGTATTGTTAACATCATTGACACCGACGAAGGCTATTTGTTAAGCCGAAATATTTGTCAACACGATTTAATAACAACATCTTCGTATAATACCATCTTATATTAGTATCGTTGTGCAAATTTTTAGACTTATATAATTTTTTCCTTATCTGCACAGTATCGTCTATTCTAGACGATCCGGTACATAGTAAATTTGCTGGTTGGTCCTTTTAAATATATATATATATATATATATATATCAGCAATAAAGGTATATTTAAGATCCTCAAACTCGTTTAAATCAAATACAAAATGAATTATTTTCCCCTCGATATGTCGCAGTACAAATCTAATTTGGGACAAACATGCTTAAATCGAGCACAAAATTCATTTTTAAGAGAAATTTTCCCACCAAATTACCCGTAGCACAAATATATGTAAGAGGGTCTGGGTGGATGGTCTCACATTTCCTTATTCTTTATTTTTTTAGACTTTTTTCTCTATTCTTTATTTATTTTGACCATTATTCTCCATTCTTTATATTGAAGCACCCCATTATTCTCTACTTTTTTCGCCCCTTTTTATCTATTCTTTTTCACCCGTTTATTCTGCACGGTTTGCCCATTATTCTCTATATTCGTAAACCCCATCCAGACCCTAATGTAAGCGTCTAATGAGACAAACACATTAAACACGACAAAAATCCTTCTTTTTCGACAGTGCAAATACAATGTGCATGTTTAATAGCGGCTTCTTTGTACATACACTAAAAAATCGAACATTTGCTTTATATAGTGGGGAAATTTCCCAAAACATTTTCTGCACTGAAATAAATGTATATAGATATAAGAAGATGTGGAATGAGTGCCAATGAGACAACTCTCCATCCAAGTCACAATTTGTAAAACTAAACCATTAGGTCAAAGTACGGCCTTCAACACGGAGCCTTGGCTCGCATCGAACACCAAGCTATAAAGGGGTCCCAAAAATGACTAGTGTAAAACCATTCAAACAGGAAAACCAACGGTCTAATCTATATAAAAAAAAAAACGAGAAACGAGAAACACTTATGAACCACATCAACAAACAAAACGTTTGAAAAGAATACAAATTTAGTTATGTTTTAATTTGCTGATGACAAAATCGATATTTTTGCCAATGTAAACTATATTCAAAGATCAAATTACAACATTGGTAAGATAACCTTTACTAATAAGTTTGTTTAAAGGTTCGATGAGTTTACACGGATCACATAGTGATTTCCGCGCTTTTAGTACAATATTACCGTAAAATTTAGGACGTGAAATACCGTTTTTAATAAGTTTTCTACAGGTACAGCCAAATTTACTAATTAAATCTTTGTATCTATGAAAGAATTTAGTAAATGTTTTAAACAATTTATGGTAACAAAATCCCTGACTTAATAATTTACCAGTGATGAATTGATTACGTTCGTTAAAATCTATGACATCACTACAAACACCGGCATAACGAACGAGTTGGGATGTATAAACACCGTATGATGGAGCCAAAGGAACATCGCCGTCCAAAAATGGAAAATTAACAAAAGGGAATGTAAAATCGTCTCCTTTGTTGTCCATTTTAGTATGGAGTCTCAAGTGGAAGGAGCATTATTTTCTTTATTGACGTCTGTTGTAATTGAGGTAAAGGTAAAAATCAAACTTCTGCTGTTTTTTTGTTTTTGTTTTTGTTTTTTTTTTTTTTTATAAGAATACGAAATAATAGGTGGTTCTGTATTATCAAAATATGGAGGTATTTGACTATGGATGGTAGAGTCATTGAATATACTAGATAAGTTAATAAAATCAATACCTCTATTTATATATTTTAATTTAAGAAAATGCCGTTTATGATTTTCAGGTTTATCGATACTAGGAAACAGCCTGTGATGACAAAATGCTGTAATAATACGGGTGTATTCATACAACGGGTTAAAAAATGAATATCTTCTTGGGATAACACATTTAAATCAGAAATAAAATACATTATGAAGTGGGGAAATTTTCATGAAGCAAAAAAAAAAAAAAATATAAACATTTGAACAGAAAAATGTGAAGAAATGCCAAGCGGAGTGATATTTGTATCATACCATCATAAAATATACGAGAAGAACATAACCCGCATCATGCCAACAACTGGTTTTAGAATAAATGTGTTATTTCCGATGCAAAGACCCTATGAGTGAATCAATATTATTACGAAACTATGCCATCTTTAATGACCTGACAACAGTATTGTAACTATATCCCTTTTGATTGAAGGTTTGGTTAGCTTTTGAGGTGAATGCCGACATTTTTGTGCTTTGTATAGAATATTACCATAAAGGATTGGAAGTGAAATTCCTGAACGTATAAGATGTCTGTGTGTTGATTTATATTAACGAATGATGTCCTTGTACCGATAATAAAATTTAGTAAATTTGACTAGTTTGTGATATCGAAAAACCTGGTGTAATAATTTTTCAGTCTAATACAGAGATTTCTTTCGTTAAAATCAAATACGTTATTACATACACGAGCGAATCTAACAAGTTGAGATATATAAACACCATAAGATGGTGGCAAGGGAACATCCCCATCTAAAAATGATAATTAAGAATAGGAAATGAAAAATCATCTCTTTTATCGTAAATTTTGGTATTAAGCATCTCGTTAAAGATATAGATATCAAGATCCAGGAAAGGGCAGTGTTCATTGGTAGTATTAACTTTATTTAAAGTCATTTCAGCATGATACATACTGAAGTCGTCATTATTGAGAGCAAATATATCATCCAAATATCTAAAAGTGTTATTAAATGTTTGTATCAAATGTTGTTTCGATGGATCTTTGCTGATTTTAGTCATAAATTGTAACAATACAGAAACAGGTCCGCAATAAGTGGTGCACAGTTAGCCCCCATTGGAATTCCGATTACTTGACGATATACGAAATCTCCATAGCGAACAAAAATGTTATCTAGTAAAAATTCAAGGCTAGTTTCGTATCAAAGCAGGTCCAGTTGACATAGTTCTTTTGCCTGTTGTTACTAAAAAATGACCTAAAAGAGTTTGAACATATATATTTGCATTCTGATTTTTTGAATGCCCATTTAATTACGTGTGTTAATTTTTCTTAATGAGATTATGAGGCAAAGTGGTATATAGGGTAGAAATCGAAATCACCAGTATAAGCATGCAAGTTATCAAGTACTTAGTACTTCCAACGAATTTTTGACACTCCAAAGTCATTAATCCCACTATTTTCAATGGCCTTATTTGAACAATTTATTACCATGTTTTTGATTGTACAAAGTGTACTAGCAAGTATAATAGACATTTTAGTAGCGGAACAATGGCTTGAAGACGAAATAAATCTACTGTAAGGTGTTTTGTGCAGCTTCGGAAGCCATTACATAGTTGGACCTATCATTGTATTTGGTTCTGTTTGTAAAGCGGTAGCTAAACGTTTATGTTTGTTACAGATGTCATTTTCCGAAAATGGAGTGAGTAAGAATGTTGGTGAATTCGTTATTTCCTTTTGCAGAACCTCAATGTAAAATTTACGTCAGACAATAATGATATTATTAGCAGCCTTATCAGCCGGGACAAAACAAATTCCTTTGCGAGTTCTTTTAGCTTATGTTTGATAGAGAAATAGAGCTGTTATGGTTGTTGTTAGGAGTAAAATGTTCTTTAAAATGTTTGATACGAATATCAACTATGTTCATTACTGAATTAAAAAAAGAATCTAAGGATTTTTTGTCAGCTTTTTCTCGTTTTATCAATTTCGAGCAGTAGGTACGGAATGAATCGTGGATGATGTTACGACACTCATTCCAATTATTAATTGACTGGGGACGATATTTAGGTCCTTTACTGAGGAATGATTTAAACTCTCGGTCATGAACGATGTTAGGGACTCCTGTTATAACATGGGAACACGGGTCATAAATGTATTCGGAATTATTGCAATTTCATGACGTTATATTGTCACTGATATTAACATCTTTACACACTTCGCTATAATAAAACACATATTTCCGGGTATATTTTTTGTAAACATAACAAATAAGAGGGAGTTCAGTATTATCAAAATAGCCAGGAATTTGTTCTTTAACAGAATGATCATTAAAAATATCGGCAATATTTACAAAATCAAAACATTTATTGACATATTTGATTTTAATAAAATGTTTTTTTTTATGATCTTCAGGGCGATCAGTTTTGGGAAACAGTTTAGAATAACAATATGCAATTATGATTTGATGATTTCATACTAAGGACTGCAATATGGAATTGTGTTGCAATCCTCTAAAATTTATGTTATTTATTAACAGGTTAAGAACAGAGCTTGGTTAACAGATAATGTCGGCCGTTATTTATTGAAATAGTAATAAGGTCCGAAATATTTGTATTGTTGGTACGATATTTTCTCTGATTGCGATTTATTCTACGCCCATGAGAACGGTTTTTACGAACAGTTTTAGAAGCTATATCCAAAATGTTAACAGAATTGGTTCTTGATATATTACCAATTCCCATGATATTATCATTAAGACCGATAGGATAGACTGTATGTAATTTTTTAATCCAATTTAATTCAATTATTTTCCTTGATCGTACAGATTTTGTTGTCTGTTCTGTGGTCGGGTTGTTGTCTCTTTGACACATTCCCCATTTCCATTCTCAATTTTATTTTATTGAATGAGATTCCCAGGTTGCTTATTTACTACTTCTAAAGGTTGAACTGTTAAATATTTAATAGGATGATTATGCTTCTTAAGGTGTTCATAAATGATACTTTTAAATTTATGGGATCTTCTAAAACGATAAAGGTGTTCTTGTGTGCGTTCAGATAATTGCGTCCAGTTTCACCTACTTATTGAATACCGGTCCGCTTTCTCCCTGTACCAAGTCAGGAATATGAGTTTTTTTTTCGTTCGTTTGGTGTGTTTGAGCTACTAATTTTGCGATTTGTTAAGGGACTTCCCGTTTTGAATTTACCTTGGAGTTCGGTATTTTTGATATTTTACTTTTTTTCTTCACATTCCAGATTATATAAAAATAAAAAGATGTGGAATGATTGACAATTAGACAATTCTCGACAAGAGAAAAAATGACACATGTGAAACAATTCAAACGAGAAAACTAACGGCCTAATTTATGTACAAAATAATGAACGAAAAACAAATATGATACACAGCAACAATAGGCTCCTGACTTGGGACAGGCAAATACAGAATGTGGCGGGGTTAAACTAGTTTGAATGCACGGCCAACCCCACCCCCACCCCCATTTCTTAACATGGGACAAGGATGTAACAGTAAAACATAACAACAAACTATAAAAATCAGTTGAAAAAGGCTTAACTCATCAGATGGATACAAATAGAAATTCATCTAACAAAACACAGAGTGGATGTGGCAGGGTACTTATAAATCCCTACAATAAAAAGACACAATAAAAAGTACAGATCTGAGAGTACTCGCAGTTACTGACAGCTAGTTCAAAGCAAATAACAACTAATAAAAAATCATGCATCGAAGACTAAAATATCAATCAGTACACATCCAACATCTAGTGGATTTAGTATAAAGACGTCATTAACAGTCAGAACAAAACATGACCTTGTGCAATGCAAAGATACAGGTATCGACAGATTGTAGAGCCATGAATATGAATGAATATGTAAAAAAAAAAAAAAAAAAATATTTAATTTGATTTTAAATTACTTATCACAAAATCAATATTAATACCAATAAAAACAATATTTTAAGATCTAATTACAGTGTTAAATTTCTAGCCTTTTAGAAAAAAAATCGATAAGTTTACTAGGATCGTATTTAAATTTAAACAACATCTCCGTAAAAATTAGGATGTGCTATCCCGTTTGAAATAAGTTTTCTGCAGGTACAACCAAATTTCAAAACCAAATCTTTATATCTATGGAAGAATTTAGTGAAGGTTTTAAGTAATTTGTGGTAACGAAATCTCTGACTTAATAGTTCATTGAAATCCCAAACGTCACAACACATGTAAACATATACGATTCTCTCGAAAAAAAGTTGTAACGGGAGGTGACGAAAAGAATGAGCATCGTATGATTTGTCATAATCTTTTGCATGTTTGTTCAGAGTACTTGTCGTAAAAGCGATTCAAGTTGTATTTTTGCCTGGTCGACGAAGAATTGATAATCTGAGTTGAATAATATTCTATTCCAGTTGATTTACGAAAGATTTACTAATTAATTCATACAAAAAAATAAAAAACAAGTTGCTTTTAAAAAATGCAATATGTGAACCCTAGAATTGTTTTTACTAAATGACGAAATGAGATTCATTAGAATCTTCGTTGTGAAGTGTCTGCATCTGGATTAGGAAAAAAGTTAATTAACTTAATTGACCACTTAAGGTCAAATATAATTTTCATATAAGCATAATTTGTAAATACCTTTATTTATTATCGTGTAGATACCCTTCTGAGACTAACTTTGAGTCTCTATCTTGTGAATATGATATGCAAATTAAAACTAAGTGAACATCTGTTTCCATTGTTAAAATAATACTTAACTTCGGATTTCATGAATTGGAAATGATCATATTTTGTCAATCATTTTGAGTAACACGACGCATACTAGTTTGCAATGTATTAACATTTGATAATATTTTTGTTGATAGTTTAATAATCTTTTGATTATAAACATTAAAACTACTGTATGTTTTTTTTTTTAATAATATCTAGACGGCTAATTGTTCTTTATTGAATGCAATATTGAATCTGCTACCCGTCATAATCTAGAAATTTGCCCGTATTAAAATTGAATTTTATTGAATTCCTGTTGACGAATTTTACGATAGTTTTCATATTTTTATTTTGCACGCATATTTTATTTCAGATACATTCTCACGGCCAGTATGATTTTATAACGTCACATGCAAGGACATGTTTCCATTATTTTGTCAGAAATTGGCCAGACTCAAGGTATGATGACACACTTTTATGGAACTTAATATCATTCCAGATAGAAAAAACTAATTAGTGCACCGTACTCCACCCTACTTCTGCTTAGTTTTCGCTATCATGTAGTAACTTAATACGGTTTATCTCATTTATAAGATAAACCAATGTAGGTTAATGAAAGAGATTTGATTAATTTCTTTATTTTTTTTTTCTTTATTTTTCCGTAAAAGAACTATTGCATCATTCGGACCCGTACCTTAAACTTGATTTTTTAATTAAAATGCTGCTATCTTTGCAAACACCTCCTTATAGTTTGAAAACTGTGCAAGGATACGGTTCCCTCTTACCCCTAAACACTGTCAAATAGCTATATTTTTTGCATTTCAGACACTGCATACATGAAATTCTTAAATCTTCATCAACAAAATAACAAAAAAAAACCCAAATAGTGCTCGAATACAACTAGAAAAGCTCTATGTGAGATATCATAAAATGATACAGTTTAAAAACCATGTCTATTAAAATAAAATGCTCCGAGGAGTGCAACTTCATGCGACCGCAGAGGTCGAATCCTGAACAGTTGTGGCAAGTATGGACACTACATTCAAACTTGATGCAGCTCTGAATTCGGATTGTGATTAAATATTTGACACATCATAGGTTTCTGACACAGAATAAATGTGGTCAAAGAACTAAAAACTTTTACCTATTATGGTCCAATATACAAATCTAAATACACTATTAGATTCAGCATATCTAAGAACCCGATATATTCAATTTTGGTTGAAATCAAACAAAAGTTTAATTGTGGACTCCGATTTCGACCAACTTGAAAGCTGGGCCCAAAATCAAAAATCTAAATATATGGTTATATTCAGCACATCAAAGAACCTCATATACTCGATTTTTGTTAAGATAAAATAAAATTTAATTTTGGACCCCAAGTTAAACCAACTTGAAAACTGGACCCACAATAAAAAATCTTAACACATGTTTAGATTCAGCATATCAAAGAAACCCTTGAATTCGTTTTTTTGTTAAAATCAAACGAAGTTCATTTTGGACCCTTAAGACTTTAATGTAGATCAATTTGAAAACTGGTCCTAAAATCAAAAATCTAAATACACGGTTAGATTCAGCATATCAAATAACCCCATAAGTTAAATATTTGTTGAAATCAAACAAAGTCTAATTTTGGACCCTTTAGAACTTAATATGGGCCAATGCAAAAACTGGGCCCAAAACCCAAATTCTAAATACACGGCTAGATTCAGCATAACAAAGAACACCAAATATTCAAGATCGTGAATGAAACCCCATTGAAATTGGTCACCCCACCTTCCTTTTATGGTATAAAACTTTGCGGTACAATTTCAGAGCGATCCATAGACTTATACTCAAGTTATTCTTCAGAAACAGAAATCCTAGCTTTTTAGCCCCATGTTGGCCAATAATTCCTAAACGGTTTGGGCCATGACCATGGCCCCGAATTACAAAACAGCTAAGACAATAATCCCCAAAAAAATCCCAACCTTTCTATTGTGGTATGGAACCTAGTGTTAAAATTTAGAAGAGATCCATATACTTATACTCAAGTTATTGTCTGTGAACCAGAAAAATAATTGTTAATTGTTTGTGGCCCCTTTTTGGCCCCAATTACAAAACAGCTTGGACAATAACCCCCAAAATCATTCCCAACCCTCCTATTGTGGTATGGAACCTTTTTCTTAAATTTCATAAAGATCCATACACTTATACTGAAGTTGTTATTGTCTGCGAACCAATTTATTGTCTATGAACCAGCAATAAAATGCTCCGCTGGGCGCACCTTGATACGACCGCAGAGGTCGAACCCTGAACAGTTGGGCAAGTATGGACACAACATTCAAGCTTGAGACAGCTCTGAATTTGGATTGTGATTAAATATTTGACACAGCATAGGTTTCTGACATAGAATGAATATGGTCTAAGAACTTAAAAATTTTTAATTTACCTATTATAGTCCAATATCCAAAATCAAAATACATGGTTAGATTCAGCATATCAAAAAATCCAAAGAATTCAATTTTTGATGAAATCAATATATAAATCAGAAATAACCAACTTAAAATGGAAAATTTTAAAGAAAAAAAAAGGAAAAAAAATCCCCCCCCCCCAAATTGTTTGAACCCCCTTATAATTCATCATCCCCAAACTCAATTCCAGTCTTCCCTTTGCAGTATGGTACCTTGCAGTACAAATTCAGAGAGATCAATACACTTGAACACAAATTATTGTCTGGAAACTAGAAAAATGCTTGGTTTTTGGCCCCTTTTTGGCCCCAAATTCCTAAACGTTTAAGGCAATTACCCCCAAACTCAAACCCAGCTTTCCCTTTGTAATATTGAACCTTGTAGTACAATTTCATAAAGATCCATACACTTACACACAAGTTATTGTCCAGAAACTAGAAAAATGCTAGTTTTTTTCCCTTTTAGGCCCCTAATTTCTAAAATTTTGAGGCAATAACCCCCAAAATCAATCCCAGCCTTCCCTTTGTAGTATGGTACCTTGCAGTACAATTTCATAGAGATCCATACACTTGAACACAAGTTATTGTCATGAAACTAGAAAAATGCTTGTTTTTTGCCCCTTTTTTTGCCCCTAATTCCTACAATTGTGAGGCAATTACCCCCAAAATCAATCCCAGCATTCCCTTTGTGATATGGAACCTTGTGGTACAATGTCAGAGAGATCCATACATTAACACACAAGTTATTGTCTGGAAGTTACAAAAAGGCTTATTTTTGGCCCCTAATTCCTTAACTGTTGGTACCATAACCCCCAAAAATCAATCCCAACCTTCCTTTTGTGGTATTAAACCTTATGGTAAAATTTCATTGAGATCCATTTACTTCAACTAAAGTTATTGTGCAAAAACCAATGTGTCTTCGGACGACGACGACGACGACGACGACGCCAACGTCATACCAATATACGACCGCAAAAATTGTTAAAATTTAAAAGAGATCCATACACTTATACTCAAGTTATTGTCTGTGAACCAGAACAATAATTGTTTTTGTTGGCTCCTTTTTGGCCCCGAATTACAAAACAGCTAAGACAATAACCCCCAAAATCAATCCAAATCTTTCTATTGTGGTATGGAACCTTGTGCTAAAAGTTAATAGGGATCCATACACTTTTACTCAAGTTATTGTCTGGAAACCAGAAAAATAATTGTTTGTGACCCCTTTTTGGCCCCTAATTACAAAACAGCTAAGACAATAACCCCAAAATCAATCCCAACCCTCCTATTGTGGTATGGAACCTTGTACTTAAATTTCATAAAGATCCATACACGTATACTCAAGTTATTGTCTGCGAACCAATTTATTTTCTATGAACCAGTAAAAATGCTAGTTTTTGGACCCTCTTTGGCCCCTAATTACAAAATGGCTACAAAAATATTCCCCAAAATCATTCCCAATCTTTCTATTGTGGTATGGGACCTTGTACTAAAATTTCATAGATATGCATACACTTATACTCAAGTTATTGTCTCCCAATATTTTTCTTCCATTTGTCACAAACTTATCGACAGCTAATCTATAAATGTCAACAACTTTATCTATTGTGATGAAATATATCATTTAATGAAATATATTATTGTCTTAAAATAACCCCCAAACAAATCTCTTATTAAGATGTAACATAACATGATATAAGGCAAAACAGTATTTTAAAACTTCACTTACCTATACTTTCATTTAAACAGTTGGACAAAGGTCTATTTTAATTTCCAATGGAATATTCAACCATAAGAAATCATTTCATAAATGTTAACAATCTTTAAAAAGAACACAATGCATAACACAATAATCACTAAAATTTATATATCTGAATCAGCAAAATCTACTTTAAACAATGACTCAACTTAGAATTTCTATCTATTGTGCAATACATCTATGAATTTAGAGTCTGATTAGATATTTAATATTGCATAGTTTCTAACATAGAATAGATGTGGTCTTTGTACTTAAATAATTCAAATTGGACATTTACCAATTATGGTCCAATATTCAAATTCTAAATACATGGTTGGAATCAACATTTCAAAGAACCCAAGAATTTAATTTTTGAAGAAATCCAACAAAATTTAATTTTGGACCCTCTGGACCTTAATGTGAACCAATTTGATAACAGGACCCGAAATCCAAAATCTACATACACACTTAAATTTAGCATATCAAAGAACCCAATATATTAAATTTTTGTTAAAATCAAAAAAGTTTAATTTTGGACCCCAATTTCAACCAACTTGAAAACTCAAAATCAAAAATCTAATTATATGCTTAGATTCAGCATACCAAAGAACCCAAAGAATTCACTTTTTGTAAAAATCAAACTAAGTTTAATTTTAGTTACATTGGACCTGTTAGATTGCGCATATCAAAGAACACAAATAATTCAATTTTTGATGACATCAAACAAAGTTTTATTTTGGACCCCAATTTGGACCAACTTTTTATCCTGTTGAACTTACTTTAAATAAAGCTAATACTAACAATGACCACTGCCCTTTCCTCGATCTTGATATCTATATCATTAACGGAAAGCTTAATACAAAAATTTATGATAAAAGAGATGATTTTTCATTTCCTATCGTTAATTATTCATTTTTAGATGGTGACGTTCCCTTGTCACCACCTTACGGTGTTTATATATCTCAACTTTTACGATTCGCTCGTGTATGTAACAACGTTTCAGATTTTAACGAAAGAAATTTATGTATTACTGAAAAATTATTACACCAGGGTTTTCGATATCACAAACTAGTCAAAATATTTACTAAATTTTATCATCGGTACAAGGACATCATTCGTAAATATAGCTCAACATGCAGACTTCTTATACGTTCAGGTATTTCACATCCAATCTTTTATGGTAATATTCTTTATAAAGCACAAAATGTCAGTATTCACCTCAGAAGCTAACAAAACCTTTAAATAGACTTATTAAGAAGGGATATAGTTACGATACTGTTGTCAGGTCATTAAAGATTGCATATTTTGGCTTTAATATTGATTCACTTATAGGGTCTTTGCATCGGAACTAAACACATTTATTTAAAAACCAGTTGTTGGCATGACATGGGTTATGCTCTTCTCATATATTTTATGATGGTATGATACTAAACCCCTAACGGGAGGGATTGTGCTTGATATTCATATGATGAAGACATAATCTTTCAATCAGTTTAATTGAGGTCTGGAGCTGGCATGTCAGTTAACTGCTAGTAGTCTGTTGTTATTTATGTATTATTGTCATTTTGTTTATTTTCTTCTGTTACATCTTCTGACATCGGACTCGAACTTCTCTTTAACTGACTTTTAATGTGCGTATTGTTATGCGTTTACTTTTCTACATTGGCTAGAGGTATAGGGGAGGTTGAGATCTCATAAACATGTTTAACCCCGCCGCATTTTTGCGCCTGTCCCAAGTCAGGAGCCTCTGGCCTTTGTTAGTCTTGTATTATTTTTACTTTTAGTTTCTTGTGTATAATTTGGAGTTTAGTATGACGTCCATTATCACTGAACTAGTATATATATTTGTTTAGGGGCCAGCTTAAGGACGCCTCCGGGTGCGGGAATTTCTCGCTGCATTGAAGACCTATTGGTGACCTTCTGTTGTTGTCTGTTCTGTGGTCGGGTTGTTGTCTCTTTGACACATTCCCCATTTCCATTGTCAATTTTATTTGATACTGTGTCGGATTCACTATATTAAAGAGCCCCAACCATTCAATTTTTAAAATGAAACAAAGTTTAATTTTGGACCCTTTGGACCTTAATGTGGACCAATTTCAAGACAGGTCCCAAAATTAAAAAAATCTAAATACACAATTAGATTCATCATATGAAAGAACAACATTAATTAAATTTTTAAAGAAATTAAACAAAGTTTAATGTTGGACCCTTTGGACCTTACTATTGATCAATTCAAAAATAGGGCCAAAAATCCAAATTCTAAATACCCAACTAGATTCAACATATTAAAGAACCCCAAGAATTCAAGACTTTGAATCAAATCCCATTGAAATTGCTAAATAAATAAGCAATTTATTACAAAAGAATTGTTTTTGGCCCCTTTTAACTAAACCGTTAGGGTCATAACCCCTAAAATCAATCCCAAACTTTATTTTATGGTATAACACCTTGTGGCACAATTAAAAAGCAATCCATAGACTTATACTCAAGTTATTGTCCAGAAACCAGAAAATCCTAGTTTTTTGGCCCCTAATTATTAAACGGTTTGGGCCATGACCCCAAAATCAATCCCAACTTTCCTTTTGAAGTATGGAACCTTGTGGTAAAATTTCAAAGAGATCCATACTCTTATTCACAAATTATTGTCCTGACACATGAAAAATGCTTGTTTTTGACCCCTTATTGGCCCCTAAACACTAAACAACTACGACAATGACCCAAAAAAAAAAAAATCCCAACCGTCCTATTGTGGTATGGAACTATTTGCTAAAATTTGATAGAGATCCATACACTTATACTCAAGTTATTGCCTGAAAACCAGAAAAATAGTTGTTTTTTGCCCTTTTTCGACCCCTAATTATTAAAGGGTTGAGCCCACCCCCCCCCCCCCCCAAAAAAAAATCAATCAAAACAACTTTCCTTTTGAAGTATGGAACCTTGTAATAAAATTGCATAATAATTTAGCTCTTATACACAAATTTGTCCTGAAACATGAAAAATGCTTGTTGTTTTACCCTTTTGGGTCCCTAATTACTAAACAGCTACGACAATAACCCCTAAAATAAATCTCAACCTTCCTTTTATGTTATTGAACCTTGTGCTAAAATTTAACAGAGATACATACACTGATATTTAAGTTATTGTCTGTGAACCAGACAAATAATTGTTTTTGTTAGTCCCTTTTTTGCCCCTAATTCCTAAACAGCTAAGCAAAAAATCCCTAAAATCAATCCCAACCATCCTATTGTGGTATGGAACCTTGTGCTAAAATTTTATACAGATCCATACACTTATACTAAAGTTATTGTCTGCGAACCAATTTATTTTCTATGAACCAGTAAATCTGACATTTTTTTGACCCCTAATTAAAAAATCGCTCAGACAATACCCCAAAAAACAATCCCAAACATCCTGTAGTGGTATGGAAATTTGTGCTAAAATTTCATAGAGATCTATACACTTATACACAAGTTATTGTCTGCGAACCAAAAAGTCTTCAGACGCAGACGCAAACAACGCCATAACATCATACGAACGCTTAAAAATTTGCGGTCGTATAAAAACAATGTTTACACTTGTAACGTACATAGTATGAATGATTTTCCCTGATATTTACAATTCAATTCAATATTCCATTTCCAATAAACACTAATACGGTTTGTGATACCAAAAAAATCAAACAAAATTACCGGTAGCATATTTTAACAGGTGAGTGATATCGGCTCTTGGGAGCCTCTTTTTACTTTGTTGATAATGGTTGAAGAATTTCATGAATACAGTGGCTGGAATGCAGGAAATATAGCTTTTACTATAGCCTTGTTGTAATTTTTCAAAGCAACTAGTAGTGAATCCTTTCATTTATTGATCTTTTGTTCATTTGTAGAATTTTAATTTATTATTATTTTAATTCCCACCTCCCTTTTTTGTACCGTATGTTTCTGTCATTGTAATGTTAATAATATGTTTTTAATCATAAAATTATCTTGCTTTTAAACTTTACGTATTTATCATAACTAGTTTACATGTTTATATCATACTTTCTGTTGATTTTTTTCATCTCTTATTGATAAAGAGTCATGAAATTATTCAAATTTGTATGTATAATATATACACCTGAAATCATATTTTATGTTTTGCACAAAAACAATGCCATTCATATGTACACCTTAGGTTAATCACACAGGATGCAGAACTTATCATTGTATCAAGCCTATGTAATGTTAATTTTACTGTTAACATTACCCATTTGATAAATGTAAGTAAAAGCTCGGGTTGTATCTAAACCGTATAATCTATTGACCTGAAGATATGTGTTTTTCTACTAAAACTATAGCCAACAACTTGCTAGTAATTCAATGATTTTTTTGGTGCATTTAAGGTCACACTCAATAAATTAAATTAGTTCTTGTATAAATGTTTATAAGATAACATATGATATTACTTGGAATAAAAAATAAATTGTTATATAGATATTGTATTGAAAATTAAAAAGCACAATATTGTACTGTGAACATACATTTGTAATACATTAAACAAAATGTGTGTTAACTAAAATAAGATATTATAATATACTTCAGGCCGTTAGGTTTCTCGTTTAAATTGTTTTGCATTTGTCATTTCGGGGCCTTTTATAGCTAACAATGCGGTATGGATTTTACTCATTGTTGAAGGCCGTACGATGACCTATAGTTGTTAATTTCTATGTCATTTGGTCTCTTGCGGAGAGTTCTCTCATTAGCAATCATACCACATCTTCTTATTTTTATATTGATTGGTGATTTTAACATCAATATCCATTTCTATTATTGTTGAGAAAGCAATGCAACTTAGCAATAATAAGATTTAAAAATACATAACAAATAAATAATTAAACAAGCATTCTGAGAGTATTGCATGGCAATACACAGTCCCGTACCGGGTAAAAATTCATTATACTGGAACAAAAGGCTAACTTGTTCTATAACTTATTCTATAACTTGTCATAGTGTAAACAAAAAGGATATATCAAGTCAATATCTTCAAGCATGACTAAAAACAGTGTGGAAAATGGATTATTTGAGTGAATTTTTCAAGTCCAAGGACCATAACTCTGCACAAAATTATCAGACCGAAACCAAAATTTTAACTTGATCTGTAACTTGTCATGATAAAACTATATACCAATTATCAATCAATATCTTCAAGCATGATGAAAAAAAGTGTGGAAAACACTCTTTACATTAGATATGATTAATAGTTCTCTAAAATTAGATATGATGTAATACAATGTATATCTATTTTCAAATTATAATAAAATATAATTAATAGTTCCAAATATTTTTCTTTCATTTGTCACAAACTAATTTAGATTGATAACTTATCTATAAAATGTCAAGAACTTTTATCTATGCACAATGTAATGTAATGAAATATATACCTTAATAAAATACATTAAAATTATCTAATTAAAGGATTTCACTTCATATTTTTTTTCTATATATATAGCATTCACAAAATTAGTTGATACAAAATAACAAACACTTCAAACAATTTACCAAAGAATGTCTTTTAAAAAATCAGTTATCTCCTTTTGTACAGAAATATGGTTTAACATGCAAAATGTAGTACTCTAACATTAGATATGGACCATGATAACTCTAGACTTAATCATCAGACCGGAACAAAATTCGAACTTGATCTATAACATGTCATGATAAAACTATATACCAAATATCAAATCAATATGTTCAAGAACTAAGAAAAAAAGTGTGGAAAACTGATTTGCCGGACTGACGGATGGACAGACGGACGGACGGACAGACAGACGGACGGAGTGCAAACCTAAAGTCCCCTTCGACTTAGTCGGTAGGGGACTAATAAACTGCTCCGAGCGCAGCTAGATACGCCCGCAGAGGTACAACCCTGAACAGTTGGGGCAAAAATGGACACAATATTCAAGCTTGATACAGGTCTGAATTTGGATTGTAATTAAATATTTGACACATTATAGGTTTCTGACACAGAACAAATGTAGTCAAAGAACTTGAAATTGGTTGTATGATTTGAATTTATATTCAATTGAAGATTTCTTACTGTTGTGCAATACACTGTGCTGTTGTGCAATACTTAGTAAATATGTTTTCAGACTATATACAAAGAATTAGCAAAATAAATTGTGACCCCCAATTAAAAATATTTCTTTGGAAAATTGACAATTTCTTAAATCTTGAGGAAAAAAAATTGACCCCCAAAAAAAAAGATTTCTCACCCGTAAAAAAAATAATATTTGAAGAGAATTTTCTTTTGAGGAAAAAAAATGCCCCCCCCCAAAAAAAATTTTTTTTTATTCCCCGCCCCCTCCCCCTTCTAAAAAAATTGATTTTGAAGAAATTTTCTTTTTGTAAAATGTGGTACAAAATAAGAGACACTTAAACACAAGTTATTGTCTGAAAACTAGTTATTGTCTTGTTTTAGACCCTTATTGGCCCCAATTCCTGAACGGTTTGGGCAATTACCCCAAAAATGAATCCCAACCTTCTACTTGTGGTATTGAACCTTGTGGTACAATTTCAAAGCAATCAAAATACTTATACACAAGTTATTGTCCCGAAACTAGAAAAATGTTTGTTTTGGCCCCTTATTCCTAAATGGTTGGGACCATCACCCCAAAAACAATCCCAACCTTTCTTTTGTGGTATTGAACCTTTTGGTTAAATTTCATAGAGATCCATACACTTAAACTAAAGTTATTGTCTTCGGACGACGCTGACGCCATAGACGACGTGATACCAATATACGACCGCAAAAAAAACTAAGCCCATTTCTCAATAAAATATAGAAAAATGAAAATAAATATTACAAAATGTTTCTCTGCATATTGTATTTTGGTAATAAACAAGTACAAAGAAGGGTCCGGTAAGAGCTTATTTTGGCCTTAAATTTGAAGTACATCTGATGAAAGATTTTTGACATTTTTCAAACACTTAAGTGTCTTCTTCTGTCGATTCAATTAGTTTATGTAATTAAGAGTTAGTCTATTTTCGACTTATGAGTTTGAATGTCCCTTTGGTATCTTTCGCCTCTCTTTTAAACTGATTTGGTCATTAAAGACGCCCAAATTCAAGCTTAAGTATGAAATTCTATCAAATATGCCACAAAAAGTCACTTTTCAGATGGTTTTTGTCTAAAATGGAAGTGGCCGCATTGGTGTTCAATCTCAACCTTTATATATGTTATGTATGATCATCAAATACAACATATATCTAAATATTAAAACTGAACACAAGTGCGGCCACTTCCATTTTAGACAATAAACTGTTATCACAGAGATATGCTACCCTTTTGTAATTTTGATAATGCAAACGTTGAAATTAAAATAGCAATACTTTAACATGTAAGTTATGCAAATATTCAAAGTCTATGTACCATGACTGAAGGTACATGGCTAAACAATCTCCATGGAGTGAGATGTGCCAATGCTAATACAACTGCATACCAAATACCATTGACTTATTATAAGTCGTTCCCTTTAAACAAACCTAAACACAAACATTAACTTGTAAACTATGTAAAAGTTTCAAAGTCAATGAACCATGATCAGGGGTAGGGCTATATAATCTCCATGGAAACAATACTTGCAAATGCCAATAATTTGCATACCAAATATCATTGACTTAACATTAGCAGTTCATCTTAAACTGATCTAATCACAAACTAATGCATGTAAACTAAGCAAAAGTTTCAAAGTAAATAGACCATGACTGAGGGGGCAGGGCCAAATATTCTCCATGGAAATGAATTGTGCTAATGCTTATACAACTGAACACCAGTCAACATTGGCCTACCACTAATGGTTCCCCTTGAACTGGCCTAATCACAAACTAATACATGCTAACTTAGCAAAATTTTCAAAGTCTATAGACCATGACTAAGGGGGCAGAGCCAAATAATCTCCATAGAAATGAGATATGCCAATGCTTTTACAACCCATACCAAATATCATTGACCTACCACTAGTGGTTCCCCATAAATTGACCTAATCACAAACTTATACATGTTAACTATGAAAAGTTTCAAAGTCAATAGACCTTGACTGAGGTGGCGGGGCCAAATAATCTCCATGGTAATGAGATGTGCCAATGCTAATACAACTGCATACCAAATATCATTGACCTACCACTAGTGGTTCACCATGAACTAGACCTAATCACAAACTAATACATTGTTGACGCCGCCGCCGCCGGAAACAGCATACCATCTAAAATTAGCACAAATGCTAAGATTGTGTAGAATTAAGTAATTTTGTATAAATTAAGGATGCTAGTACCTGATGCATGTGCAATGTAATGTCAAAAACAGCCCATAGTTATGTAACAAAAGTATTCTTCTTTCCAATGAAAAGCTAAAAGTTTACATTTTCAACAAATACTTGAAATGCTATATTTTGTGGCCAAAAAGGGGTCTTACCGGGCCTACTCCTTTCATAAATTCCATGAAGGTTTGACAAAGTTATTGTTGTCTAAAAAAACTTTAACCACAGACTGAACTTAAATGTTGATGCCGCCGACGGAATCTAGGATCGCTATGTTTCGCTTTCGTGACAAAAATGTTGCAGGCTCGACAATAAAGACTCCAAGCTTGTCAAATATAATCTTGCCAACTACTGTTATACTGTTAATCTTACAGATGAAATGCCAATTGAACTCAGCAAGAATTCAGGTTTGGTTGTCTGATCATGAAGAAATAACTGAACAACTGTAGATATACAAGGAGTATACATTTTATGATTTGGTCATTGTTTTCAACAGATAGTGATATGTAGCTTAAATATATTAACCATTTCCATGATTTAATGTAATAGTGGAAAGTACAAAGTTTAAAGTCATCACAAAGGAAAGATATATATACTAATTATTTCCGTAATACCCTAGAATAAATCAGGTCAACATTACTTAGGAACACATGCTCAAAGTTTAAAACAATCCAACATCGTTTCTCAATTGTTACAATACAGCATTATACCAACCACTTCAATGTGTTCATTTTTCCTGGTATCAATGCACTTAAAATAGATTAACTTATGAGAGATTCCATTTCAAAAACATGATGGGCTTTTAATCCATAAATTTCTTTATTGAAACAATTCAACAATTCATCTTAGGGATAGTTACTATTTTGTTTCAATGCAGATTTCAATATTACCATTGCAGCTTATATAATGACTCTTGTTTTAACCGAATATATATATCAGGGGTTGACATTAACATGGTGGTGCTGGGAGGGGTTTGATCTTCTCATAGAGAGCAGAACATTTTGCCATCTCCATATGACAGCCAACTAAATGACAACTAAATGCCAGCTTCCAGGACAGCTGGAAAGTCCTTATGCTGAGGCAAATATATATAATACAAGCCCAAACGAAAAAATAAAAACAAGTCTAAATTGAAAGCAACGTTCAAACCTATGATTGCGTTGCAATTTTTATACGTGTGCATGCAAACAAATTTCTTGGTAGAGGGGTCTAAATACAGCACAAACAACATTTTCCAAAAGACCAAAAAAGTGAAAAAGTATATTTTAACAAAACGCATTTGACTAGCAGGTCGAAGAACATCATAGGTCGAACAACTGATGTTCTTAAACCCTGCTGACTGCCATGGTGATTGCCAAATAAACGGATCACCAGATGTAACAATATGGATCTTAATTATTAATTTAATAGCAAACAATAAACTTGCGGAAAAGATGGTATACCGCAAACATGAGGTGCAAAAATTTGTACACCATATCCAGATTTCGACAATTAATGTCTCTTCAGTGATGTTAGGAATCGAAACGGTATTAGGAAGGCCATATAATTTACCTCAATTTAGGATACACTCTTGAATTTTGAAGAGTCGAAATAGAATGAACGGATCATATAAACCCGAAGGCAAATATTAATACAAACCCAAACGAAAAAATATAAACAAGTCTAAATTGAAAACAACGTTCAAACCCTATGATTGCATTAGATAAAAACCGCAATTTTTATACGTGTGCATGCACAACAAATTTCTTAGTAGAGGGGTCTAAATACAGCACAAACAACATTTTCCAAAAGATCAAAAAAGTGAAAAAGTATATTTTAACAAAACGCATTTGACTAGCAGGTCGAACAACGGATGTTCTTAAACCCTGCTGACTGCCATGGTGATTGCCAAATAAACGGATCACCAGATGTAACAAAATGGATCTTAATTATTAATTTAATACCAAACAGAAAACAGAAAACCTGCGGAAAAGATGGTATACCGCAAACATTAGGTGCAAAAACTTGTACACCATATCCGGATTTCAACAAATCAATGTCTCTTCAGTGATGTTAGGAATCGAAACGGTATTTGGAAGGCCATATAATTTACCTCAATTTAGGATAGACTCTTAGATTTTGAAGAGTCGAAATAGGATTAAATGAACATTTAAACCCGAAGACAAATATAATACAAGCCCAAAACGAAAAATATAAACAAGTCTAAATTGAAAACAACATTCAAACCTATGATTGCGTTGGATAAAAACCGCAATTTTTATACATGTGCATGCAAAACAAATTTATATATATATATATATAATGACAAATGCATGCAGGAGAAAACTTTACCTAGAGGGTGCAATACCTGCTTATGAAATGTGAACCTTGCAGGAAAACTTTGATTCTTTTAATAGGCTCTATTAAGCCATTAACAGTGCGTTGAGATCTCTTTGAGAAAATTTAACAGTTTGTTTCCCCCTTATTGTTTTCTAAAATTAACAATTATTATGTAAAGTACAGTGTAACATACGATTTGCAGTGGTTGATGCAGGTGGGGAGGGGGGGGGGTGTTGGGGTGTTGGGCGCTGTATGGATGGCGTAGAGGGTGTACATCCTCCTTATATAACTTTTTAACATAAAATCGTCCAACATTTTTTATATAATCCGTTTTATTGAATTACAACTCCCCCTCCCTTTTTAAAAACTCCCGGATCTTCTCCTGATTAGAAGTTGTAACCGACATTTCTTTGCTTTATATTTCATGTCAAACTACATTTTTTTAAAGATTAAAGTGAGGTCATCAATTTTCTGGCTTGATTTAAATGAACACAGTACCAATAATAGAAATAGAATTGTCCCAGGTTTATTTGTTTGTTTTGGATATATATTTTGTTGTGAAGTGTTCTCATTTTCTGATGGAATAAACAAGTTGTTTTTTTTTGTCCGATTATTTGGTATATATTTCAACAAAATTAAATGTTCACATCAGGAAAAAATTATAACAACTGGAGACAAAATTATGACAAAATGAACAAATCTACATTTGACAATATTGTTCGTCTTATCACATGGTTTGTTAAAATCCATAAATAACTTCAAACTATGTTTTCAAATGAAATGAAGAGCAAAAAATTTAGATGAGGAACATTAATTGCATAACACACTATAATGATAAAATCAAAAGCGAAACTTGATAACACTGACATTATTTGTAAAAGTAAATCCTTAAGGGGAAATATAAAGAGATTATAGCTGTTGTGATAAAATTTGTGATGACTTCATTGAAACCAAAGTTTATTAAACCAACTGTAAGATATACACTCTTTTGGTCTATTGGAAAATGTTGTTTGTGCTGTATTTAGACCCCTCTACCAAGAAATTTGTTTTATCGCCAATGGCAGTCAGCAGGGTTTAAGAACATCCGTTGTTCGACCTGCTAGTCAAATGCGTTTCGTTAAAATATACTTTTTCACTTTTTTGGTCTTTTGGATAATGTTGTTTGTGATGTAATGAGTCCCCTCTACCAAGAAATTTGTTTTGCATGCACACGTATCCAATGCAATCATAGGTTTGAACGTTGTTTTCAATTTTGACTTGTTTAAAATATTTACAAAACGATAAAAATAAACGCAATATTTCGCTGGACAAACTAGCTTTATCAGCGTGCATCTATCCAGGTGAAATCGGATGTAGATGATAATAAAATTTTGCAGCTCAATGTACATATTGCACATGAATTTAGCTGCCTTGTAAATAATACATAATTTGACTGAAGTTTAAGATGATTTACAAAATACAAAATTGGTGGTTGAAGTTTGCAACGTCCATTGGGCAATATTACAAGATAAAAAAGACGATGCATGCTGTGTATTAAATTATTCTTTATCTTTCCTGTATCTCTTCTCGTCTTTTTCGTTAAGACCATCCGGTTCTAAAGTGTGGAGCTGGAGGATCCAAAAGTTTTCTCCTTCTCGCTGTGGTGTCCCACTCGGTGTTGACTTCTATGATTTGGAAAGTAACATTATCAAAAGGATGTTTCTTTGAGCGAAGATGTCTTGTGAGAGGACAGTTTTGTTTGTTTTGTACCATGAACGAATATTGAATTTATCCATTGTTTCTCCCACATACTGAATGCCACAAGTGTTACACGTTAATATATAAATTGAGTTATCCGTTTTACAGTTGGAATTTGAGTAGATGGTATAATATTGTTTAGTAACGGAGCTGATGAAAGAACTGCTTGTATTGGCAGCTTTACAACATAAGCAATTCCTACGACCACATTATTTGTCGCAAACGGGAGGTGGAGTAGGCTGCTTTGCTAATACAGATGTCACTAATTTGTCACGGATGTTTTCAGGTCTTCTGAAGGCCATGACTGGTGGTGAGGAAAATACTTTCTTTAGATTTGAGTCATTTTCTTTAATTTTCCAATGCTTCTGAACAATGGATGACACATTTTTAAAATCAGGATGATAAGTGAGTACAAGAGGTGTTCTGTTGACTTCTTTATTCTTATTCTTGTACTCTAGAAGTTCTTGGAGACTAGTTTTGTTTGCTCTTTCGAAAACTGTATCAATAATGTTGTTATTGTATCCTCGAACAACTAGATGTTTACGTAGTTGTCCAAATCTTGCATTTTGTTTATTTTCAGTAGAGCATATTCTCTTGATTCGCAATGCCTGGCTGAATGGGATACCACGGGAGCAGTGTTTAGGATGGCAACTTTTAGGAGAAAGGAATTGATGTTTGTCCGTTTGTGTTGGTATGAAGGTCCGTTATAATGGTTCCGTTCTGGATGTAACTCGTAGTATCAAGGAAGTTTATTTTCTCCATAGATGTTTCGTATGTAAATTTAATTCATTAAGATAGTCTTGCGAATCTGTCCATTTAAAATCAATATCGTCAATGAATCGAAACCATGATAATGGCTGGTATTGAGCACTAGCCAAGAGGCGTTTTCAAATTGGCCCATAAATATGTTGGCATATGACGGGGCCATTTTTGTGCCCATACTAGTGCCGTCTATCTGGAGATAGTGTTGGTCATTGAAAGAGAAGTTGTTGTTCTCCAGCACTAGTTTCAGAAGTGTAACAAGGCACTCAGTTGGAGGATTTTTTTTTTCACTACGAGTGTTCAATGCCTCTTCACACGCTGCTATTCCTTCGTCTTGTGGAATGTTGGTATATAAAGAAGACACGTCCATGGATGCGAGAAAAGTATTGTTTGGTAGAGGATTGAGGCTTTCCATTTTCTTTAGATAATCAGTCGTATCCTGAATTTAAGAGGGTAGTTCTTTAACATGAGGTCTTAAGTGATGGTCTACAAATTCGGATATCTTTTCAGTTGGGTGACTATTCGCTGAAACAATTGGTCGACCAGGATTGCCCGTTTTGTGTATTTTAGGCAACATATAGAATCTTCCAGACTTTGCTTCGTTCTCAAGAGGTCGAAGATAAGCAAAGGTGTCATTATCAATATGCTTTTGGTCGTACATCTCTTGAAGGATGGTGTTGATCTTTCGAATGGTATTAAGTGTCACGCCCATCCCAAAATTTTGGAAAAAAAGTTATTGGAAACCACCAAAAAGTAAAAACGATAACTTGGAGTCATTTATATAACTACGTGAGGTCTGATATAAAGTTCTGTATAACAAATAAAAGAAATTATAATTTATCCAAGTCAGACAGCATCGCTTTGAAAGCGTTAAAAGAACAAGAGGATATTGTAATAAAACCTGCTGACAAAGGGGGCGCTGTGGTTGTCATGAATAAAACAGATTACATGGCAGAGGGGAATCGCTAACTGTCAAACTCCATTTTTTACAATTAACCACAGATCCAACACTAAATACTACGGCGGAGGCATAAAAAATCTCACTCACTCGCTCACACCAAATTTTTTAGAGCAATTTGTCTGAAGAACTGGACATCAAATTGGTGTGGCCTTAATAATTCAATATGTTGCTCATTTTCGAGGAACTGTGATTTATAATATTGATGTATATGGTGAAAGAATGAGTCATTCCTCTTCTCAATATGAACATGTATCTTAAAAATACTACTTAATGAAGTAAAAACCCTTGTGCTAGTGCAATATACAACTAAGTCTGTCAAGCATTAAAAAAAATATTTATCAATTAAAACGACAGTTTAAATTCTTCAATTTAAACCGACAAATATATGAAATAAAGGACAGGTGACTATCTGGTACAAGTATTTTATCATATATATACTTAGTAGTAAATACAGGTAAATTATGTGTGTAATACAATTGATGACAATCGTGTTGTATGGAAACAATATCAGAAAGGCTTTATCAAACCCCTAATCTGTATGACGTCACGTAATTGATATCAGTCACAGTTACAAAAGCTTTATCAAATCCCTTATATGTATTACGTCATGTCTAGTAAAAAATAGATGAGAGAGATTAGATATATAAAATAAAGGACAGAATTGTAATCTATTGTGTCTCAAGATACATGTTTGCAAAAACAATGCTTTTACAATAATACTCTAATCGTCCACAACTTTTGGGTGTTTTGTCATTGTAAAGAGATTCCCTTTTTATGACAAGACACCATACAGACACCATAAATAAAGACATCATTCTACCCGAGTTTTGTACCGTATGCGCATTCGACAAAAACAGCGCAGTGTCCGTCTTACCGTGCATGCGGCATACATACAAAATAAATCAAAGTATTTACTTAAACTGGGGTTTAAACTACCTCAGGATAGTTGACCATAGACGGATTTGGCTGTTCTGTTTTGGGTCATTTTGGGGTTTCTGCTCCTAAACAATGGATTTTCGACAAATTCATGAAACAAACAAATTTGGGTAAACAATATTTTATCCTTACGGAAAAAGGTTAAACTGAGACTCCATAGTGGTTTTGTGAGAGTTTATGTCCTCCGAGACTTTCTGCCTGTATTCGCATTTATATGTTGTACTGTCTTTATCTTGTATTCTGATTGTTCGCTTTTGAATACTGCGTCTGATTTTTTTACTTTTAAGTAAGATACGAAATCTTTAATGTATTTTTTTTTTAAATTATGTGCAGATCATAGCAATCCAAGAATTTTGATTGCGAGTAATATATTCTTTCCTTTTATGTAAGACGAAAAACATTCTGTGTAAAAAAAATTGAACTTTTATATAATTTTTGTTTGGTTCTTTTTTTTTTTATTTAAAAATAAATGGGAAATGTGTCCATGGGACACAGATGATGCTCCCGCTTGCATATAACGTTATAAAGAGACATAACTCAAGTAAGGTAAAAGTGACGCTACCAAAATTTGTACTTGATCTGAGTTTTGTGGTAATAAGCATTGTGTATAAGTTTCATAACATTTAGTTGAGTCAAACTTAAGTTAGAGAACGGAAACGAAAAATTCAGCAATTTTTCCATTTGTAAAGGGGCATAACTCTAGAACGATAAAAATAACGCCACCAAAATTCAAACTTGATCTGTGGTTTGTGGTAATAAGCATTGTGTATAAGATTTATAACATTTGGTTGAGGCAAACTAAAGTTAGAGTACGGAAACGAAAGATTCAGCAATTTTTCCATTTGTAAAGGGACATAACTCTAGAAAGGTAAAAGTGACGCCAACTAAACTCAAACTTGATCTGTGCTGTGTGTTAATAAGCATTGTGTATAATTTTGGTTGATTCAAACTTAAGTTGGAGAACGGAAACGAAAAATTCAGCAATCTTTCCATTTGTAAAGGGGCATAACTCTAGAACAGTAAAAGTAACGCCACCAAAATTCAAACTTCATCTGTGGTTTGTGGTCATAAGCAGTGTTTATAAATTTCATAACATTTGGCTGAGGCAAACTAATTTAAAGATAGAGAACGGAAACGAAAAATTCAGCAATTTTTCCATTTGTAAAGGGACATAACTCTAGAAAGGTAAAAGTGACGCCACCCAAACTCCAACTTGATCTGTGTTGTGTGGTAATAAGCATTGTGTATGAGTTTCAATATTTTTGGTTGAGGCAAACTAAAGTTAGAGAACGGAAACCAATTTCGGGACGTACGGACGTACAGACGGACAGCGGGGGCATAAAAATAAGAATAAAGGCGGCACTCCATTTGATTCATCACTGCAAGTTTGTTTCTGTTCCATCCACAATACAAATATTCGAGTCAAACCTCGAGAGTCAAACCTTGATATTAATGATGAAAAAATATTTTAATAATATGTATGACATACCTGTTTGCTTGCTATCATAGCTTGTTCCTTATAAATGTCAACATTTTTCATCATGTTTTGCAATGCAGTGGATCTGTTATCCTGAGATCCCCAATCTGTAGGAATAATAACAGCATGTTCATAAACTGCAGCTTTAAAGGTCGTTTTTTGAGCATTGACAAGATAAAAAACAAACACAAATAAATAATTGCAAATACACCCCATCAATATGTATTAAGTAAAATCAAAATTTCAAAATCAAAATTTCGACAATCAGTCAGACTAATGATACATCAGTTTTGTTAGTTATGGACTTTGGCTGTGTTTTCTGGGAAGTTCTACTTACAATATGCCTTTTTCATTGGTCGATTTAGGACTGATATATGATAGTTTTCTTCGTACACAGATTACTCATGTCTCCATTCGGGGTGAAATAGGTCACCGATTTATAATGATTGGTAAATAAATATGACATGGATAATGGACAAGGTTTATGGATTGCGGTCGTCACTGTATATGAAATTATTTCATCTTATTTGTTTTAAATTTTTATTGAAAAGAGTTGCAGTATATTTAGTTATGTGACAGATGTTAATATTATGCGTCAAAGGGTCACTAATTAAGTCGCCAAAACGGAGTTTTGGGGACTTTATGTTTTTGTCCCGTTTTATTATTATTATTATTATTATTAAGTCGCCAAAACGGAGTTTTGGAGACTTTATGTTTTTGTCCCGTTTCTTATTATTATTATTATTATTATTATTATTATTATTATTATTATTCTTCTTAACCCTAATTTGTCCGACCATTTTCTTCGAAGCCTTAAATAATGGAAACTTTATATTTGGTATGATGTTGGGGTAGTATCCCTAGGGTGCATTCACTATTTTTATTTCAAATGGGGTCAACTTGGCACTATTTGGGGCCGGGACATGGGTGGGGTCATTTTGGACTATTGATTCGCTACTGGTAGAACCTTGAAGTTTTGTGTAATACAAGAGACCGATGTCCAGGTGTCCATTCCACATTTTTATTTCAGCCCGGGTCATCTTGGCATTATTTTAGGGGTCAATTTTCATGGAACATTCTAGAACAATAGTCATGTGATTAGTCATGTGATAGTGTTGAATTATTCCTATGTACTTTTTATGTTATATAATGATAGATTATTACATGTAGCACCATATGTAGCTGCAATTGGACTTTGGAATTTTAAAATGGCCGCCGTTACCATGGAAACTGCAAAATGTGAAATTTTTGAAAATGCTTCAAATTTAATGAAATTTACAGAGATGTTAACGAGTTTATGTAGATTTGGAATTTGACTTTGAATTTCCAAAATGGCTGCCGTTACCATGGAAACACTAATGCCTAAATTTGAAAATTGGTCCAACTTTTAAGAAACTTGTAAGTAATGTGACCTGACATGTGTAGATGTGCTATCCGACTATGAAATTTCAAAATGGCTGCCGTTACCATGGAAACAGCAGATCAATGGTTGGGGCCGTTTGGCGACTTTTGTGTTAGCATCCTAACACAGGATTACTTATTAAGTCGCCAAAACGGAGTTTTGGAGACTTTATGTTTTGTCCCGTTTCTTATTATTATTATTATTATTATTATTATTATTATTATTCTTCTTAACCCTATTTTGTCCGACCATTTTCTTCCAAGCCTTAAGTAACGGAAACTTTATATTTGGTATGATGTTGGGGTAGTATCCTAGGGTGCATTCACTATTTTTATTTCAAATGGGGTCAACTTGGCACTTTTGGGGCCGGAACATGGGTGGGGTCATTTTCGACTATTGATTCGCTACTGGTAGAACCTTTAAGTTTTGTGTCATACAAGAGACCGATGTCCAGGTGTCCATTCCACATTTTTATTTCAGCCCGGGTCATCTTGGCATTATTTTAGGGGTCAATTTTCAAGGAACATTCTAGAACAATAGTCATGTGATTAGTCATGTGATAGTGTTGAATTATTCCTATGTACTTTTATGTTATATAATGATAGATTATTACAGGTAGCACCATATGTAGCTGTAATTCGACTTTGGAATTTTAAAATGGCCGCCGTTACCATGGAAACTGCAAAATGTGAATTTTTTAAAATGCTTCAAATTTAATGAAATTTTACAGAGATGTTAACGAGTGTATGTAGATTTGGAATTTGACTTTGAATTTCCAAATGGCCGCCGTTGCCATGGAAACAACAAAAATGCGAAAAATCTAGATTTGGTCCAATCTTTATGAAACTTGACAGTAATGTGACCTGTCATGTGTAGATGTGCCATTCGACTTTTGAATTTTCAAAATGGCTGTCGTTACCATGGAAACTGCAAAAATGTAAAAAAATTCAAAATGCTTCAAACTTAATGAAACTTTACACAAATGTTGACTGTCTTATGTAGAGGTGGCATTTGACTTTGGAATTTCCAAAATGGCCACCGTAACCATGGAAACACGAATGCCTAAATTTGGAAATTGGTCCAATTTTTATGAAACTTGTTAGTAATGTGACCTGTCATGTGTAGATGTGCTATCCGACTTTGAAATTTCAAAATGGCTGCCGCTACCATGGAAACAACAGAACAATGGTTGGGGCCGTTTTGGCGACTTTTGTGTTAGCATCCTAACACAGGATTACTTGTTATTATTATTATTATTATTATTAACCCTAATTTGTCCGACCATTTTCTTCCAAGCCTTAAATGATGGAAACTTTATATTTGGTATGATGTTGGGGTAGTATCCTAGGGTGCATTCGCTATTTTTATTTCAAAATGGGGTCAACTTGGCACTTTTGGGGCCGGAACATGGGTGGGGTCATTTTCGACTATTGATTCGTTACTGGTAGAACCTTTAAGTTTTGTGTAATACAAGAGACCGATGTCCAGGTGTCCATTCCAAATTTTTATTTCAGCCCAGGGTCATCTTGGCATTATTTTAGGGGGAATTTTCATGGAACATTCTAGAACAATAGTCATGAGATTGATCATGTGATAGTGTTGAATTATTCCTATGTACTTTTTATGTTATATAATGATAGATTATTACAGGTAGCACCATATGTAGCTGTAATTCGGCTTTGGAATTTTTAAAATGGCCGCCGTTACCATGGAAACTGCAAAAATGTGAAAAATTTTAAAATGCTTCAAATTTAATGAAATTTTACAGAGATGTTAACGAGTGTATGTAGATTTGAAAATTGACTTTGGAATTTCCAAAATGGCCGCCGTTGCCATGGAAACAACAAAAATGCGAAAAATCTAGATTTGGTCCAATCTTTATGAAACTTGACAGTAATGTGACCTGTTATGTGTAGATGTACCATCCGACTTTGGAATTTTCAAAATGGCTGCCGTTACCATGGAAACTGCAAAAATGTCAAAAAATTCAAAATGCTTTAAACTTAACGAAACTTTACACAAATGTTGACTGTCTTATGTAGATGTGGCATTTGACTTTGGAATTTCCAAAATGGCCACCGTAACCATGGAAACACGAATGCCTAAATTTGAAAATTGGTCCAATTTTTATAAAACTTGTAAGTGATGTGACCTGTCACGTGTAGATGTGATATCCGACTTTGAAATTTCAAAATGGCTGCCATTACCATGGAAACAGTAGAACAATGGTTGGGAGCCATTTTGGCGACTTTTGTGTTAGCATCCTAACACAGGATTACTTGTTAATTATTATTTTGGTATCGAGTTTCGTTTAGATTTTTGCTCTAGGTGCACTTACTTTTGAAAGCTGTCACGTGGATATGTATTTATGTATCACGGGAAAATTAAACGTTTATAAATAGACATTGCCTAGCATCTCACAAATGAAATCGCTCTCATTAGCACTAATGTGAAGCTAGCCGGCGTTAATATTCATGAGGCCAGCCGTCAATAATATTCATGAGATGAGACCGCGTTCGATGAAGTGGTGTGGGTAATTAACATATTATGACAATAAAATAACTTTTTGCCGTAAATACCCAATATGGTTCTACTATTTATAGCAATATAAAATCTTAAATCAATATGTGACTTCTGCAAGGTCAGCGTCTTTTAACACCATCTAAATGAAAGTAAATAAAAAGGTTAATGCCTTCATACACATAGAACCAAGCAATGATTCATCAACATTATATGATAAGTGAAATGATGTAAACTGAAACAATTATATGTAACAGAATGATTAAAAATAGAAATTAACGATTACTGTAAATAAAGAAATTGAATAAAAGCGATGAAATATGCATATGCTTCTTGAAAGTGGGACAGTCACTCAAACAATCCATAAAAATACGGTTCTGATAAATAATTATCTCTGACTCTTCGAAGTATTTAAATATTTGCCAGTAGTTATTTAACAAATAGACATTACAAGTAAGCTGAAAGAAATTAAAGGGACTTAATTGTCATATGGGCATTCCATAATCTTTTCGTTGTCTATAAATATAGTCCCATCTCAAAAATACTACATACCGTAATTACAATCGTATTTTTTCCATTTAATGCAGATCATACAAACAAGACGATTTATAGTTAATGAAAGAAAACATAAAAATACAAACTATCAGTTACTATTTCAATGACATATCATTTTTCAAAACTACGGAGATCAATCAGAGTCTTTAAACTCAACATTAACAGCCAACAGCACTTATGCACTAGACCCTTAGGAGTTTGTCAGCATAGGGTAGGGGGGTACCCGGTATGTCACATAGTCCAATACCACTATTGCCGGCTGGCCAAACTAAGAGATTCTCCACGTGGGCCATTATACCAGAGGTAGAGGTAGGCATTGCCTCTAAAATGGCCCATAGCACTTATGCCCTAGACCCTCAGGAGTTTGTCAGCATAGGGTAAGGGGGGTGCCCGATATGTCACATATTCCAACTTTACTAGTGACGGCTGGCCAAACTAAGAGATTCTCCACAAGGGCAATTATACTAGAGGTAGAGGTAGACATTGCCTCTAAAATGGCCCATAGCACTTATGCCCTAGACCCTTAGGAGTTTGTCAGCATAGGGTAGGGGGGTACCCGGTATGTCACATAGTCCAATACCACTATTGCCGGCTGGCCAAACTAAGAGATTCTCCACGTGGGCCATTATACCAGAGGTAGAGGTAGGCATTGCCTCTAAAATGGCCCATAGGACTTATGCCCTAGACCCTCAGGAGTTTGTCTGCACAGGGTAAGGTGAGTACTCTGATATATTACAAAGTCAAAATTAAGTATTGCCGGCTGGGCAAAATAATCTCATCTGTCTTTGATATGAAATTTATCTTTCCCTTGCTTATTCCTAACTATTTTTTTAGAAATATGCGTCTAACCCGCTCAAACTGTGAAATGGAATTGAATGAATTTTGAAAGTTGATATTACAAATTGCATTTTCTGTGAGCTGCATGGCGATATCGATCAGTTAAATGGTCATGGTCGCGAACTTTATCAGTTTTTATTCTCCAACGTATATATTACAATGTTACACTTGAATCGAAAGATACATAGTCTTCATTCTTTATTCTCAAGCATTTGTATAAGGCCCCGATGGATTTGATTGGAATGGAACCCTCAACGTACGATTGTAATTTACAAATTTGATATGTACCTTGCTCTGGTAATTCTGTTTTTAACTTGCTGTGTTTTTCTAAGATGTCTTGTCTGGTAAAGTGACTTAAACAGTGTCGACACCAAAAAGTGTTATGTCAATGCGTTGATACACGTGATCCTAAATTTGAGAAAAAGGTCTTGATTCAACAGTAATGTTGACTATCATTATTGATTATAAATAGAAGATCTACTAGCATTCGTCTGATCCTTTACTTTTCGATATTTTTAAGGGATATGCTTCCTCTACCTCCTTATAACAAAAACGTTTTATACTAAGATCATATCTAATCTTTCCAACTTATCAATCTCCTTGAGTGACACTGAAAATTCAGTGTCGACAAACTTGAATTCATCGGACCACTTTTGATATTGATCCTCTTTATTAGTATGATTTTGATCTGCCTCCTTATTATGTAGCGCGGATTGAAAATACTTTTGATCCTTATGATGAACATTAATACAATAGTTTTCTTTTTGTGCTAATTTTTTGTGGAAGTTGTATAAGAATTCCCTATTAGCGGGTTAGTTTTGATCTAGTTATTTTTATAATAATTAAACATTTCTTACCCCTTTTCTATCGTTTTAAATTGCTTTTTGTTAAAAGCATCCTCTATGGGAAATTTTCTTTTCTTTTTGTGTCAATTAGTTTGACTGACTCATTTTTCAAGTCTGCTGTACCTCACTAACCCAGCCTCCTTGACAATTTGACGCTGGTTTTTACCCTTTTAGATACTTTATTTTCAATATCCATAGGAGTAAGGTCTTTATCCTTTCGCGAGATAATGGGTTTGTTTTTTTGCCTCCAACATAATCCAATTGGACCTGGTTATCTTCAACAAAACCTGTTTTTACGTATTAGCGGCGCTTTAAACGTTGTTATTGGTATCCTCTCAAATGTAACCTTCTTTTAGCACCACATGTTGTACATATTTCAAAACCTTGGTTTTTTGTTATGCACATGCTCAGATTTAACTTCAGACTCTAATTCAGATTTCAAATCTGAATTAAAATCATCTAAAAATTGGCCTAGTTTTCCATTTTACTTCTTGTTCAATTTTTTTAATGGTAGCTATTCCACTTTTTTCTTTGCACTGATTTATTTCATTACAAACACTATTTTTTATAAACGGTGTTTGTTATCTTAAATATTGATTTCATGTTTTATTTACTCGTAGCACTTAATAAAAAACTATTTTTAATTAAAAATAAAAATTTTTTTTGCGGATTCAGTCACTTCAAATATTGCTTCTACTTATTATGTTCCGTTAATTTTTGATCCAATTGTTTGGATCAAATATTTTCTTCTTTCAAAACCTAGATCCTTGGTTTCTAACCAGTGTATAAGATAAATATCCCTGCTTTGATTTTTAGCCAATTGTTAACCGTCACTTCTCATGTATGCCCCTTTCAAGTTTGTTTCCTTGTTACACAATGCTTACCCAGTAAACACAATATTTGCAATGTTCTCCAATTTGGTCTTTAACTGTCAGAATCTTGCTCATCCTAAACTTACCATTCACTTCTTCAACATTCAAAATTTTATAAATAGAAAATCCATTCCAGAGATCCTTCCCCTTAAATGCTTCACAATTTTGTTCTTTGTCCTTCTCTTCCAACACGTATTCCCTCGAAAATTCATCATCATCCTCCTTAAACATAGTTATGTTTTTTTTTTTTTATTTTGCCATGATTTAATTATGTAGTTAAATTATTTTTTTTCAAATATAATCGACACTTGCCTACTACGCACTCTGGTATCAATCTTCATCTGGAGAGTCTCTTATTATGGCCAGCCGGCAAGAGTGCAAGACTTTGGGGGATTACCACGATCTCTTTCTAAATTCTGATGTGCTATTATGAACAGATATTATGGAAATGGAAGATTTGAGGGATATTTGTATAAGAAATTATAAGATATATCCCATGTGGTATTACAAACCACCATGATAAGCTTATGATGATGCAGGCCTTAAGATTACTAAGTTAAATTGGAATTGCTTTCGGATCTAGATATGGTGCTTATGTTTGAAACATCAACCAGAGCAGGAGTTACCATGATGACATGATAAAGCTTATAATTCATATATGGTTGATGATGACAAAACACAAATTATTAAATACTCATCTTATTTAGATGCTAATAACAATTTTGTGGGCGGGCTATGGCACAACCTTAACCTAAAGGGGATTTTGATTGGGAAGATCCAAATGTTAAAATGTCCAAAGATAATAATTATAAATACATGGTTAAATATATAATAAAAACTTCATGATGCACATAATGATTGTTCACTAGCACCAGAAAATGTTGAGATTAATAAGGTTGGCAAACTATTACCAACATAAAATAACTTTACAAAGTATGTGCTTCATTATAGAAATGTTAAACAAGTCTTAGATCTAAAGTCATGTCAGACTTCTGTATTTTGAAAAAAAAACTGTGGAACATGTTTGCAAGAGAGTCGATGTGTACTTGGTCATCCGTAAAAAACAAGCACTTAAATTCGTGGGTAAACCAAGTTTTGACATTAGAGTTATTTTTACAGAACAGTTGATAGCCGTTCATAAGAAAAAGACTCCGCTTAAATTTGGTAAATCATTTTTGATTTGGGAGTTGTATTTGAGATCTTTTAAAAATACTAGTGTATTACTGTCATTACAATTTTATACGCAAGTTAAATGACAAGTTTAAGCATGTGTTTATAGATACAGATAGTTTAGCCCTGATATTCAAACGGATGATTTTTACAAGGATATATCCCTCAATGTTCAAGACAAATTTGATACTTCTAATTATCCAAATAACCATTTATCAGGAAGTGCAGTTGGTGTTAACAAAATAGTAATTGGCATTTTTAAAGATGAATTTGCTGTTAAAATACTGACCGAGATTGTTGGTTGAAGGGCCATAATGTACGCCTACATAGTAGATGGTGAAATTACGAAAAAAAAGCAAAAGATTTATGAAAATGTGATTAAGAAAAATATTACTTTTGAAAAATAAAAACCATGCTGGAATCACAACGGGAAATATACAAATTCATGAATATTAGTAGGAGTCCTCTTTCACTTTACTGAGGACATTCACAAGGTTGGTTTGTCGGCTAAAAATTACAAGAGATACATCTTGACCGATCGATTTCACACATTAGCTAATGAACATTACAAAGTTAAAAAAAAGTATTAAAGAAGCACAACTTATAAATTATGAATCATGAAAATGAAAATAAAAGAATTGGTTTCAGAAATTAGATCAGACGTCCAATAAGATGAATTTGGTAATCCAAAATTTGAGCGTCTAAATTCTTTAAAGGTTAACGGTTTGTAGAGAAAGAGTATTCTGAATATCCCGAAAAAGCTGATAATTGATTTGTAATTTGACTGCAGAACCACAGATAAATACAACTACTAGATACCTTAAGTCAATGAGTTTTTAATGTATATGATTGCAGAGCTTTTTAATACAAATGATAGGAATGACTCGTATGAAGACAAGTTTAAAAAAAAAAAAGAAAAAAAACATTGAAAAAATACGATCGACACCTTAAGAAACTTACAAAAACGACAGAGAGCAAAGTGGACAATTCTGTCTTCCTTAAGCAACAAAAAACCGATGCACTCATGGGATGTTGACGGTGGAAGAGAAAAACCAGGGGAAACCTGGGTAGTTTAAAGTTATTTGTTTAATGAAGTTAAATGTCAAGACAAAAACAAATTTAAATCTTTACAATATCCGCGGGGTAATATACCAATTTGTCATAGACTTCTTTTACTCAATTCAGGAATCACCTTCGCAATATTTATTCGATGTGGTATATATCTGTATTAGTCTTCTGAAGTTCAGGCTCGTAAAAGGATCCTTGGATTTCTTCATCGTTGACATATTTGAGATAGTAAATAGGTGGCTAAGAACTTATCACTCAGGAAATAGTAAACTCTTCTTCGGTTCAACTTGCAATGTTTTGTATCCCTTTTCAAACATTTCTTTCTGGTGATTTACACTATGTCTCCCACACTAAATTTGAATGTTGCATAGAGGTTCCAATAAGAGGTTTAACAATACCCCTATCTAGTTTTGCTCTAGCTGTAGGATTGGTAATACGATTGAGTTCACTTGACATTTTTTGTAATTTCGTATGAATGTATCATTATGTTTATAATAACAGAAATCATGTCGATAGATCGCAGAGGATTTATTATTTGGATATCAGAAAGCAGCAAAGAAACTGCTGAAATCTACTCCTTCGATCCAATTGGATGGACTTGGGTTTGTATGTATTTGAAAAATCGCTACAACAACCGATCAACCAACTCTTGAGAACTGGTTTGGACGAAGGATTTTCTAAAGAAGACAATTATAATCTCATCTTTATCAAAACAAGTGTTCCTATTTGCTATCTGGTTTGGTGAACAGTACATGTATTACCTCCGAGACAGCCGAAAAGCATTGATTCCAAATTCTTTTAACAAGACAGAGATGTACCTGATCCACGCGAACTTGATATGTGGCGGAAAATTGATTGTATTTGATGATTTATTGTTGGGAAAACAAAACAAATTTGAAGGTTTCTATGTTTGTGGACGGCACAACCATGTCGACTCGGTATATCTCTCACAAAATTATCTCAAACTACTCCGATAGACCATTCGAAAATACACCAAGTTTATTTGTCTCTTCCAACAAAACACCAAGAATCTAGATCATATTTATCGAGATCACTGTAGTGCAATCACCCGAGGAGAGTTTGGTCAGCTTTTGCAATCGGTATTGGTCCGAGTAACATGGGTTTGTCACCATTGATCTCACCAGCCTAAAATCAAATGAAAAGAAAAGATGAAATTAGATGACTTCTACAGAGTATAAATTAGATGGAGAAGTACAGAAATTTTTTTGATGATTTTAATACTAATTCAATTTCAGACTCTGCATCTAAGTTATACAGAAACTACATAGACATTCCAGCGTATGAGATAGGTGTGAAAAAGTGATCCAAGGAATATCACTTCAGATGGATAAAAAAGGGGGGAAGAAAAGTTTTATTGTAAGAATAAGATAAAAGACCGGAGAGAGGTGGTTTGCTGTCGATGTCGTACAGGTAAGTGGGCACAGCGAATCCAAACAGGAGGATGGATATGAATGTGTGTGTTTGTGTTTGTGTGTGTGTACGTGTGTGTGTGTATATATATATGTGTGTGTGTATGTAACCCAGGGAAATAATTGCACTAAACTATGTAGACCAAATCAATACAAATGTCTCAGACACTTAAAGATGGCTATGCAACCGACAAATAGCATCATGAAATGGCTCCGTGACTTGAAAGAATATTCTTGACATATATATTCAAATTCAAAGGCTAGACACCGTTCAACACCGTTACACACTGATCAACCCTGTTCAACACCATTTAAAACTGTTTAACACTGTACAACATCGTTAAACACTATACATAATTGACTCCTATTAAGATTTCTGATCATAAACAGCGTGATGCACTTGCATAGGAAATGCATGCGGCCAAACAAAATATTCGAGCAAGCAACTATCAACCCCGAATACTAGTAGACGATATTGGATTACCTCGAAACCTTACCAAAG
Source organism: Mytilus coruscus (assembly GCA_017311375.1). Lineage (NCBI taxonomy): Eukaryota > Metazoa > Mollusca > Bivalvia > Mytilida > Mytilidae > Mytilus > Mytilus coruscus. The sequence continues at coordinate 136,911,663 of CM029596.1, read as the reverse complement.
AGTTTAAACCCGTGGTTGATGCGCAAAAGGAAAGGAAGCTGCTTTTCAAATAACCAGAAAATTGGTGACATTCCAACAATTCAGCCAGCTCTACTACAACATTCAGATTTTTCCAGTCCACTACATATTGTAGAGCATATCGAGAGTTTGCACATTCACTTCTATTTGACAAAACCACAGATGCATTCCTAAAACATCTTTCTCAACACCATCTCCTACTACGTGTGATAGATCAAACAGAACACACATTTGAATTGCAATCTGATAATCGTGGTATTCTTATAGGAAACTCCTCTGTAACATTTGTTTGGAATGATATATTGTTGTTGGGTGTGTTATACGACGGAACCCCAGGATGGTGAGAAATTATTGTGAAGAAACGTGCCGATTCGGAGTCGGATGAATTTGCAAATTTAATGCACAACAGAGATGTTGTTAATTATAGAAAAATATTGAAAGACAGTAGAGCCATGTACTATGGAAACTCTGTTCTCTCTGAAACTCCGAAATCGAGTAAAGGTTTCCAGTGGGGGAAAATCGTTTCCCTCCCTTACAGATTTCAAGACAACATGGTAGTGAATTACAAACCGTGTTACTGTCTTCTGATTTCAACAAGTTTTTGGATCGATTAGATCTTTGCAAAGCATAGTATAAAGCTGGCAACAACAGGGTAAGAAATTGAATTGTTCCGATGGCTGATGCCATGAAAGGCCAGGGATGGATTGGTAATCGGGAGTATGCTTTTGCTCACCGTCACAATGGTATAAACTTCAAAACGTGGTAATCAGCCATAATATGTTTGTGAAAGCAAGAGCATTTACCTCTTCTACTGAAAATGTGAATGCCACCGGCAGTGCTACTTTAAAAGATATAGAAAAAGGAGCCAATCATGAAGTTAATAAATTGACTACCTCTTAGAAGCCGAAAGCAGTGTCAATATACGACTTTGTACAACGCAGCAACCCCACCAAAGCCAATACGCAACAACAACGCGCTAAAATGTGGTTTTCATCAGCAACAGTGTGCACGTGGTTCCAGAACCGTTTTCCTAAACACATAGTTACCTAGATATTATCTGCTCAAAGTGGTGGATACATTTGATGGATCATTTTACCCTTCCAAACTGACAAAAATAATGATCAGAATAGAGCAGCCGTAATTGATCACTGTAGATGGAGAAACATCCATGCAGTTCTTAATGCGCATTGCAATCAGTAGATTTCAATGTTGCCTTTATGCATTATAAGAAATCTACATTATACAAAAAAAGTCTTCGTCCTACGAAAACAAGTTTTGATTAGATATTGATTTTATTAACTTATCTAGTATATTCAATGACTCTACCATCCAAAGCCAAATACCTCCATATTTTGATAATATAGAACCACCTATTATTTCGTATTCTTATAAAAAACCCAGCAGAAGTTTGATTTTTAATTATACGTCAGTTACATCAGACGTCAATATAGTAAATAATGTTCCTTCCACTTGAGATTGTGAAACATCTAGTTTTAGATATGTTCCCTATGGTCATGTCCTTACAGGAGACCTCAACATCGTCGAAGACCGTGAGGTCATAACTTTTCTTAAGAAAGGACCGAAATATCGTCCTCCATCTAAAATAGATTGGAAACAGTGTCGTCAGGTTATTAAAGACGCTCTGGCTGTCTACTGTAAAATTGGTGTAAACGTGAAAATCTGATAAAAATCTCTAGACAGTTATTTGAATAAAATTATGAATACTGTTAATATTCGTATATCTCATTTTGAAAACAATTCTGAAATTAGTGATAGGGTCCATGATATTCCCATTTCCAGAATAAAAATAAACTCAAGTACTCGCAAAGCGGTTTGTGTTCGTACCGGCAGATAAAGCAGCAAATAATGTAGTGGTGGTGTGACGCATATACTACACGGAAGTTCTCCAAAACGAAATTACAAATTCATCTACATTCAGGTCCGTACGCTCCACAGAGAGTCAAATTGTAAACAAGCATATCACTGCCACTACCCAGCTTAAAGCCTCTTCCGAACATTTGAAAGTCCCTACTATGTACTGGTTACCTAAATTGCACAAAAACCATTTAAATTCCGTTTCATCTCCGCATCTAGTAAGTGTTCTACTACCAATCTATCAGTTCTTCTAACTACCTCCTTACTACTATCAAAGAACTTGTTATTAACTTTTGTAATAAAGCTTATGAAAATAATGGTATTAATTATTTTTGGAGTGTTAAAATTCTTTAGAGGTTTTAGATAAAATACATGCTTTTGATGGTCCTTTTAATTCTGTTGACAGTTATGATTTTCTACTCTCTATACTACACTTCCACACAATCTTATCAAGAAAAAGTTTTCATATTTAATTAAATGGTCTTTTGAAAAATCTCATTACAAATTTATTTGCTGTAACTCGTTTAAAGCCTTTTCTGTAACGAAAAGGAAAGTATGCTAGATACACTTACTGGAAATGTGAAGATATGATTGAAGCTTTAAATTTTCTCCTGGACAACATATATGTACGTTTCGGCGATAAAGTGTATCGACAAGTAGTAGTATTCCTATGGGCACTAACAGTGCCCCTTTTAATAGCAGATTTATTCCTGTATTGCTATGAATCTCAGTTTATGACCAAACTCAGTAAAGACACGTCATTGTTACATTTGGTTGATACATTCAACAATACCTTCCGTTATCTAGATGATATTTTTCGTTAAATAATCCAGAGTTCTCTAAATATACTACCGAAATTTACCCAATAGAACTTACTTTAACTAAATCTAACATAAACAGCAGTAGTTGTCCTTTTCTGGACTTGGACATTTCAATCTCTAAAGGAAAACTCCATACGAAAATTTACGACAAAAGAGACGATTTTCATTCCCTATTGTTAATTTTCCTTTTTAGACGGCGATGTTCCTTTGGCTCCATCATACGGTGTGTATATATCCCAACTCGTTCGTTATGCCCGTGTGTGTAGTGATGTCATAGATTTTAACGAACGTAATCAATGCATCACTAGTAAATTATTAAGTCAGGGATTTCGTTACCATAAATTACGTAAAACGTTTACTAAGTTCTTTCATAGATACAAAGATTTGATTAGTAAATTTGGCTGTACCTATAGAAAACTGATTAAAACGGTATTTCACATCCTAAATTTTACGGTAATATTGTACTTAAAGCGCGGAAATCACTATATGATCCGTGTAGACTCATCGAACCTTTAAATAAACTTATTAGTTCAGGTTATCTTACCAATGTTGTAATTAGATCTTTGAATATAGTTTACATTGGCACTAATATCGATTTTGTCATCAGCAAATTAAAACATAACTAAATTTGTATTCTTTTCAAACGGGATGTTTAAAGACACACCCACGTTCATTTTGATCTATAAAGAGGTTAAACTCCTAACTATCCTACTGTCTGTCGATACATTTATTTTTGGCATTGCACTAGTCATGTCTTCTTTGACTGTCCATGACGTTAAAATACTAAATCCTGGGATGTGTTTTAGTTGATTTTAGTCTCTGATGCATGATTTTTATTATTAATTGTGTTGGCTTTTAACTAGCTGTCAGTAACTGCGAGTACTCTCAAATCGTACTTTCTTGTTTATTTGACCTGTTGATACTAATTGTAATTTGTTATTTAATGTTATTCAGGGTTATAACTGGTCTATCTACCAGCTTTGATAAGTGTTTGGTACTAATATAAATTTCCACTTCGTACTATGAACATCAAAATTATTTATTTTGTTAAAATATTTCCTTTCTCTATTGTAACTGTATACGTATACCTAACAACAAAATTATTTTATTTACCTGTGTTTAAAGTTATTGCAAATGGCTGATATTTTGTTCGAGCATATTGTTTTTCTTAAATTGTTTAACATTTCATACCGATATAACATGTTACTTTTATTATTCTTCCTTAGTTTATTTATTTTGAATTTACATTGTATCATAGTTAATATTTATTTGTTCAGTGTATGTTCAATGGTGTTAATATGTCCTTTGATTGAGTTAAGCTATTTCAGTTGATATTTTATAGTGTGTCTTTCAATGTTGTGATGTTATACTATTGTTTCAGAAAAGGGTGAAGGTTTGGTACCATTAAAACGTTTAAACCCGCTGCATTTGTTTGCACCTGTCCTAAGTCAGGAATCTGATGTTCAGTAGTTGTCGTTTGTTGATGTGGTTCATAAGTGTTTCTCGTTTCTCGTTTTATATAGATTAGACCGTTGGTTTTCCCGTTTGAATGGTTTTACACTAGTAATTTTGGGCCCTTTATAGCTTACTGTTCGGTGTGAGCCTAGGCTCCGTGTTGAAGACCGTACTTTGACCTATAATGGTTTACATTTATAAATTTTGACTTGGATGGAGAGTTGTCTCATTGGCACTCATACCACATCTTCTTATGTCTATTAACAACATAGACCATCTTATTAGTAATAGTAACACAAACCATTCAACCTTTATAAAACCGTAATATTTGTTATTGTTCTTAGTAAACAGTCTCACAAATTTAAGAAATCCGTCGTTGAAATTAATAACACAACAGACTTCGAGTGCAATAAATGATATGTGATATACCGAGGTACCCCATCCCCCCAACCTACGGCATAAGTTCTATGGGCCATTTTTGAGGCAATGCCTACCTCTACCTCTGGTATAATGACCCACGTGGAGAATCTCTCAGTTTGGCCAGCCGGCAATAGTGGTATTGGACTATGTGACATACCGGGTACCCCCCTACCCTATGCTGACAAACTCCTAAGGGTCTAGGGCATAAGTGCTATGGGTCATTTTAGAGGCAATGCATACCTCTAACTCTAGTATAATTGCCCATGTGGAGAATCTCTAAGTTTGGCCAGCCGGCAACAGTGGTATTGGACTATGTGACATACCGGGTACCCCCTACCCTATGCTGACAAACTCCTAAAGGTCTATGGCATAAGTGCTATGGACCATTTTAGAGGCAATGCCTACCTCTACCTCTGGTATAATAGCCTGCGTGGAGAATCTCCCAGTTTGGCTAGCAGGCAATAGTTTATTTCGACTTCGTGATATACTGGGGTACCCCCATCCCTCTTTTAAATCTTTGCTGACAAACTCGTACGGGTCTAGGGCATAAGTCCTATGGGTCATTTTAAAGGCAATGCTTAACTCTGAATGGCAACAACTTGATTTTGTTAAGACTCTGATTGGTCTTCGTAGTTTTGAATAATGAAAAGTCATTGATAAAGTAACTGTCAGTTTTTTATTTCTTCTTCTTTTTTCTTTATTTGTGAAACATTTTTTTTTGTCTTGTCTGTTTAAAATGGATGATAAACGATCGCATTTACGATATGTAGTACTTTTGAGATGGAACTATATTTGTAGACAACGAACAGATTATGGTTCTATCTTATTTGTCAGGTGTAATGTCCCGTTTTCAAGATTCATAATTACGCATATTTCATCTCTTTCGTTCAATTTCTTTATTGATAGTAATCGTTAAATTTCTATATTTAATCATCCTTTAATTTGTTGTTGTTACAGTTTACATTATTTCACTAATCACAGAATTTTGAATAGATCAGTTCTTGGTTCTTTGTTTATGGAAGCATTAACCTTTTTTTTACTTTCACTTTAAATGTCGTTGAAAGACGCAGACCTTGCAGAAGACCAATAGTTCCTTTTTTATAATTGATTAAGTAAACGCGGACCTCGAAGAAGACATCCATTGACTTGCCTGTTTGAAACAATATCAAATATTAACAAAAAACGTTGTTTAATCATAATATTCGATCATCGTTTTTTACAACACTTCATCGAACGCAAGTCATCTCATGAATATTATTGACGGCTCATGAATATTATTGCAGGCTAGCCTCATGAATATTAACGCCGGCTGTTATCGACGGCTAGCTTCACACTAGTCTCAGTAGCGTATAGAAATTTGTGTCATTTTTCTATCCTGTATTGTTAAATGTATGAAATTTATTACATGGGTACACATTTACTCATTAAAAGGGGTCTTTAATTTTATAAGAATACTAATTAAAATAGTGTAGAGCACAAAGAAGTACAACATAAGAGGCTTCTAAGAGCTTGAATCGCTCACCTGGTAAAAACATGCCAAATTAATATTTGTTTTCCTTTATTGCAGTCAATTATGTTTGCTTATTTGTAGATATTATATAGTGGCAAATTTGTAGGGTCTTATAATGATGATCATTATTACTGTTTACAGTTTATTCATATCTATTCACGTTTTTTAGATGAAAAACGTCATTTAATGGCAATAAATACTATATATCTTTTCAGGAAAGTGAGCTAAAAGGGAGGGGAATCTGACTATAAATTCCAACTTATATTTGGGTCCGTCTTTTAACGCAATTATACCAAATTACCCTTAAAATTTATGTTATAAGTCTATTATATTTAATTTCCTTGATTTTTAAACATTTTTTAGTTAACTTCTAATACATTTTTCGAAGGAAAAAAGGGGGGTTTACTCTGCTGTCCCATCAAACATGTGTAATTCTATAAGGAAAGATTTCTTTTTGAAGCCACAAATACATTCTAATTATTCAAATAAGAAATGAGAAATACAGACAAGTTCTTGTAAACTTCGTATATATTAGATTTTAAAAATGAAAACAACACTTTATATATTTCATGCGTCAGAAGCGCTTTTTTCGATTAATTTCATCAGGAACGCTCAAAGCCGACTATTTGAAAGCCAAGGATGATGTATAAGAACCGAAACAGTTGTTATATAACTAAAACAACCAAATCCATCTAAGGTTAACTTTGGATGAGGGAATTTTAAATAAAGTATATACCTATATCTTTGAAAAATGATTTGGTTATTATAGCTACAAACAATTGCAAAACTAAACAATTTTCTCTCAAAAAGTTCATAATTTGTCTAAAAGACTCCTACATGTATACTCTTTTCCGTCCGCAAAAGGAAAATACCTTTAGAATATTCTTCTTAGGAATTATGGAAGCTACTATGGGAACAACATTGGATGATTACTCATTTTATGTTTTATATTTACTGTTACAAACAAGAAATACCAAGTATCTTTTTTCAAACATAAACAATTTATGCTTGTAAGATATCCAGTATTAATGTTATTTGCAATTAGGTGTTTAGAACACTTAATTTATAGATTATTGAAGCTTTTTCAGGAAAAAACGGGATGTTTTACTCCTTTTATATTCTATAACTTTAGGAAACTTAATCTATTGATTAGTGAAGCTTTGTAAGGAAAAGGCATGGGATGCTTAATTCATTTATATTTTCCTGTGTACTTTTAGGAAAACAAAATGCCCAGAAATACTGAATTTATTCCAACATTAATCATTTTATGCTTGTAATTTTACAAAAAAAAAAAAAATATCCTGTTTGTTATTTGCAATTGGTGTATAACTTTCGAAAACTTAATCTATAGATTATTGAAGCTTTTACAGGGAAAAATGGGATGTTTTACTCATTTTATATACTAGTAGTACATGCACTTTTTAGAACAACAAATGTCCAGTTACACTGATTTTGTTTCCAAACAAAATCAATTTAATATACTTGCAAATTTTATAATATGTTTTAGTTGGGAAACATTGGCTCTTTTTTACTAATTTATATATTTTATATCATTTATTACAATTTAGGCGAACTCCACTAATGTTGGTATTGAAATGTTCAAGCATTATATAGTTATGCAAGCACTTTTAATATGTAAGCTAAGAAAGCAATCTTTCTGGTTTGCTTGGATAATGATAAATAATACTCCTTTCGTGGTTTTGAGTGTTTTTGTGCTGTTGGTTGATACAGTCCAACGTTTGTTGGCAGGATGAGTATATTGGAATGTTTACGTCATTTCCTCAATGTTTTCCGAAGGAACCTTATCCATAAAGGTTTGTTTTGATAAACTGACAGGGAACACGATAATTTGTTAAAAATATTTTCTACTACTAACTCATTTCCTCAAAGTTTCCCAACGAAAAAGTGTTGCCTGAGGAAACTGACGTGATGCCTTAGCGTTCGTTCAACTTTTTCCTGTTTCTAATGACATTTCTTCAAAGGTTTCCATTGAAAACTTTTTCATGAAGGGTTTTCTGGGGAAACTTACTGTGTCTAAAACGTAAAACAAAAATACTGAACTCAAAGGTAAATTCAAAAAATGAGAATTGCAGAAAAACTTACAAAATCAAACGTTATCAACCATCGGAACGAGTGAAAAACAACTGTCATATTCCTGACTTGGTGCTGGCACTTTCAGAAGAAAATGGAAACCTGGTTTTACAGCTAGCGAAAACTCCTACTTGTATGACAGTAAGTGTAGTTTATAGTTCCGTTACATAATTGGGGTAGCAACCCAAACAGACATAATAAGCTAATGTGACAATAATTGGGACTCAGAAGCCATTCTGTGTAAACAAACATCACAGACATATAACACCGCTGGCTAAAAATTCGAAATAAACATACAACTAAATCGAACAAAGACGACAACAAGAAAATTGCTGTAGTTGATAATACATATAGTATACACTTTCTCGATCAAGTTCAAATTAAGTAAAATATAGAAACAAGGGTTAACAAAATGGTAAGAGCACTGTGAAAACCTCTTGCGTTCGAATCGACCTCAGGACTTTCCTGTATAAATGCCAAAAGTAAAAAAATCCGATGGCGAGATGCATAAATACCGAGACACGTCAAAAGTCATACGACCAAAGAAAACATACTAGCACGAAGACAAGTAAAGGGAAAACTGTTAAGTGACTGAAGAGATACACAACTTCAGCCCAGCACCTAAAATATACTACTCAAGATCATCTTGTATTATTTGTGAAGTAGACATTGTGTCATGGATGGATACCCCATATCCTTTGTTTTTCTATTCTATTGAATATTTAACTATTAGGTCTTGGTACTCTCCGATGAACGAGACGTTCTTTGACAAAACCCTGGCTCATTATTTTTTTTTGCTTAGAAACCGATGACATTGCACAAAGTCTGAGTAGCAGCTGCAAGCCCTTAAATATCGTATGAGTTGAGAAATGTATATACTCCAAACGCGGGTAAAGTAGGTATATTGCTGCTAAGGTGAAGAACATTATAATTTCAAACTTGAAATCGTCTCGTTTGTCACAGATTCTGGTACTGAGATGACCTATGTTGTCAAATTCGAGGTAAATGTCTAGAAATGAGAAATCAAAAGTAGTTTTTGTAACATTATTCTTATATAGTACTTTACGTACTTTGAATTACGTTCTTTAATTGAGTTACTTCCCTTTAATATCAGTCTGATATGATTTATGTAAACCCCATATTGTTTTGTCTGTTTTTCATATGGAATACAAATGAACACGCTGCTTCTGATTTTTGTCATTCTTATTATCGCCATACGGCCCCAGAGAATATTACATGGTGTCAGATAAATACGGGAAATGGATCTCAACGGAGTACCACAGCCTCATATGAACTGGGATTCAACAAATCTAGTTGATACTTGGAAAAAATTCAAACAACACGTGGAACTTATCCTCGATGGACCTCTCGCTGAAAAAGACGAGAAGGTAAAAATTACGTATCTACTATTGTGGGTTGGTGAAAAAGGAAGAGACATTTATAACACATGGCAATTAAGTGCAGACAATGCTAAGAAACTTTCTGTCCATTTTGACAAATTTATTGCCTATGTTTAACCAAAGCAGAACTCTTTACTTGAAAGGTGTAAATTTAGACACGAAACACAAGGTAATGACACTGTTGCGCAGTTTATTACTCGACTGAAGCTCATTGCTAAAGACTAATTTTAAGGACACGGACGAGTTGATCAGAGACGGTCTTATTTTCGGGACAAGTTCGCCTAAAGTGAAGGAGAAACTCATTAACGAAGGTGACGCATTGACATTGGAAAAAGCTATTCAGATCGCGCAGGCATTTGAGTATAGTCAAGGCAACTGAAGGAGATGAAAAACTTTGAATCGTCTACAGTCGTACACGAAGTAAAACTTCCGAGACACTCGCACTATAACAGTGTCTCATCTAGGAAGAACCGCCAGACGTTTGACCAAACTAGGACGGGTCCAGTCAACCAAGATCGAGTTAAAGTCAAACCCGATCGTTATTCTTCACAGCAAGAATGTGGAAATTGTGGTAGAAGACACTCCAAACAAGAAGAATGTCCGGCGAAAGGAAAGAAGTGCAACAGTTGCCAAAAATGGAATCATTTTGCGGAAGTATGCAGATCCAAACAAAGGGTTGATGAAGTAGTTCTAGATACAGATGGTGACAGTGACCAAGAGTTTTTTATAAATTGTATAAATGAGCATAATAATTTCATTATTGATAAGGATAATGTAAAGAGAGATCAAGCTTTTGCTACAATTAATGTTTGTTCAAAGCCAATTAAGTTTAAGCTTGACACTGGTTCTCAAGTGAATATTTTGCCTAAACGAAAGTCTCAAATTCAATGGCACTCTCAAAAGATCCCCTCGTATCTTAACTGCTTATAATGGTAATGCCCTGCCCTCACTTGGCGTCTGTTGTCTCCCTTGTGAACATGGTTCTGTTAATAGTAAATTTTACTGTCTAGATACTAATTCCCCACCAATATTAGGCATGCAGTCTTGCTTAGATTATGAGTTGATAAAATTGGTTTACAGTACCGAAACTACATGTACTTCTGACTCTGACCCAATGACTAAGTCGTCAGTGTTAAAAGATTATTCAGATATTTTCAAAGGCGTCGGTCTTGTTTCAGGTGAAGTTATATTTATAGCATAGTATTCCGAGTTAGACAAATAAACTTTCGAACGCGAAGCGTGAGAAGTTTATTTGGCTAACGAGGAAGGCGTTGCTATAAATGATTTGTGACATGAATGACCCGCCCACAGTCCGTGCAGGAAAAAAATCATCGTTTGGCGGCAAAATATAATAAACCGCAGTGTCTAAATATTTTAGGAAGCATGGCAGACGTATTTCCCCTTCCAGATTAGCTAGAAATCGAAGGCGATGATTTAATTCTCTCTCAGGTGTGTATTTTTTTTTTTATATTAAATTAGATTGATTTGCGGTTATTGTCCTTTTTTGGGGCTTTTAATCGGAAATCGGTAAATATTTGCTGTGATTTTTTTAGTTTAGTATACATTTCAATTATGTCGATCATCTGATTTATATGCCCTTTGTGAGCAATGTATTTTCGGAAATGAAAATGTTTTATTCTATTAAAACGAATTTTTTATTTAAAATATTTTTTTACTGTTTTGCAGGTTCTTCACGATGTCAAGGAAGATACATCATTAGCAGACGCGTCGGCAATAACAGAGGAGAATATTAATCTGTCGCAAATTCAAACGCATCAAAATATTGAACCATTTTATGGCATGAGTGTTTCGCAAGCTGTGGATTATTACGATTTAGGAACGTTTGACATAGGAGATTTCCGATTCTTAATCCGCCTCTAGATTCAACCGGGACTGCACCAGCGCCATTTTATGAGGAAAATTCTGGTACTGAAGCGACAAATGGAAAACTCGAGCGTGTTGGCCATTCCAGCGATAAAACGTCAAAGGACCATTTTCAAATTGCAACTTGCGCAACATTTCATTTTGATTTATTATTGTTGTTGTTGTTTTTTTTTTTTTGCAAATATGTTCTGTTTCAAAAGTGACAGAAGTTGTATTTATTTTTTTCGGCTACTTCTTGAAATTTAGGAGTGGACATTATATTTTTTGTTCTCTTGCCTGACGGATAAAATCTGCAGAAATTTCCTTTAAATCTGTATTTTTATTTGAAACCTAATAAAATTGACATTGGTGTGTGTGGTTTTTTGTAGGCGTCATCTTTTCCTAAGGAGGCGGGGTTTACCCATGCAATATTGGTTTTAGTGTTGTTGGTTATTTCATGGCTGTTTTCTCATTGAGTTATATAGGCCCATGTGATCTTTCATGCAATATTATTTGGTTGCTTCAATTTAGAGCATACATTATTGTACATGCTTGTCGTCTCTATCTTATTCCATAAAAAGATCAAAGGAAAAAAGAAGATTCATGTTACAAGCTACAATACACATCGATCCGAAGGTATCCCCAGTCGTACACCCCCCACGACGCATTCCTGTAGCGCTACGTGGTCGTTTAAAGTCTGAATTAGATCGCATGGTGAACGCAGACATTATTTGTAAAGTTGACAGCCCCACACCTTGGGTTAATTCACTCGTCGTTGTCGAAAAACCTAATGGTAAGCTAATGGTATGCTTAGACCCGAAAGATCTGAAACTCTGCGATTCAGCGTCCGCACTATCCGATGCGAACATTAGAGGATATTCTGCCTCAGTTGTCGAACGCGCATTATTTTACTAAACTTGATGTCCGATCAGGTTATTGGGCCATTAGTCTTGACGAGCCGTCTTCATATTTTACTGCTTTTACTACACCCCACGGTCGTTATCGTTTCAAGCGTTTGCCATTTGGTCTCAATTGCTCACAAGACCTTTTTCAAGGAAGATTGACGAGTGCTACGCAGAACTTGATGGTGTGGTCGCGATCGTCGACGACATACTGGTTTACGGTTCAACCCGGGAAGAACATGATTCAAACCAGCGGCGAGTATTACAGATCTCTCGCGAAAAAGACATGAAACTTAACGATGACAAATTAGAGGTTGGGGTCACCGAGGATACTTATTTTGGTCATGTTATAACCTCATCTGGTCTAAGGGCAGATCCTCACAAGGTCAAGGCTATCTCGGATATGCCACCCCTTCTAACAAAACTGAAGTGCAGACTATATTGGGTATGGTCAATTTTCTTTCAAAATTTGCGCCCAACTTAGCGGAAATCACTAGCCCAATGCGAGCAATATTGAACAAAGACGTTGAATTTGCATGGGACGAACCTCAAATCACGGCATTTAGAAAGGTCAAGGAGGTTTTGACGAGGTCACCCGGTCCGTTTCTTTCTTATTATGACCCAACCAAAGACGTAGCTTTACAAGTTGACGCATCCAAATACGGTCTTGGCGCAGTCTTACTGCAAGACGACAAACCGGTAGCTTACGCTTCGAAATCCTTAATAACATCAGAAATAAATTACACACAGATAGAAAAGAATCAGAAAAGAAATATACGCAATTGTTTTGGGTGTACCAGATTTCACCAATACATTTATGGTCGTAGTATCAGGGTTGAAACGGATCATAAAACGCTAGTTTCAATTTTGAAGAAATCATTGTTAGACGCCCCTGCAGGATTGCAACGCATGATTTCACGATTACAGCGTTACGAACTCGATGTTGTACATCTGCCCGGAAAATGTATCCCCGTGGCTGATACCCTGTCATGCAAATTTCTATCGGACACTTATCCTGGTCTTTCTGATAGTTTTGAAGCACAAGTTCACATGGTTTTTTCTAGTCTACCGATTAGTGATAGAAAACTAGAGGAAATCGAAAAAGCCACGTTGTCAGACCCCCAGTTGATATTTTGAAATCTGTAATTATTGAAGGTTGGCCACAATCTCGTAGTGAATGCCCTACACAAAATTTAGAATTTTGGAACCATAGGGATGAATTTTTTGTGAATAGTAATATTATTTTTAAGAGACACAAAACTGTTATTCCCACTAGTTTGAGGGCCCTCATATTAGACAAAATTCACATTCTCAGAGCTCGCGATGTTCTATTTTGGCCTAAAATGTCATCCGATATCTCGGACATGGTGTTAAGGTGTTCAGTTTGTTTGGAACGCAGAAATTCTAATGCTAAAGAACCATTAGAACCGCACAAAATTCCTCAATATCCGTGGCAAGTTGTAGCTACTGATCTGTTTTATTGGAATAATGCTGATTACATTGTAATCGTTGATTATTATAGTCTCTATTTAGAAGTCCATAAATTACATCGTACTACAAGTACACCAGTTATTAATAAGTTGAAGGGTACATTTTCTAGACTTGGTATCCCTGAGACCGTTGTTTCTGACAATGGTCCTCAGTATTCTTCCCAAGGGTTTAGTGAGTTTGCGAAAAAATGTGATTTTAAACATGTTACATCCAGTCCACATTACCCTCCACCTAATGGATTGGCAGAGAAAACGGTACAAACCGTAAAAAATATGATAAAAAATGAATAAGGATGGTAAAACCCATATGTAGCTCTCTTGGAGTATCGGACAACTCTTTTGGATATCGGATATACCCCCTCACAGTTACTGATGTGCAGAAAACTCAAATCAGTTCTACCTTCCACTCTTGAGGGACTTATTCCAAAAACACCACTTTATAACGAAGTTCATAGTAAAATTGATTGTAAAAAGTCTTATCAGAAAAGTACTTTGACAGGGGCTCAAAACCATTAAAACCTTTAAATTCAGGAGAATCTGTCAGAATAAGGGGAAGAAATGGACTCTGGAAACCTGCTATTATCTCTAGTCAACACCCTGCTAGTAGGTCTTACATTGTAGAAAGTCAAGATGGTGGTATTTATAGACGCAATAGGCGTCATCTGATCAAAACCAGAGAGGAGGTGCCCTTATTCTGTTGAAAATGACACATTTGTACCCCCTGTTAATTACGAACCACAGTGCAACCTAACTCCCCCTGAATAAGTCGAACTTATTCGGAACATGAATAACTCGCCCCAAATTACCAGCGATACAGAAACTACGGAAACCCAACAAAATCCTTCTGATGGATTATATATTACAAGATTGGGACGTATCACTGGTGTTAAACTGATCACCGTAACTGCAGTTACGGTGATCCCAACATGGCGGAGCCCAAAACAGGTAAAATCGTCTTTTTGTAATTTCTCCGTGTACACGTATTGTTTTAAAGAATTACTCAGCCGCTAGGTTGATATGTACGGTATTGTTGTATGTGTGTGTTCTTAATATCATATGTGATCTTGTTACCGAAATAATAGCCATTGAAAATTTACGGAAGATCATCGTAACTCCAAGAATTTTGTTTGTTATGATTGTGGTAACTTGATTATAAGATAGTCGTAACTTGTACATGATCATAGTAACTTGTCAGTGATGATCGTAACTTTCTCTATATGCTGATGGGCGACTATATATAAATCGTGTTTGAATGTTTGATAACTAGTGAATAATTTACTAATTTACTTTTTGCTTTGTAGACATAGTCTTTATATTTTACAATTCATAATTTACGGTAAATGTTCATCATGAACAAGGAGAGGCAAACATTTTCCATGTTCACACATTATTAATGGAAACTATAATGTTTAAATTACGTTCGTTTTCAAGTAAAGATATGCTTTAGGTCACGGTATTTTATTTTCCTATAAATCTCGTTCCATTTTCAAACACTTTTTTTCGTAATCTGAATGTTGTATTAGTTCCTTTGGTGTGGGTAGGTAAGGTGTGCGCCAATACTGCGTCTGCACTAGACATAAAAGAACACATATAACCTACGAAAAATGAAGTTACTAAGAGTGTTAAATAAAGATATTGTGGAGGAATCGTTTTTTTTTTTATATATTCAAAATTATGTGTAGGATGGCTTGTTTCTATTTCCAATTTATCAGTTTCATCGTTTTTATTGTCGAGCCTGCGACTTTTGTTGCAGAAAGCTCGACATAGGGATAGTGATCCGGCGGCGGCGGCGGCGTTAGCTAACTTCTTAAAAGCTTTATATTTTAGAAGCTAGAAGACCTGGATGCTTCATACTTTGTATATAGATGCCTTATGTTACGAAGTTTCCGTCTGTCATATGTCCATTGTCCTTGACCTCATTTTCATGGTTCAGTGACTACTTGAAAAAAAAGTCAACATTTTTTGTAATGTTAATTTCTTTCTTATTATGAGTAATAGGATAACTATATTTAGTATGTGCGTACCTTGCAAGGTCCTCTTGCCCGTCAGACAATTTTCATTTGACCTCGACCTCATTTCATGGATCAGTGAACAAGGTTATGTTTTCGTGGTCAAGTCCATATATCAGATACTATAAGCAGTAGGTCTACTATATTTGGTATATGGAATGATTGTAAAGTGTACATGTCCAACTGGTAGGTGTCATCTGACCTTGACCTCATTTTCATGGTTCAGTGGTCAAAGTTAAGTTTTTGAGTTTTGGTCTTTTTTTCTAATACTATATGCAATAGGTCAACTATATTTGGTGTATCGAAATATTTTATGATGTACATGTCAGTCTCGCAGGTTTTATTTGACCTTGACTTCATTTTCACGGTTCATTTCTCAGTGTTAAGTTTTTGTGTTTTGGTCTGTTTTTCTTCAACTATATTTGTTGTATGGAAGGATTGTAAAGTATATATGTCTGTCTGGCAGGTATCATCTGACCTTGACCTCATTTTCATGGTTAATTGGTCAATGTTAAGTTTTCATGGTTAAGTTTGTTTCTTAGATACTATAAGCAATAGGTCAACTATATTTAATGCATAAATTGATTGTAAGCTGTACATGTCTGTCTGGCATGCTTCACCTGACCTTGACCTCATTTTCATGGTTCATTGGTCAATGTTAAGTTTTCTTGTTTAAGACTGTTTCTTAGAAACTATAAGCAATAGGTCAACTATGTTTGGTTTATTGAATAATTGTAAGGTGTACATGTATTTCTCGTTTGGTTTATCTGACCTTGACCTCATTTTCTTGGATCATGTTAAGTTTATGTGTTACTTGTAGTAAAGCTTTATATTTAGGACTATCAACATAAAATCAATGGTTAGTAAAGAAGGCGAGACATTTCAGCGTGTGCACTCTTGTTTGCTTACATTTCGTATCCAGGGTAAACTAAAAAGTGTAGTTGATTTTTATTGGTTAATCAGTAAAGACTCTCGGTGTTTTACATACGATAAATGATTAAAAACATTTTTTTTCTTCTCGGTAGTAAGGGAGCTACCATTTGATTTTTATGGGGGTGGGGGCTAGAATGAAAAATTTTGTCCTGCTTTTTTTTAGTTGTAATCTCTGTCCTGCCTTTTTATTTTTACTCTATTCGGTCCTGCCTTTTTTTACTAGTTTATCCT
>CM029596.1:136636726-136894545 GCA_017311375.1 Mytilus coruscus | reverse complement strand
TTCTACGTATAAAAATAGGTGGAATTCGCATTGTAATTTTATTATCAGCTGTTTAATGTATCAGGAAAAGTGGAAAGAGAATTGATACATCTTTGATTTTTGTCCCAGTTATGGGAGTGCTGATGATAATTTTTCATGTAAGGGTAATTTTATAGTTATAAAATAATTTTTGTTTCCTTTAATATGGATAATATTAGGATTAAGGGTAGAAATTCCTAGCAACCTTGTGTAATGGGTTAAACAGTGAGAGACGCTACCAGTCTAGCCCTGGGGAGTCTTTACAGTTGTCCTTTGTCGGAACTGTGGTTCCTCCTTTTTAAGATGGAGGGGGGTGTAGTGTTATTGCCCTAATAATCCCATAGGGAGTTTCCCCAACCTGTAACACTATTACTGGTAAAGACCCGAGAGACCTTGCGACACTGGTAGAGTCTAGAGAGATCCCAAACGGAAGAGGAGACACCTACGTCATCGGACCATGCTCAGCCTCTTTCTCGTATGCAATCGACCGAAGCGGTAGAGAAAAACCTATAAAGACAAGACAAGATACTATTATAGATCAAGGTAGTTATATCTTCATATATATACTCCATTATCAAGTCCCACTGTAGGGTATTACGTTGAGCTCAGCGAGAAAGGCCAAATAACACTTTAATAGAACATATTTTTTCCGAAATGGTCACGTGGTTTTACCTCATCAAGTAATGTGATAACCACATCAAAGAATGACAGGACCACATCAAATACTGAAACAAACACATCATGTAGTGTAAAATCGTCAAATTTTGAAACATCATTACGTAATGTTAAAGCCATATAAAGAATTGGCAAATCATCATTACGAAATAACAAAACCACATCATGTAATGAAACAACTACATAACGTTAAGTCACATACGTTCAAGTAATGTTAAAACCACATTGCCTAATGACACAACCACATTAAATAATGGTGAAACCACATCGAGTAATGACAAAACCATATTAAGTAATGACAAAACTATATCAAGTCAATACCAAACCATATCGTGTAATATCGAAATATCATTAAGTAATGACTATTCCATATTGAGTTATATCAAAACATCATTACGTAATGTCAAAACCATATTATGTAAAGACAAAATATCATCAAGTAATAATAAAACAACATAACGTAATATCAGAGTTCCACATAAGACAGCTGTGGCGTTCCATAGGCGCGGCTTAAAATCTAACAATCCAATCATAAGCAGCAGTAAATCATTTATATTACGGTATCTATCCTATAATGCCACGTAAACACACACACACATGTGCATAGTAACTTTGGTCGATATATTTTCACTATTAATCAAATCAGATGACTTCTTTTATCTGCCTTGCTGGGAAAAAATAGCAAAATGTCCATCGAATACTAACGTGTTTAGGAAAGTGGGATTAGAACGACAAATAGACAGCAAGAATTACTTATTTCGGTATTTTTGAATGGGTCGAACTATTTAAAGAAAATGATCACCCTGTAAAGCATATGTTTAACTTACATACATTTTGTAGAAAATCCGATGCTTTATCAATGATGGGATTGAACTCGGTTTGATATAAATATATCATTTTGTATGTACTCCTGAGTTTGTTTATTGAGTTGCATATTTCATCTAAACCCAGATATATTTCTAAGAAAGTCGAGCAGATGGCACAATTAAGGCACGGTTTGGTTTGTTCGACTTGCTATATAAAAATAGTTTCGTTGAATAACTAATACATTACTTTTATAGAATAAATAAAGCATATATGTATAAAGAAGTCATAAAATAAACAATCCAAATTTGAAATTTCGTCAGCTAGCGTCACGAACCATTTAATTTTCGGGAGGTATTAGTCCGACAGATTTCGGGAGGTATTAGTTCCGACAGATTTGTTTGTGTGCTTGTAATGAAAACCAGAATATTTGAAGACCATGCTTCCGACCAGAA
Organism: Mytilus coruscus; assembly: GCA_017311375.1. NCBI lineage: Eukaryota > Metazoa > Mollusca > Bivalvia > Mytilida > Mytilidae > Mytilus > Mytilus coruscus. The sequence continues at coordinate 136,892,593 of CM029596.1, read as the reverse complement.
GAATATTTCCTTTAAAATTGCCAATATTTTTTTTCATTCGTCGCATAATATGTAATTTTCTCTATGTTGTCAACAATTATTTTCATTTGATAGCCTATTGTTAATGTAGTCAATGTTTAGGCAGATAACAAAATTATGTACGATTAACGTAATCATTTTTGAAAAGAGTTAAGCCATAAAAAATTGTGCACGAGATCTCAGATTAAATATTTAATTAAAGTCTCACTACTTGTATAACATAAAATCGCATACATATATAAAACATAGTGCATATTAAAACTAACAGCAAAATAGCATACGCTTAAATACTAAAATATATACAAGTGCTTACTATAACAAATCCTTGATATATTTAAGAATCAAATTACATCTTCAGCTATATATGTACAAAAGAAATGTGTTTTACGTAAAATATTAAAGCAAGTTTCAGCAACTATCTGACCAAGTTCTTCATTTCTGAATAAAATAAAACTTTTCGTCATTAGACAAGTTATAAAATTGATCATTATGTTTTACTGCTTCACTACACAATATATTTCGATGGTCATTTAAAGGACAAAGAGTAAAAAAATGTGTTTCATCTTCAATTTCATTTTACACACAATATCTTTCATTTACTGGTTTATTCTCATATCGTCCTGTTTCTATTCTATCTCGAGATTTATCATCTAGGTTTGTCCAGTGACCAGTGTTGCACATCAATCGTGTGTGTACATGTAGTTTGAAGTTTAATTTCGTAAAGACACATTTACCAATGAAAATTCTGAAGTTAAGTTTTGTAAAGTTATGAATAAAATTATACACATCTGGTTGTGCACAGATATGTATATTATACCAAAAGTAGAAGATTTAAGCACATAAATAATTTATGTTCGTTTGAACAGAAGGACATAATATTGAATACGGTGTGACTACTTTATACAGCCGAAAGTTAAAAAATCATAAAATGTAGTTTTGATGTGATGTAGTTTAACAGAAATTAGCCTGTTCGTAAAAGATTTGGATTCTCAATACAGAAACTAGAGTTCACTCGTCAAGGGGTTGCTGCAGGAATGATTTATGAATTCTATTTCACCAGGCACAGTGTCATCGTTAACTTCCAGAATGTGAAAGCATATTTTATTTATTTTATTTTTCCACAATTCAGTCAACTAGATGATTGCTTGATTGATTGATTTTGTTTAACGCTTACTTTACCATCAGCTTTATCATGGCGATAACTTGTTATACATTTTAATAGTTCCGGAATGATATACTAGGGATTATAAAAATTAGAATATCAGTGTCCATGTTGAATAAAGATGTAGATTAAAATAGAAAAACATAAAATAAAATATTTTAAAACAAAATATCAATATTTACATTATAAAATATAAGGATCATTCAAATTAGATTATGGAACAGATTTATTTCTTTTAAAACATTTTTAACATATTGATTGATTGATTGTTTGTTGTTTAATGTCAACTTTAGCACTATTTCATATATATCGTGGCGAGAACGTTTTACACATTTTAAATTTGCAGAATTATCCATTGGGGATTAAACATCAGTGTCAGTGTTTATATTGAAAATGTTGTAGATCAAAAATAAATAAACATAAAATAAAATCTTTTTAAACAGAGAACTATATATTTACATTATTAAAAGGAATAAAAGATTGTTAAAATTATATTTGATGGAACAGATTTATTTCTTTTAAAATCTTTAAAATATCGAATGCTGACATATTCTTAAATATATTATTTGCTGTGGAACTGCAGTGACGGATCCAGGATACGTACGCCCTCATTTGATTGCCTAAAACAAATTGAATCTCATTTTCTGACAATTTATATGATTTTTAGCACAAAATTGTCCTTTTATTCGCCTCACTCCGATAAGCCATATCTATTATGTTTTCTTGAATTAAGCTCCATTTTCAAAATCCTGGATCCGACCCTGGACAGTGTAATACTTTGCCCTTATGTCAACTGTATCTACAGTCTAATAAAATGTGACCCCGTCTTTCGACATTGGCACTGAATGCATTTAGGAGGAGGTTCGCCTTCCAAAATGTCGGTATACGTGTTCCCTTAGTGGTCAAAGCGACACCTGGTAACATAATTGGAAATGATGAGTTCCAAATAAATCACAAAGTACATTCAAAGAGAAATCAAGAAGTAGAGATAGATCCGAAATAGTCAGAACAATAGCTGAATAAATAAAACCATTTCTAGGATGTATAAAACATTATCTGTGACGTCATTAAAGATGCACCAGCCTTCCTGCGACATCATGTCTTCAATTCCCTTTTATCGTTCAATGTTTTTCGACCCCACATTGCCTATTAAAATCACCCATAAGAATAAAGAGAGTATGTTACTGTTCTATTGAATTCTGAACTTGGCTAAGAGGTGTTTTCGGATGCATATACATTAAGTTATTCTCTCAGAGACAGCATGTAGATCAGTGGTTAGATCAATAGGACATTATTTCCTTGACAAGGATTATGGAGCTGCTAGCAACCCTTTCATCTGAACATTTGAAAAGACCAGCTTCCCTACGTTTGCCTTTAGCATGCCCAAATTTTCGGCACAGGAAGGAATGTATTGATTAGGAACATATTTGTTCACCTTAACGTTGTAGAGGCCAATGTGAATGGACAGTGGTACAGTTGGTCTATTGAAAGTCAAAAGGTAAGTATTTTTTTTAAATTTCTTTATACTTCTTTTTGAGATAAATCTTTGTCAAATGAAATACACTGAGGTTCAATTCTTTTCTGAATTTCTGAATCGATCAAATCAGACAGGTCTTCGTCTTTATAACGAATAATTCTCTGACTTGAGTTCAAGGTCTTGTGAGTGTTGCAGTAATTTTGATGTTAAATGCTTTGTTATTTTGTTAAATAATTATGTTTGAAAGTGGAAGCTGTAAATATTTGTATATCCTTTTGAGCGTTTTAAAATAAGAAGACACAAATTAAAAGGTTTATTCACTTTTGTAACCAAAGGTTCAAAAGGAGCCTCTAATCGCTCACATGTGCTACTATTGACTTTAATGAAAATTAAAGAATTTGTCATATGAAAAATATATCTAAAGTAAAACAGTGGCAATTTTGGATGGAGAGCTGGCCCATTGAACACCTGGACTCTACAATAACTTTTTTTTCAATTCATTAATTCGGACAAGTTGTTTCTTTTAGTGTGTCCCATTTTTAAATAATGTGGCTGTAATAGGATATAGGTGCACTTTACCATTTGACCTATTGATTTACTAACCTTTCCTTAACTTAATTGTTACCAGTATTAGTTTAGAAATAAAATTTTAGAAAATACAAACGAACGTCTTCACAAATTTTCTTCTCATCTATTATTAATAATAGGTGTATGTATTATAGAAGTAAAAAAACCTGACTACAACCCTCTCCCCACAACAACCCCCAAAAACTAAAACAAAAGGGGTACGTGTTTGCGGTGACAAGCTTCTATGCATTTTCTTAACTAGCTTTCCATACGAATATATTTCACTCAATACCAAATGTAGCGATAGCAACAACATTTATTAGAAAGAGATTAGAATAAATACAGTTTCCACCATCTGTTTCGTCTCTTTCATCTCCGTTATCTCTTTCATATTCTCTTGAAAGCAGAGAAACGGATAAGACAGGGTGTTCAAAACCATGTTTCGATTCTAAAGTTCCATCCTTGTATGTCCAAAAGTCTCCAGAAGAAAGTTTAAGTTGACCATTATCTGCCAACAGAACTTCAGGAAATACATACCGAGTTTCAAACGTCCCTTTAATTTTATACTCGTGAAATTGGTCAGTGATTCTTTTACAAGTCGATCTCCACAACTAGTTCTATTTGCTGTTTTACATTTTAGAAGTGTGCACACTTTCAAGTAGTATGGTTGTACTCGACTTGTGAAGACCATCGAATGCACCAAACGCAAAATATTCTGAGGAATTACCTAATCGTTCATAATACAGAAAGCAGCACAATTTCCCATCACACACACTCACATTTCCTTGTTGTTCTGTATAGGAACAAACATAAATGGATCATGTCGAACTTTAGATTGGAACTGGCCGGAACCAACCGTTGCTTCAATTTTAATATCTGGTCTTTGAAATTTGGTTCTAAATGCGTTTGTCTTTACGATAGGTAAATCAGCAATTAAAAGCTTTCCTCCGGGGATTCGCTGTATTGAAAGCTTTGTAGCCTGTCGGGGAATATATTCCACTTCCATGAAATCTGTACTTGGGCAGGTTTATATTTGCTGCTAGAAGATTAACCCTCGCGCTGGCCGCAAACGCAGAATGAAACTGAATGGCAGCAAGTAAAGGAGAGCATCCATCCAAGCTGTAGGAAAACAACATTCCCAACACCATCTATCATCAATGCATCGATTGCAGGTGTTTTAAAAGAATATCAAAACAAGTAAAACGGCAAATTTACCAAATGGTGTTTCAAATGTCACCAGTTTTGTTACCGGTGGTACGTCAAAGTGTTTCTCCTTGTATAAGTGTTTCTTGTGGTATTTTGCAATAAGATCACCCTTAGGGTTATAAACAACGTTGGTATTGAATTGATAATGTCCGTCTTTAGGACAGTTCGGATCATTTCAATTACACATGGCTGACGATCACCAAAGTTAACCACAAGATACATTGACGTGTGTTTTGCAAGACAACTTAGATTTCTTTGTATATCTGTGTTTTCGTACTTGTCTGAAATTGACATGCATTCCAGTTTTCTTCCGGATCAGGAATATATTCAAGATATGATTTTATATCTTCTCGGATATTCTCATACCAACATATATTCCATATTCAGGAAATACCATGATTTCCACATTCTGAAAGTATAGATAAAAATTACAACGTAATGTAATGTTGGTTGACCGTTATTGAATATTCGTTTCACATATGATAGCGAATATGTTCCTGATGTCGTAAATACAATCCCGCCCCTATTCCCGAATGTGACCTACCGTATAAGACTTATTACCGGGTTTGTACTAACATGAACAACACGACGAGTGCCACATGCGGAGCCGAATCAGCTTACCCTTCCGGAGCACCTGAGATCACCCCAGTTTTGTTGGGGTTCGTGTTGCTAAATATTTAGTTTTCTATGTTGTGTTTTGTGTACTATTGTTTGTCTGTTGGTCTTTTCGTTTTTAGCGTTGTCAGTTTATTTTCGACTTGTGAGTTTGAATGTCCCTATGGTATCTTTCGCCTCTCTTTTATAATATATAATATCAATATATAATACTAGTACATGAAATAATGATTATATACAGGCTTTCATTGGTTTTAATAACTCTGCCCAGAATTATCTTAACGTATTTACATGTTTTTAATTTGTAAAATATTTTAAATATATCAAGCAGGGGACAGTTGAAAGTTTTGATTTCTAATAAAAGAGCAAGGATGACAGAAAAACTTATAATTTGTAGTTGTAAGAAAATTCTATCATACTTCAGTTATTGTGGTGTTAATATTTGCAGAGACATATAAAACATGTATCTCAACAAATGTTTTCTATTTGCAAAAGATAATTCGATTTTATTCTCTTTTATATGGTACAAAATGAGATATTACATGTAGATGTAAGTCTATTTTCACATACTTTCTGCATAATATATAATATATATATATCGGTGATCCGTTTATTTGGCAATCGCCAATGGCAGTCAGCAGGGTTTTAGAACATTTGTTGTTCGACCTGTTAGTCAAATGCGTTTTGTTAAAATATACTTTTCACTTTTTGGTTTTTGGAAAATGTTGTTTGTGCTGTATTTAGAACATCTAACAAGAAATTTGTTTTGCATGCACACGTATAAAATTGCGGTTTTATCCAACGCAATCATAGGTTTGAACGTTGTTTTCAATTTAGACTTGTTTATATTTTTCGTTTGGGCTTGTATTATATTTGCCTTCGGGTTTATATGATCCGTTCATCCTATTTTGACTCTTTAAAATTCAAGAGTCTATCCTAAATTGAGGTAAATTGTATGGCTTTCCAAAACCGTTTCGACTCCTAACATCACTGAAGAGACATTAATTGTCGAAATCCGGATATGGTGTACAAAACCTTTGCACCTTTTGTTTGCGGTATACCATCTTTTCCGCAAGTTTATTGTTTTCTGTTTAGTATTAAATTTATAATTAAGATCCATTTATTACATCGTTGATCCGTTTATTTGGCAATCGCCAATGGCAGTCAGCAGGGTTTTAGAACATTTGTTGTTCGACCTGTTAGTCAAATTCGTTTTGTTAAAATATACTTTTTCACTTTTTGGTCTTTTGGAAAATGTTGTTTGTGCTGTATTTAGAACCTCTAACAAGAAATTTGTTTTGCATGCACACGTATAAAAATTTTTTTTTATTGCGGTTTTTATCCAACGCAATCATAGGTTTGAACGTTGTTTTCAATTTAGACTTGTTTATATATATATATATATATATATATATATGAGCACATGTACTGTTTAATTTGGTTTTAAGTTTTTATGCAATAAAAGTATATTTAAGATCCTCAAACTCGTTTAAATCAAATACAAAATGAATTATTTTCCCTCGATATATCGCATTACAAATCTGATTTGGGACAAACATTCTTAAATCGAGCACAAAATCATTTTTAGAGAAATCTTCCCACCAAATGACCCGTAGCACAAATATATGTAAGAGAGTCTGGATGGGTGGTCTCACATTTCTTTATTCTTTTCTTTTTAGACATTTTTCTCTATTCTTTATTTATTTTGACCATTATTCTCAATTCTTTATATTTTAGCACCCAATTATTCTCTACTTTTTCGCCTCTTTTTATCTATTCTTTTTTCCCGTTTATTCTGCACTGTTTGCCCATTATTCTCTATTACGTAAACCCCATCCAGACCCTCATGTAAGCGTCTAATGAGACAAACACATTAAACACGACAAAATCCTTTTCTTTTCAACAGTGCAAATACAATGTGCATGTTTAATAGCGGCTTCTTTTTATATACACTAAAAATCGAACATGTTATGCTTTATATAGTGGGAAAATTTCCCAAAACATTTTCTGCAGTACAAATACATGTAAATATCTTCTTGGGATAACACAGTTAAATCAGAAATAAAATACATTATTTAGTGGGGAAATTTTCATGAAGCAAAAGAAAATATAAACATTTGAACATAAATGTGAAGAAATGCCAAGCGGAGTGATATTAAACAAACTTGAATTTTCGCTAAAATCTTTCGTAATAAAATTGAGAATGGAAATGGGGAATGTGTCAAAGAGACAACAACCTGACCAAAGAGCAGAAAACAGCCCAAGGCCACCAATGGGTCTTCAACACAACGAGAAAATCCCGCACCCGGAGGCGGGCTTCAGCTGGCCCCTAAACAAAAGGTGTACTAATTCAGTGAAAATGGACGTCACACTAAACTCCAAAAATATAAATGAACTAAAATTAAAAACATACAAGACTAACAAAGCCCAGATACTCCTGACTTGGGACAGGCGCAAACATGCGGCGGGGTTAAACATGTTTTGTGAGATCTCAACCCTCCCGTTAGGGGTTTAGTATCATACCATCATAAAATATATGAGAAGAACATAACCCGTATCATGCCAACAACTGGTTTTAGAATAAATGTGTTATTTCCGATGAAAAGACCCTATGAGTGAATAATATTAATACCAAAATATGCCATCTTTATGACATGACAACAGCATTGTAACTATATCCCTTCCGAATAAGTCTGTTTAAAGGTTTGGTTAGCTTTTGAGGTGAATGCCGACATTTTTGTGCTTTGTATAGAATATTACCATAAAAGATTGGATGTGAAATATCTGAACGTATAAGATGTCTGCATGTTGATTTATATTTACGAATGATGTCCTTGTACCGATGATAAAATTTAGTAAATGTTTTGACTAGTTTGTGATATACAGAGATTTCTTTCGTTAAAACCAAATACGTTGTAACATACACGAGCGAATCTAACAAGTTGATATATATAAACACCATAAGATGGTGACAAGGAACGTCCCTATCTAAAAATGATAATTAACAATAGGAAATGAAAATTATCTCTATTATCGTAAATTTTGGTATAAAGCTTCCCGTTAAAGATATAGATATCAAGATCCAGGAAAAGGCAGTGTTCATTGTTGGTATTAGCTTTATTTAAAGTCAGTTCAGCAGGATAAATCTCTTTAGTGTACATACTGAAGTCGTCATTATTGAGAGCCAATATATCATCCAAATATCTAAAAGGGTTATTAAATTTTGTATCAGATGTTGTTTCGATGGGTCTTTGCTGATTTTAGTCCTAAATTATAACTCATAACAATACAGAAACAGTTCCGCAATAAGTGTTATTAAATTGTTGTATCAGATGTTGTTTCGATGGGTCTTTGTTGAATTTAGTCATAAATTGAAACTCATAACAATAACATAGCAATAAGTGGTGCACAGTTAGTCCCCATTGGAATTCCGATTACTTGACGATATACGGAATCTCCATAGCGAACCAAAATGTTATCTAGTAAAACTTCAAGGGCAGTTTCGTATCAAAGCAGGTCCAATTGACATGGTTCTTTTGTTTGTTGCTACTAAAAATAACCTAAAGAGTTTTAACATATATATTCGCATTCTGACTTTTGAATGCCCATTTAATTAGGTGTGTGATTTTTTCTTAATGAGATTATGAGGCAAAGTGGTATATAGTGTAGAAAAATCAAAACTTTGAACAGATTCGAAATCACCAATATAAGCATGCAATTTATCAAGTTCTTTCAACGAATTATTGAAACTCTAAAGTAATTAATTCCACTATTTTCAAGGCCTTATTTGAACAATTTATTACCAGGTTTTTATTGTACCAAGTGCATTAGTAAGTAGAATAGAGAGTTAAGTAGTGGAACAATGGCTTTAAGACGAAATAAATCTATATTTGTAAGGTGTTTTGTGCAGCTTTGGAAGCCAGTACATAGTTGGAACTTGCATTGCATTTGGTTCTGCTTGTAAAGAGGTAGCTAAAAGTTTATGTTTGTTACAGATGTCATTTTCCGAAAATGGAGTGAGTTGAAATGTTGGTGAATTCATGATTTCCTTTTGCAAAACCTCAATGTAAAATTTACGTCAAACAATAATGATATTAATAGCAGCCTTATCAGCCGGGAGAAAACAAATTCCTTGTCGAGTTCTTTTAGCTTATGTTTGATACGAGAACTAGGGCTATTATGGTTATTGTTAGGAGTAAAATGTTCTTTAAAATGTTTAATAAGAATATCAACTAAGTTCATTACTGAATTAAAAAAGAAGAATCTAAGGATTTTTGTCAGCTGTCTCTCGTTTTATCCATTTCGAGCAGTAAGTACGAAGTGAGTCGTGGATGATGTTACGACACTCATTCCAATTAATAATTGACAGGGACGATATTTAGGTCCTTTACTGAGGAATGATTTCAACTCTCGGTCATGAACGATGTTAAGGTCTCCTGTTATAACATGGGAACTGGGGTCATAATATTGCAATTCCATGACGTAGATGTATTGTCTCTGATATTAATATCTTTACACACTTCGCTATAATTAAACACATATTTTTGTAAACATAACAAATAAAAGGAAGTTCAGTATTATCAAAATAGCCAGGAATTTGTTCTTGAACAGAATGATCATTAAAATACACGCAATATTTACAAAATCAAAACCTTTATTGACATATTTGATTTTAATAAAATGTTTTTATGATCTTCAGGGCGATCGATTTTGGGAAACACTTTAGAATAACAATATGCAATTATAATTTGGACGATTTCATACTTAGGACTGCAATATGGAATTGTGTTGCAATCCTCTAAAATTTTATGTAATTTATTAACAGGTAAAGAACAGAGCTTGGTTTATAGATAATGTCTGCCGTTGGTTTTGAAATATGTTTGAAATGTTTGTATGCCCATGAGAACGGTTTTACGAACAGTTTTAGAAACTATATCCAAAATGTTAACATAATCGGTTCTTGACATATTATTAATTCCCATGATGTTATCATTAAGACCAAGAGAATAGACTGTCTGTAATTTTTAATCCAATTTAATTCAATTATTTTCCTTGATCGTACAGATTTTGAATGAGATTCTCCAGGTTGCTTATTTACTACTTCTAAAGGTTGAACTGTTACATGTTAAATAGGATCATTATGCCTCTTAAGGTGTTCATAAATGATTTTAAATTGATGGGGTCTTCTAAAACGATAAAGGTGTTCTTGTGTGCGTTCAGATAAATAGCGTCCAGTTTCGCCTACGTACTGAATTCCGCATTCTTCCTGTACCAAGTCAGGAATATGATAGCTGTTTTCCATTCGTTTGATGTGTTTGAGCTTTTAATTTTGTAATTTGTTAAGGAATTTCCGTTTTGAATTTGCCTTGGAGTTCGGTATTTTGATATTTTACTTTTTCTTCATATTCTAGATTATATATAAATAAGAAGTAGTATGATTGACAATGAGACAACTCTCCACCCACAAGAGACCAAATGACACATGTAAAATAAATGGGAATGTGTCCATGGGACACAGATGATGCCCCGCTTGCATATAACGTTATAAAGGGACAAAACTCAAGAACTGTAAAAGTGACGCTACCCAAAGTTGTACTTGATCTGAGTTTTGTGGTAATAAGCATTGTGTATACGTTTCATAACATTTAGTTGAGGCAAACTTAAGTTAGAGAACGGAAACGAAAAATTCAGCAATTTTTCCATTTGTAAAGGGGCATAACTCTAGAACGGTAAAAGTGACACCACCAAAATTCGAACTTGATCTGTGTTTTGTGGTAATTAGCATTGTGCATAAGTTTCATAACATTTGGCTGAGGCAAACTAAAGTTAGAGAACAGAAACGAATATTTCAGCAATTTTTCCATTTGTAAAGGGTTAAACAAGTTTGAAGGCGCCAACCCCCACTAACCTGGGACAGTGATGTAACAGTAAAACATAAGAACAAACTATAATAAAATGCTCGGCTAGGCGCAAGCTTGATACGAGGTCGAACCCTGAACAGTTGACGTAAGTATGGACACAACATTTAAGCTTAAAACAGCTCTGAATTTGGATTGTGATTGAATATTTGACACAATTAATATATCTGAATCAGCAAATCTATTTTAAACTATGACTCAATTTAAAATTTCTATTAGTTTACAATAAATCTATAAATGTAGGGTTTGATTACCTATCTAATATCCCAACCCTTCTATTGTGGTATGGAACTGCTAAAATTTCTTTCACATCCATACACTTATACTAAAGTTATTGTCTGTGAACCAATTTATTTTCCTTGAACCAGTGATGTAAACCACAAAATAGTTCTCTAAAATTAGATATGAGTTTTATTTTAGATAATTTGGACCTTTATGGGGTCCAGTTTGAAAACGGACCAAAAATCAAAACTTTACTTACACTGTTAGATTGCACACATTAAAGAACACCAATGATTTAATGTTTGAAGAAATCAAACAAAGTTTAATTTGGGACCCAATTTTGAACCAACTTTGAAAACCAAGCAAAAATAAAAAATCTAAAACACTGTTGGATTGACTATATCAAATAACACAAACTATTTAATTTTTGTTGAAATCAAACAATGTTCAATTTTGGACCCCAATTTAGTCCATCTTGAATACTGTGCCCAAAATCAAATATCTAAATACACACTTAGATTCAGCACACCAAAGAACCCCAACCATTCTTCTTTCTTTAAAATCAAACAAAGTTTAAGTTTGGACCCTTTGGACCTTAATGTGGCCGACCATGCCCCAAATAAAATCTAAATACAACCTTAGATTCAGCATATCAAAGAACCCCAAGAATTTTTAAATAAAAGAAAAGTTGTATTTTGGACCATTTGAACCTTAATGTGGACAAGACAGGCCTCAAAATAAAAAAATCTAAATACACAATTAGATTCAGCATATCAAGGAACACAAACAAATTAATTTTAAAGAATTCAAACAAAGTTTAATTTTTACCCTTTGGACCTTAATATGAATCTTTTCAAAATCAGACCCTAAAATCCAAATATTAAATACCCAATTATCAATTAGATTCAGCATATTAAAGTCTCCCAAGAATTCAAGACTTTTGAATTAAACCCTATTGAAATTGCTAAAAAAATAAGCAATTTATACAAAGTATTGGTTTTGGCCCTTTAACTAAACCAATAGGGTCATAACCCTAAAATCATTCCAAACTTTATATTATGGTATGATATCTTATGGCACAATTAAATAGCAATATATAGACTTATACTCAAGTTATTGTCCAGAAATCAGAAAATCCTAGTTTTTGGCCCCTTTTCAGCCCTTATTATTGAACGGTTTGGACCATGACCCCTACAATCAATCCCAACTTTCCTTTTAAAGTATGGAACCTTTATTTGTAGTAAAATTTCATAGAAATCAAAACTCTATTTCACAAATTAGTGTCCTGAAACATGAAAAGTGCTTCTTTTTACCCTTTTGGTCCTAAATTACTAAACAGCTACCACAATAACCCTTAAAATAAATCCCAACCTTCATATTGTGGAATGGAACCTTGTGCTTAAATTTAATACAGATCTATACAGTTATACTCAAGTTATTGTCTGTGAACCAGACAAATAATTGTTTTTGTTAGGCCCTTTTTGGCCCCTAATTCCTAAACAGCTACTATAATAACCCCAAAATAAATCCCAACCTTCCTATTGTGGTATGGAACCTTGTGCTAAAATTTAATAGAGATCCATACACTTATACTCAAGTTATTGCCTGCAAACCAGAAAAAGTTGTTTTCTTCCCTTTTGATCCCTAATTATTAAACGATATGGGCAATGACCTCCAAAAATCATTCCAAACTTCCTTTTGAAGTATGGAACCTTGTGGTAAAATTTCATAGAAATCTATACTCTTATACACCAATTATTGTCCTGAAACATAAAAATGCTTGTTTTGGCCCTTTTGGCCCTTAAATCCTAAACAGCTACGTCAATAACCCCAAAATAAATCCCAACCTTCTTATTGTGGTATGGAACCTTGCGCTAAAATTTAATAGAGATCCATACACTCAAGTTATTGTCTGTGAACCGGACTAAAAATTTTTGTTAGACCCTTTTGGCCCCTATTCCTTAACAGCTATGACAATAACCCCAAAATAATCACAACCTTCCTTTGTGGTTTAGAACCTTGTGCTAAAATATTGACCAAATAAATATCTCTTATACTCAAGTTATTGTCTTAAAACCAGACAAATAATTGTTTTGGTCCCTTTCTGACTGCTAAATACAAAACCGCTAAAACAATAACCCCAAAATCAATCCCAACCCTCCTATTGTGGAATAGAACCTTGCACTAAAATTTCTTACACATCCATACACTTACACTAAAGTTATTGTCTGCGAACCAATTTATTTTCCATGAACCAGTAAAACTGACGTTTTGGCCCTTTATTACAAAACCGCAAGGACAATAGCCTCCAAAACAATCCCAACCATCCTTTAGTGGTTTGGAACCTTTAGCTAAAATTTCATAGAGATCCATGAGCTTATACTAAAGTTACTGTCTGCGAACCAAAATGTCTTTAGACGCAGAAGCAGACAACACCATAACATAATACTACCGCAAATAAATTTGCGGTCGTATAAAATCAGTTGAAAAGGCTTAACTCATCAGATGGATACAAATAGAAATTCATCTTACAATACACAGAGTGGACGTGGCAGGGTACTTATACATCCCTACAATAAAAAAACACTAAGTACAGATCTGAGAGTACTCAAGTTACTGACAGCTAGTTCAAAGCAAATAACAACTAATAATAAAATGCTTCGCTGAGCGCAGCCAGATTCGACCGCAGAGGTCTAACCATGAACAGTTGGGGCAAGTTTGGACACAATATTAAAGCTTGATACTGTTTGAATTTGGATTGTGATCAAATTTTAACATAATATAGGTTTCTGACACAAAATAAATGTGGTCAAAGATCTTAAAAATTTGAAATGGGACATTTAATTTACCTAGAATGGTCTGATATCCAAAATCTAACAACATGGTTAGATTCACCATATAAAAAACACCAAAAATTAATTTTAGTTGAAATCAAACAAAGTTTAATTTTAGACCCTTCAATCCTTAATATGGACTAATTTGAAAACAGGGCTCAAAATAAAAGTCTAAATGCACAATAAGATTCAGCATATCATACAGCCGCAATAATTCAATTTTGATGAAATCAAACAAAGTTTAATTTTGGACCCTTTGACCTCAATGTAGACCAATTTAAAAATAGGGCCCAATATCCAAAAAGTAATACAAGGTTAGAACCCCAATAATTAAAGACTTTAAAGTAATCCCATTGAAATTGGTTAAAAGATTTGTATTTATTTTCAATTGAAGATTTCTTGCTATTGAGCAATACTGTGCAATTTAAGATTTCTTGCTATTGTGCAATACTGTGCTATTGCGCAATACTGTGCAATTGAAGATTTCTTGCTATTGTGCAATACTGTGCAATTGAAGATTTCTTGCTATTGCGCAATACTGTGCAATTGGAGATTTCTTGCTATTGCGCAATACTGTGCAATTGAAGATTTCTTGCTATTGCCCAATACAGTGCAATTGAAGATTTCTTGCTATTGCGCAATACTGTGCTATTGCTCAATACTGTGCTATTGTGCAATACTGTGCTATTGCGCATTACTGTGCAATTGAAGATTTCTTACTATTGCGCAATACTGTGCTATTGTGCAATACTGTGCAATTGAAGATTTCTTGCTATTGCGCAATACTGTGCAATTGAAGATTTCTTGCTATTGCGCAATACTGTGCAATTGAAGATTTCTTGCTATTGCGCAATACTGTGCAATCATTTGAAATTTCAAAATTTTGAAGAAAAATACTGTGCTATTGTGCAATACTGTGCTATTGCGCATTACTGTGCAATTGAAGATTTCTTACTATTGCGCAATACTGTGCTATTGCGCAATACTGTGCAATTGAAGATTTCTTGCTATTGCGCAATACTGTGCAATTGAAGATTTCTTGCTATTGCGCAATACTGTGCAATTGAAGATTTCTTGCTATTGCCCAATACTGTGCAATTGAAGATTTCTTGCTATTGCGCAATACTGTGCAATCATTTGAAATTTCAAAAATTTTGAAGAAAAAAATATGAACCCTAAAAAATTGGAAAAAAATCCCCCAAACTGTTTGACCCCCTCCCTTGGAGTAATTACCCCCAAATTAATCCCAGCCTTCCCTTTGTGGTATGGAACCTTGTAGTACAATTTTAAAGAGATCCATACACTTAAACACAAGTTACTGTCTGGAAACTAGAAAAATGCTTGTTTTTGGCCCCTTTTTTTGCCCCTTATTCCTGAACCGTTGGGGCAATTACCCCAAACTCAATCCCAGCCTTCCCTTTGTGATATGGAACCTTGTGGTACAATTTCTGAGAGATCTATACACTAACACACAAGTTATTGTCCGGAAACTACAAAAATGCTTGTTTTGGCCCTTTTGGCCCCTAATTCCTATACTGTTGGTACAATAACCCCAAAATCAATCCCAACCTTCCTGTTGTGGTATTGAACCTTCTGGTAAAATTTCGTAGAGATCCATTCACTTAAACTAAAGTAATTGTCTGAAACCAAATCCAACATCCAGTGGATTTAGTGTAAAGACGTCATTAACGGTCAGAAAAAACATGACCTTGTGCAATGCCAAGATACCGGTATCGACAGATGGTAAAGCCATGAATGTGCATATGTATATAAAAATAATATTTAATTAGATTTTAATTTACTGATAACAAAATCAATATTAATACCAATAAAACAATATTCAAAGATCTAATTACAGTGTTAAATTTCTAGCTTTTTAGAAAAGTTTATTTAAAGGATCGATAAGTTTACTAGGATCGTATCTAAATTTCCGGCTCGGTAAACAACATCTCCGTAAAATAAGGATGTGCTATCCCGTTTGAAATTAGTTTTCTACAGGTACAACCAAACTTCAAAACCAAATCTTTATATCTATGGGAGAATTTAGTGAAGGTTTTAAGTAATTTGTGGTAACGAAATCCCTGACTTAATAATTTACAAAGATTACGTTCATTGAAATCCAAAACGTCACAACATATGTAAACATATACGATTCTCTCGAAAAAGTTGGAACGGGAGGTGACGAAAAGAATGAGCACCGTATGATTTGTCATAATCTTTGCATGTTTGTTCGTAAAAGCGATTCAAGTTGAAGTTTTTCCTGGCCGACGAAGAATTGTAAATCTGAGTTGAATAATATTCTATTCCAGTTGATTTACGAAAGATTTACTAATTTATTCATACATCAAAAAACAAGTTGCCTTTAAAAATGCAATATGTGAACCCTAGAATTGGTTTCACTATATGACGAAATGTAATTCATTAGAATCTTCATTGTGAAGTGTCTGCATCTGGATTAGGAAAAAGTTAATTAACTTAATTGACCACTTAAGGTCAAATATAATTTTCATATAAGTATAATTTGTAAATACCTTTATTTAATATCGTGTAGATACCCTTCTGAGGCTAACTTTGAGTCTCTTTCTTGTGAATATGATATGCTAATTAAAACTAAGTGAACATCTGTTTCCATTGTTAAAATAATTACTTAACTTCGGATGTCATGAAGTGGAAATGGTTACTGTATTTTGACAATCATTTTGAGTAACACGACCCTACACTAGCTTGCAATGTATTAAAATTTGATAATAGAGTTGAATGTTTTTGTTGATAGTTTAATAATCTTTGATTATAACAAGTATAAACATTAAAACTACCGTATATGATTGTTTAATGATATTTAGACTGCTAATTATTCTTTATTGAATGCAGTTTTGGATCTGCTACCCGTTATGATCTAGAAATTTGCCCGTTGACGAATTTTACGATAATTCAGATCTTTACAATTCTGCATTACAAAGATGCATATCAGGTGGATTTTTATATTTTTATTTTGCACGCATATTTTTTCAGATACATTCTCACGGCCAGTATAATTTTATAACGTCACATGCAAGGACACGTTTCCATTAGGTATGATGACACAATTGTATGCAACTTAATATCATTCCACAGTAAAACTGATTAGTGCACCGTGCTTCACCCTACTTCTGCTTAGTTTTCACTATCATGTAGTAATATAATACGGTTTATCTCATTTATAAGATAAACCAATTTAATGAAAGATATTTGATTAATTTCTTTATTTTTCCGTAAAGAACTATTGCATCATTCGGATCCGTATCTTGTTTCCGCTAATTAACATCACGTGACTCTTCAGCCTTACATTCACTAGCCACTCTTGTAGATAAGTGAAAGTTAAAACAAAAAGACAATCGTCAAAAATCTACGACATCCGCATTTCATATTCTAAAATTTAGATATGAAACCACCGAAGAGGCCTCGTTATCCTACAAGAAAGGATTTGCATCAGCCAGGACCAGCCAAGAAACTAAAATAAAAGTCCAGAGTTCCAATGTCCCCGAGTTGCACATATCTTATCTATCCAAGGTACAAGGGCAATAACTAAAAAAAACACAATTTTTGTTCTTTAAAACTTTTATAAATATAATTCTATTTCCGTTATAATAAATATTTCCAAAGGCAAATTCTTTAAAAATAATTGATCGGCACTGATTTTCGAATTTGTCCGAGACATTGATGATATAAACCTATAATATAAATTTCATAAAAATCTGGCAAGAATTGTACACATGAGAGCGCTAACAATGCAATTTTCCATATAATCAATATTTCCAAGGGGCATAACTCTTTAAAAACAATTGATCGGCACTGATTTTCGAACTTGTCCAAAACGTTGCTGATATAAACCTATGATATATGTTTCATGAAAATCTGGCAAGAATTGTACACGTGAGAGCGCTAAAATACCGGACGGACGAACGCCCGGTATTTCTATGTCTCCGCAACAAGTTGTGCGGGGTACAAAAGGCAAACAAAGATCATTTGATCAGGTGCCATCAATACGAGGAGCACTTCCATCTTCACCAGACATGGATGTGTGAACATTACAGAACAATGCAATTCAAGTATTTTTCCAAAGAACTGTACACAATGTACCAGATTATAGGACAATGACTGCTTCCAATTTGTCAGTTGCTCATGCACCGATGATCAATATCATAGCAGACTCAAATTATCAGGAGCCCCATTCATTCCATTCGAGATCCAGCAAGATACACTACAAGAAAGTCCACGACGCAACGAGGAAAGCATCCCTGACAGTTTAATGGGAAATTCTGATCCAATGACTTCCAATGAGCTGTTTGCAGATTTTGTCAAACAATAATCTTGGTATGTTGAATGTTTCTAATCAATTTGATTCACAAGGGTCGGGAGCTTTTTCTAGTTCTTTTGATACTCGTTTACAAGTGGACCGATCCCTGTACATATCTCAAGTGTTTTCGATCCTATCTTATCTCACATTCCGGTAAAATTAAAGAAAAAATATAGAACGGTGAGTTCATTGACCTGAATATACTTTTAAAATCTACTGAAAACCTTGTAAACGAGCAAAATTTAGAGGGTGAACTGGCAGTAAAAGGGGTGTTTTGTCCATAGGTAATAGAAGTCCCATCAAAAGTAAAATAACAAAAATACCGAACTGCAAGGGATATTCAAAACGGAAAGTCCTTTATAAAATGGCAAAATCAAAAGCTTAAACACATCTAACGAATGGAAAACAACTGTCATATTCCTGACTTGGTACAGGCATTTCCTTGTGTAGAAAATGGTGGATTAAACCTGGTTTTATAGCTAGCTAAACCTCTCACTTGTATGACAGTCGCATTGAATTCCATTATATTGACAACAATGTGTGAGCAAAACAAACAGACATAATAGGTAAAAACGTCAAAAATTGGGATACAGCAGTCAACATTGTAATATAATCTTAATCACTATAAAACAAATAACTGTTTCAAAAAGAAACACAAAATGGCATATAGACAAAGTACATAAGAAAAATGAAATTCAAAATTGACCATAGCACAATAATACAATGGCGGGATGTATAAGTACCGAGCCACGTCATAGGTATATAATAAATAAAATGCTCCGCAGGGCTCAGCTTGATACGACCGCAGAGGTCGAATCCTGAACAGTTGGGGCAAGTATGGACACAACATTCAAGCTTGATACAGCTCTGAATTTTGATTGTGATTAAATATTTGACACAGCATAGGTTTCTGACACAGAATGAATGTGGTCTAAGAACTTACAAATTTTTAAATTGGACATTCACCTATAATGGTCCAATATTCAAAATCTAAATACATGGTTAGATTCAGCATATCAAAGAACCCCAAGAGTTCAATTTTTGATGAAATCAAACAAAGTTTAATTTTGGACCCTTTTGACCTCAATGTGGACAAAGTTGATAACGGGGCCCAAAAATCAAAATCTAAATACATGGTTAGA
Organism: Mytilus coruscus; assembly: GCA_017311375.1. Taxonomy (NCBI): domain Eukaryota; kingdom Metazoa; phylum Mollusca; class Bivalvia; order Mytilida; family Mytilidae; genus Mytilus; species Mytilus coruscus. Next base: position 136,873,096 of record CM029596.1, on the reverse strand, counting down.
TTCAGCATATCAAAGAACCCCATATATTCAATTTTTGTTGAAATCAAACAAAGTTTAATTTTGGACCCTGATTTGGACCAACTTGAAAACTTGGCCCATAATCAAAAATCTAAATACATGTTTAGATTCAGCATATCAAAGAACCCTAAGAATTCAATTTTTGTTAAAATCAAACTAAGTTTAATTTTGGACCCTTTGGACCTTAATGTAGACCAATTTGAAAACGGGACCAAAAATTAAGAATCTAAATACACGGTTAGATTCGGCATATCAAAGAACCCCAATATTTCAATTTTTGATGAAATCAAACAAAGTTTAATTTTGGACCCTTTTGACCTCAATGTGGAAAAAGTTGATAACGGGGCCCAAAAATCAAAAATCTAAATACATGGTTAGATTCAGCATATCAAAGAATCCCATATATTCAATTTTGTTGAAATCAAACAAAGTTTAATTTTGGACCCCGATTTGGACCAACTTGAAAACTGGGCCCATAATCAAAATCTAAATACATGTTTAGATTCAGCATATCAAAGAACCCTAAGAATTCAATTTTTATTAAAATCAAACTAAGTTTAATTTTGGACCCTTTGGACTTTAATGTAGACCAATTTGAAAATGGGACCAAAATTAAGAATTTAAATACACGGTTAGATTCGGCATATCAAAGAACCCCAATAATTCAATTTTGATGAAATCAAACAAAGTTTAATTTTGGACCCTTTGGACCTCAATGTGGACCAATTTAAAAACGGGGACCCAAATCCAAAACTTAATACATGGTTAGATTCAGCATATTAAAGAACCCCAAGATATCAAGAATAAAACCCCATTGAAATTGGTCAAGAAATAAGCAATTTATACAAAGTATCTTCTTTTGCACAATACTGTGCAATTGAATATTTCTTGCAATTGCGCAATACTGTGCAATTGAATATTTCTTGCTATTGCGCAATACTGTACAATTGACAATTTCTTGCTATTGCGCAATATTGTGCTATTGATATTTATAGATTATCGTTGATCATTTCAACGAGATTGGTTTTCTCGCTTGAGCCGGGACGGCGAAAGCGAGAAATGCAATCGAGTTGAGATGACCAATGATAATCTGTTTATCGCTATTTTACCTATGACGACGTTGTCACTTTCATGTCAATTTCATTAGCAACGCCACGTGCCTGCATAGTTTCTAGCGATAATTTTCCATCTCAAGCGAGTAGCATGATATGAAAATTATCACAAAAAGATCAAAGGAAAATGCACAAAATAGCGATAATTCTTGCTATTGCGCAATACTGTGCAATTGAAGATTTCTTGCTATTGCACAATACTGTGCAATTGAAAATTTCTTGCTATTGCACAATACTTAATATATAAATTTACACATCCTGTTTGGTGTGTATCTCTTGCCTTATCATTATTATTTGCTTTTATATATAAATCAGAAATTTAATAATAAAGTTTTGGCAAATTTCAATATACATAATTTAAAAGCAGTTTAGGTGAGATAAACAAAAAAGCTTCATCAGCAATATTTTATATTGGCAAATTTCCAATGAAGTTCATTAAACTAAAGTTATTGGCAAATTTCCAATGGAATTTATTAATAATAAAGTTTTTGGCAAATTTCCAATATAAATAATTTAAAAGCAGTTTAGGTGAGATATTCAAATGAGTTTCAATTACCAACCTTACACTGCCTTTTAAATTATGTTTTGTACTTAAGTAATTGTCCATTAACCTGCAAACCCTTTTCCCCCCTTTTTTGCACCTTATTCCTTAACACTTTGAGCCATAACTCCCAAAGACAATTCTTACCATCCCTTTGTGGTATTCCAATATCCAAAATCTAAATACATGGTTAGATTCAGCATATCAAAGAACCCCAAGAATTCAATTTTTGATGAAATCAAATAAAGTTCAATTTTGGACCCTCTAAACCTCAATGTGGACCAATTTGATAACCGGGCCCGAATATCAAAAATCTAAATACATGGTTAGATTCAGCATATCAAAGAACCCCAAGAATTCAATTTTTGTTAAAATCAAACTAAGTTTAATTTTGGACCCTTTGGACCTTAATGTAGACCAATTTGAAAACGGGACCAAAATTAAGAATCTAAATACACGGTTAGATTCGGCATATCAAAGAACCCCTATAGTTCAATTTTGTTGAAATCAAACAAAGTTTAATTTTGGACCCTTTTGGCCCCTAATTCCTAAACTGTTGGGATCAAAACTCCTTTTGGCCCCAAATTCCTAAATGTTTAGGGCAATTACCCCAAACTCAAACCAAGCTTTCCTTTGTGACATGGAACCTTGTGGAACAATTTCATAAAGATCCATACACTTACACACAAGTTATTGTCCTGAAACTAGAAAATGCTTGTTTTTGCCCTTTTGGCCCCTCATTCCTAAAATTTTGAGGCAATTACCCCAAAATCAATCCCAGCCTTCCTTTGTGGTATGGTACCTTGCAGTACAATTTCAGAGAGATCCATACACTTGAACATAAGTAATTGTCTGGAAACTAGAAAATGCTTATTTTTGGCCCCTTTTGGCCCTTATTCCTAAACGTTTTAGGTAATTACCCCAAACTCAATTCCAGCTTTCCTTTGTGATATGGAACCTTGTAGTACAATTTCAGAAAGATCCATACACTTACACACAAGTTATTGTCATGAAACTAGAAAATGCTTGTTTTTGCCCTTTTGGCCCCTAATTCCTAAAATTTTGAGGCAATTACCCCCAAAATCAATCCCAGTATTCCCTTTGTGATATGGAACCTTGTGGTACAATGTCAGAGAGATCCATACACTAACACACAAGTTATGTCTGGAAGTTACCAAAATGCTTATTTTTGGCCCCTAATTCCTTAACTGTTGGTACCATAACCCCCAAAATCAATCCCAACCTTCCTTTTGTAATATTGAACCTTATGGTAAAATTTCATAGAGATCCATTCACTTAAACTAAAGTTAGAGTGCGAAAACCAATGTGTCTTCGGACGACGACGACGACGCCAACGTCATACCAATATACGACCGCAAAATTTTTTTGCGGTCGTATAAAATGGACTAAACAATAAAGGTTAGAAATATGCAAGGACAAAACAAGGAAACTTTAACACGTAGTTAAGATGATAAACAACATCAATACCTAGAATCTATACTTCAAGACCATCATGTACTATTTGTGAAGTTGATATGGAATATTTATCAACAAGGTCTTGGTATCTTCCAATGAACTTTTTAAAAAGGACGAGACGTTCTTTGACATAACCTTGGCTCATCAACGTTCTTCTCAGACACTGGTGACGTTTTATAAAGTCTGATTAGCAGCTGCAAGCTCTTGAATACTGAATAAGTTTGGAAATGTATATCCCATATGCAGGTGAAGTTGGTATATTTGCTGCTAAGGCGGGGAACATTTATAATTTCAAAATTAAAATCATCTCGCTTGTCATAGATTCTGGTATTGAGATGACCGCTTATGTCAAATTCGAGGTATAAGTCTAATAAACTGCTTCGCCGAGCGCTGCTGGATACGACCGCAGAGGTCTAACCCTGAATAGTTTGGGCAAAATGGACACAATATTCAAGCTTTATACAGGTCTGAATTTGGATTGTAATTAAATATTTGACACATTATAGGTTTCTGACACAGAATAAATGTAGTCAAAGAACTTGAAATTGGTTATATGATTTGAATTTATATTCAATTGAAGATTTCTTGCTGTTGTGCAATACACTGTGCTGTTGCGCAATACTTAGTAAATCTATTTTCAGATTATATACAAAGAATTAGCAAAATAAATTGTGAACCCCAATTTTTCTTTGGAAAATTGACAATTTCTTAAATTTTGAGGAAAAAAATTGACCGCCCCAAAAATAAAATTCCCCCTCCTTCCAAAAAATTACATTTGAAGACATTTTCTTGTTGTAAAATGTGGTACAATTAAGAGACATCCATACACTTAAACACAAGTTATTCATGTTATTGTCTGAAAACTAGAAAATGCTTGTTTTAGACCCTTTTGGCCCCTAATTCCTGAACAGTTTGGGCAATTACCCCGAAATGAATCCCAACCTTCTACTTGTGGTATTGACCTTGTGGTACAATTTCAGAGCAATCAAAATACTTATACACAAGTTATTGTCCTGAAACTAGAAAAATGCTTGTTTTGGGCCCCTTTTTGGCCCCTAATTCCTAAACGGTTGGGACCATCACCCCAAAAACAATCCCAACCTTCCTTTGTGGTATTGATCCTTTTGATTTAATTTCATAGAGATCCATAGACTTAAACTAAAGTTATTGTCCGGAAACCAAATGTCTTCGGACGACGACGACGACGACGACGCTGACGACGACGGACGACGACGTGATAGCAATATACGACCCCAATTTTTTTTCTAGCCAATCAGAAAAGTTTGGATTGTTAATGGAAAGAACATCATCAATATATCTAAATGTGAAATTAAATGATCGGGCTTCTGTGGTTTTCTTGTTTTTGACAAATGTCTGTAGGAACTCAGACTCATATGAAAATAAGAAGAGGTCGTCAAGGAGAGGCGCACATTTCGTTTCCATAGGAATGCCGAGAAACTCCAGCATACTGATCACTTGTTCCTCTGTGTAGCATGTTTTACTTTATTGTTCACTATTAACCAAATATGCCGTATGGTATCCCAAAGCAATAAATTTATAGTGTATGCTGCCATTTTATATTGAAAAGCATTGTGGATTATTTCTTTTAGACGATTTTCAATTTCACATGGGGAATGGTGGTATACAGGGTTGAAAAATCAAAAGTTTTGATAGAATTACAGAATTAATTTCAGAGAAAGATCGAGATTTAAAATTATCAAGAAGTTCCTTAGAGTTTTTAGAATCCACATAATAAACATCGTGAAAATCGTAATACCACTACGCGAGTAAACAGTTTCACAGTATTTCTGAAGACCCTCTTCCACTGCGGACAGAATATTTGTCAATCTAATGCACAATTCCTTTGTAGACCATGCATATGAGCCGACAATGTACCGTTGTTTGTACGGAATTTTGTGAAGCTTAGGTATCCAATACAAACAAGGCAAATCCTCAGATTTCTGTTCAATGTAATGTCCATTGAAGCCATGAAGGACTTATGATTCGTTAAAATCTCATCTTTGTTAAATGATGTGTTTTGTATTTGGGATTACCTGAGTGTTCATTTATTCCTAATTCATTTACAAGACAAAAGTATTTATGTATGGACCCCCGCTTTCATGATTTATGGAAGTGTAATGTTAGAAAAATGGCTTAACAAAGGTCTTGAGTTTTTCAAATACATGCAAACCGTCAGAATGGCAGCCTCAAGGGATTACTCTGGAGGCTGGGTTCAATACGATGAGCAATTTTAATTACGAAAAGCTCTTCCCCATTCTTTTTCATGAGGAGTTATGGAACTGTTGTTGTTATGTGTAACTACTCCTAACGTTAGTTCTTCTTTTGATACAGGACTTTCAAATGGAAGTAACCAACAATACCACGGTGGCAACTCTTCCATAAGTGGTCGGGTCATTATATAGGACAACGCCGCACATTTGTAACATGTAGGGTATATAATAAGGGTAATTGTATATTTGACAAGAATTGCAAGTATGTTCACAAATGCTCGAAATGTAATGGTAGTCATCCTCTTTCAGTTTGCCGATCTTAATTTGGTTATGTTTTCTTATTTTTGTAAATATTAGTTTTCCTAGAAATTGTATAGTGCAATTGAACTTGCAGGATTTTTTCGCTGTGTTGAAGACCCATTGATGGCCTTGGGCTGTTTTCTGCTCTTTGGTCGGGTTGTTGTCTCTTTGACACATTCCCATTTCCATTCTCAATTTTAAGTTTGAATTATCTTTTTGTGCTAGTATTTACCATATTTTTCTTTGTGTAGGGTCTTTTGTATGACATTATTAACGGTTGTTTGTCAACTTCGACCTTTAATAGAGAACCCGTATAATAACAACTGAGTGTTTATGATGATGCCTAATTTCACCCGGTTTATGGCAATTACATTTTATTACGTTGTTGTTTCTTTTATATTCGTTCCAAATTGCAGATTATCTCAGTACTTTTATTATCTATTTTCGAAACAATCTCTAATTGCGTGAATTAATTCAAAATATTGAAAGAGATCTTCTGCGTATGCAGCTAGTATTACCTAACACTCGCACGTTTGGAGCGAAATGTTAACGAGAAGGTATTGGCCTGTTTAAAAGATGGATAAGCTATTGAACGATCTCAAAATGTATAAAACTCTATGTCTTGAAGGACGAACACTGTATTATTCATCATCCTAATATCCGAGCTCGAGAAATAAACTTGTATAGGTTTGATGGAAAACATTTATCCGATATATGGTACGATATATCCTTAAACAACATTCAAGGGGTATTGAAACTTTCCTACAAAATTCGTACAAAATTCGCTCTTTCCCGAAGTGTAATTTGAAATGGACGTTCGCAGGGTTTTTGTTTAGGGGTTGGGGCTTTCTGATGAGTGTGTATATAGACCCACTCACGTGGCAAGATTAAAGTTCATGATCCTTTCCTGTATTGTAGGTCGGATCATATTAGGTTTTTACTTTCCTGCGTTACCGCAGAAAGTTCTGTTGAGACCATCTCATGACACCATGAATGGCCGGTTCTGAATTGGTACCAGTTCGAGCTTAACTGTTTTATGATCTAGAAATTGTTAATCTTCATTCCCTGACAATCAGGGGTGATGCGAATATGAGCCAACGTATTTGGGAATCATGGCTCTCGTTCTCTTTAGTATTTAACCTTGAGGAACTTGAGCATCCATTGTCACCATGGTGCACAGACTTGTCAATTAAATCAATTACGTCGGCTTTCTGCTATCATGTCAGATCTCGTCGTTCGAAGTTTTCGTTATTTTCCACATACATTATTTGTTTGTTATGATATGCCTTAAACTTGATTCTGCAAACAACTCCTTATAGTTTGAAAACTGTGCAAGGATACAGTTCCCCTTACCCTAAACACTGTCAAATGGCTATATTTTTGCATTTCAGATACTGCATACATGAAATTCTTAAATCTTCATCAACGAAATAAAAAACTACTATCCGAATAGCACTCGAATACAACTAGAAAAGCTCTATGTGAGATATCATAAAATGATACAGTTTAAAACCATGCCTATCAAAATAAAATGCTCCGAGGGTGCAACTTGATACGACCGTAGAGGTCGAATCCTGAACAGTTGTGGCAAGTATGGACACTACATTCAAACTTGATGCAGCTCTGAATTTGGATCGTGATTAAATATTTGACACATCATAGGTTTCTGACACAGAATAAATGTGGTCAAAGAACTAAAATTTTGAAATTGGACTTGTACCTATTATGGTCCAATATCCAAAATCTAAATACACTATTAGATTCAGCATATCATAGAACCCCAAACATTTTAATTTTTGATTTGATTTGGTTTAATTATGACACTTTGGACCTCAATGTAGACCAATTTAATAACAGGCCCCAAAATCAAAAATCTAAATACACGGTTAGATTCAGTATATCAAAGAACCCGATATATTCAATTTTGTTGAAATCAAACAAAGTTTAATTTTGGACTCGATTTCGACCAACTTGAAAGCTGGGCCCAAAATCAAAATCTAAATATATGGTTATATTCAGCATATCAAAGAACCTCATTTATTCGATTTTGTTAAAATCAAATAAAATTTAATTTTGGACCCCAATTTAAACCAACTTGAAAACTGGACCCACAATCAAAAATCTTAACACATGTTTAGATTCAGCATATCAAATAAACCCTTGAATTCATTTTGTTAAAATCAAACAAAGTTAATTGTGGACCCTTTAGACTTTAATGTAGACCAATTTGAAAACTGGTCCTAAAATTAAAAATCTAAATACACGGTTAGATTCAGCATATCAAAGACCCAATATATTCAATTTTGTTGAAATCAAACAAAGTTTTATTTGGGATCCTTTAGAACTTAATATGGGCCAATTCAAAAACTGGGTCCAAAACCCAAATTCTAAATACACGGTTAGATTCAGCATATCAAAGAACCCCAAATATTCAAGACTTTGAATTAAACCCCATTGAAATTGGTCAAGAAATAATCAATTTATACAATGTATTACAAAAGTATTGATTTTGGCCATTTATTCCTAAACCATTAGGGTCATAACCCTCAAAATCAATCCCAACCTTCCTTTTACGGTATGAAATTTTGTGGTACAATTTCATAGCAATCCATAGACTTATACTCAAGTTATTGTCCAGAAACCAGAAATCCTAGTTTTGTTGGCCCCTAATTCCTAAATGGTTTGGGCCATGACCCCCAAAATCAATCCCAACTTTCCTTTTGAGGTATAGAACCTTGTGGTAAAATTTCATAGAGATCCATACTCTTATACACAAGTTATTGTCCTGAAACATGAAAATGCTTGTTTTTGGTCCCTTTTGGCCCTTAATTCCTAAACAGCTAGAACAATAACCCCAAAATAAATCACAACCTTTCTATTGTGGTATGGAACCTAGTGCTAAAATTTAGTAGAGATCCATACACTTATACTCAAGTTATTGTCTGTGAACCAAAAAAAAAATTGTTTTGTTGGTTCCTTCTTGGCCCTGAATTATAAAACAGCTAAAACAATAACTCCTAAAATCAATCCCAATCTTCCTATTGTGGTATGTAACCTTGTGCTTAAATTTAATAGGAATCCATACACTTTTACTCAAGTCATTGTCTGAAACCAGAAAATAATTGTTTGTGACCCTTTTGGCCCCTAATTACAAAACAGCTAAGACAATAACCCCAAAATCAATCCCAACCCTCCTATTGTGGTATGGAACCTTGTACTAAAATTTCATACAGATCCATACACTTATACTCAAGTTATACTCAAGTTATTGTCTGCGAACCAATTTATTGTCTATGAACCAGTAAAATGCTAGTTTCTTGACACTCTTTGCCCCTAATTACAAAATGGCTACAAAAATATCCGCCAAAATCAATCCCAATCTTTCTATTGTGGTATGGAACCTTGTGCTAAAATTTCATAGATATGCAAACACTTATACTCCAGTTATAGTTTCCCAATATTTTCCTTCCATTTGTCACAAACTTATCGACAACTAATCTATTAATGTCAACAACTTTATCTATTGTGATGAAATACATCATTTAATAAAAATATATTATTGTCTTAAAATAACCCCCAAAAATCTCTTATCAAGATGTAACATAACATGATATAAGGCACTTCAGTATTTGAAAACTTCACTTACCTATACTTTCATTTAAACAGATTGACAAAGGTCTATTTTAATTTCCAATAGAATATTCAACCATAAGAAATCATTTCATAAATGTTAACAATCTTTAAATAGAACACAACGCAAAACACAATAATCACTAAAATTAATATATCTGAATCAGCAAAATCTATTTTCAACTATGACTCAACTTAAAATTTCTATCTATTGTGCAATACATCTATGAATTTAGAGTCTGATTAGATATTTAATATAGCATAGTTTCTGACCTAGAATGAATGTGGTCTAAGTACTTAAACAATTTAAATTGGACATTTACCAATTATGGTCCAATATCTAAATTCTAAATGCATGGTTGGAATCAACATATCAAAGAAACCAAGAATTTAATTTTGAAGAAATCCAACAAAATTTAATTTTGGACCGTTTGGACTTCAATGTAAACCAATTTGATAACAGGACCCAAAATCCAAAAGTTACATACACACTTATATTCAGCATATCAAAGAACCCCATATATCAATTTTTGTTAAAATCAAACAAAGTTTAATTTTGGACCCCAATTTGGACCAACTTTGATACTGTGTCCAAAATCAAAAATCTAAATACATGCTTAGATTCACTATATCAAAGAACCCCAACCATTCAATTTTTTTAATCAAACAAAGTTTAATTTTGAACCCTTTGGACCTTAATGTGGACCAAAGACAGGCCCAAAATTATAAAAATCTAAATACACAATTAGATTCAGCATATGAAAGAACACCAATAATTTTATTTTGAAGAAATCAAACAAAGTTTAATTTTGGACCCTTTGGACCTTAATATGGATCAATTCAAAAACAGGACCCAAAATCCAAATTCTAAATACCCAATTAGATTCAGCATATTAAAGAACCCCAAGAATTCAAGACTTTGAATTAAACCCCATTGAAATTGCTAAAAAAATAAGCAATTTATACAAAGTATTACAAAAGAATTGTTTTTGGCCTTTAACTAAACCGTTAGGGTCATAACCCCTAAAATCAATCCCAAACTTTATTTTATGGTATAACACCTTGTGGCACAATTAAATAGCAATCCATAGACTTATACTCAAGTTATTGTCCAGAAACCAGAAAATCCTAGTTTTTGGCCCCTAATTATTAAACGGTTTGGGCCATGACCCCAAAAATCAATCCCAACTTTCCTTTTGAAGTATGGAACCTTGTGGAAAAATTTCATAGAGATCCATACTCTTATACACAAGTTATTGTCCTGAAACATGAAAAATGCTTGTTTTTGACCCTTTTTGGCCCCTACTTACTAAACAGCTAAGACAATGACCCCAAAATTAATCCCAACCCTCATATTGTGATATTGAACCTTGTGCTAAAATTTGATAGAGATCCATACACTTATACTCAAGTTATTGTCTGTGAACCAGAAAAATAATTGTTTGTGTTGGCTCCTTTTGCCCCTTATTCCTAAACAGCTACTATAATAACCCCAAAATTAACCCGTAACCTTCCTATTGTGGTATGGAACCTTGTGCTAAAATTTAATAGAGATCCATACACTTATACTCAAGTTATTGCCTGAAAACCAGAAAATAGTTGTTTTGGCCCCTAATTATTAAAGGGTTTGAGCCATGACCCTCCCAAAAATCAATTAAAACTTTCCTTTGAAGTATGGAACCTTCTGATAAAATTGCATAGAAATTTAACTCTTATACACAAATTTTGTCCTGAAACATGAAAATGCTTGTTGTTTTACCCTTTTGGCCCCTAATTACTAAACAACTACAGCAATAACCCTAAAATAAATCCCAACCTTCCTATTATGTTATTGAACCTTGTGCTAAACAAGTTATTGTCTGTGAACCAGACAAATAATTGTTTTGTTAGTCCCTTTTGCCCCAATTCCTAAACAGCTATGACAGCAAGCATTCTGAGAGTATTGCATGGCAATACATAGTCCCCTACCGGTTAAAAATTCATTGTACTGGAACAAAATGCTAACTTGATCTATAACTTGTCATGGTGTAAACTATATAACAAATATCAAGTCAATATCTTCAAGCATGACGAAAAGTGGGAAAACTGATTATTTAAGTGAATTTTCTAAGTCCAAGGACCATAACTCTGCACGAAATAATCAGACCGGTACAAAATTCGAACTTGATCTGTAACTTGTCATGATAAAACTATGTACCAATTATCAAATCAATATCTTCAAGCATGACGGAAAAAGTGCGGAAAACTGATTACTTGAGTGAATTTTCTAAGTCCAAGGACCATAACTCTGCACGAAATCATCAGACAGGAACAAAATTCGCACTTGATCTGTAACTTGTCATGATTAAACTATATACCAAATATCAAATCAATATCTTCAAGCATGAAGAAAAAAGTGTGGAAAACTGATTATTTGAGTGAATTTTCTAAGTCCAAGGACCATAACTCTGCACAAAATCATCAGACCGGAACAAAATTCGAACTTGATCTGTAACTTGTCATGATAAAACAATATACCAAATATCAAATCAATATCTTCAAGCACGAAGAAAAAAGTGTGGAAAACTGATTTGCCGGACTGACGGATGGACAGACAGACAGACAGACAGACGGAGTGCAAACCTAAAGTCCCCTTCGACTTCGTCGGTAGGGGACTAAAACCCTAAAATCAACCCCAACCATCCTATTGTGGTATGGAACCTTGTGCTAAAATTTCATACAGATCCATACACTTATACAATTAACCCCAAACTAATCCCAGCCTTCCCTTTGTGATATGGAACCTTGTGGTACAATTTCAGAGAGATCCATACACTTACACACAAATTATTGTCCGAAACTACAAAATGCTTGTTTTGGCCCTTTTGGCCCCTAATTCCTAAACTGTTAGTACCATCACCGTCAAAATCAATCCTAACCTTCCTTTGTGGTATTGAACCTTCTGGTAAAATTCATAGAGATCCATTCACTTAAACTAAAGTTATTGTCCGGAAACCAAATGTGTCTTCGGACGACGACGCAGACGACGACGCGACATCATAGCATTATACGACGCAAAAAATTTTGCGGTCGTGTAAAATCAAACAAAATTACCGGTAGCATATTTTAACAGGTGAGTGATACCGGCTCTTGGGAGCCTCTTGTTAATTTGTTGATAATGGTTGAAGAATTTCATGAATACAGTGGCTGAAATGAAGGAAACAGAGCATTTACTATAGCCTTGGTGTAATTTTTCAAAGCAATTAATAGTGAATCCTTGTATTTATTGATTTTTGTAATTTGTAGAATTTTAATTTAAAATATTATTTTAATTCCCATCTCCCTTTTTGTACCGTATTTTTCTGTCATTGTAATGTTAATAATATGTATTTTTAATCATAAAATTGTCTTGCTTTTAAATTTAACTTTACGTATTTATCATAACTAGTTTACATGTTTACATCATACTTTCTGTTGATTTTTTCATCTCTTATTGATAAAAGTCATGAAATTATTCAAATTTGTATGTATAATATATACACCTGAAATCATATTTTATGTTTTGCACAAAACAATGCTATCCATATGTACATCCTAGGTTAATCACACAGGATGCAGAACTTATTTTACTGTTAACATTACACATTTGTCTAAACCGTATAATCTATTGACCTAAATACAAGTGTAAGAAGATATGTGTTTTGTCTACTAAAACTATAGCCAACAACTTGCTAGTAATTCAATTATTTTTTGGCGCATTTAAGGTCAATAAATTAAATTAGTTCTTGTATAAATGTTTATACTCTGTACACTACACTTCCACACAATCTTATAAAGAAAAGTTTTGTATTTGATAAAATGGTCTTTCGAAAATCTCATTGTAATTTTATTTGTTGTAACTCGTTTAAAGCCTTTTTCTGTAACGAAAAGGAAAGTATGCTAGATACACTTACTGGAAATGTGAGGATATGATTGAAGCTTTAAATTTTCTGCTAGATAACATTTATGTACGTTTCGGCGATAAAGTGTATCGTCAGGTAGTAGGTATTCCTATGGGCACTAACTGTGCCCCTTTAATAGCAGATTTATTTCTATATTGCTATGAATCTCAGTTTATGACCAAACTCAGTAAAGACCCATCATTGTTATATTTAGTTGATACATTCAACAATACCTACCGTTATCTGGATGATATTTTTTCGTTGAATAATCCAGAGTTCTCTAAATATACTTCCGAAATTTACCCAAAAGAACTTACTTTAACTAAATCTAACATAAACAGCAGCAGTTGCCCTTTTTTTAGATTTAGACATTTCAATTTCTAACGGAAACTACATACTAAAATTTACGACAAAGAGACGATTTTTCATTTCCTATTGTTAATTTTTCATTTTAGACGGCGATGTGCCTTTGGCTCCATCATACGGTGTTTATATATCCCAACTCGTTCGGTATGCCCGTGTGTGTTCTGATGTCATAGATTTTAACGAACGTAATCAATGCATCACTGGGAAATTATTGTGTCAGGGATTTCGATACCATAAATTACTTAAAACTTTTACTAAATTCTTTCATAGATACAAAGATTTGATTAGTAAATTTGGCTGTACCTGTAGAAAACTTATTAAAATGGTATTTCACATCCTAAATTTTACGGTAATATTGTACTTAAAGCGAGGAAATCACTATGTGATCCGTGTAAACTCATCGAACCTTTAAACAAACTATTATAAGTAAGGGTTATCGTACCAATATTGTAATTAGATCTCTGAATATAGTTTACATTGGCACTAATATCGATTTTGTCATTAGCAAATTAAAACATAACTAAGTTGTATCTTCTTTTGAGGCGGGATGTTTAGAGACACACACGTTAATTTTATCTCTTAAGAAGTAGCTCCTCACTATCCTACTACCTGTCGATACATTTATTTTGGCATTGCACAAGTCATGTCTTCTCTGACTGTTCATGACGTTAAAATACTAAATCCCTGGGATGTGTTTTAGTTGATTTTAGTCTCTGATGCATGATTTTTATCATTAATTGTTTTTGGCTTTTAACTAGCTGTCAGTAACTGCGAGTACTCTCAAATCGTACTTTCTTGTTAATTCGACCTGTTGATACTATTTTTAATACTTTTTGTTATTTTATATTAATATGGATCTTGTCTGTATACCAGCTTTGATTATTTGGAATATCTACTAATTTTCACTTCTTCGTACTACATTTGTATTAACATCAAGATTATTCTCCTTTAATCTGTACAGGAAGTTTTATTGTTGATATTTACCCTTATGTATCTAGTGTTAAATTAGGTATTTATATGACAGACCTTTCTTGGTATTCCTAATTATTGGAAGATTTTATATAGACAGAAAAGTATACCTAAAACGACAAAGTTATTTTTCATTTACCTGTATATATTATGAAAACCGGTTTTTCAAAAGTGATTATTTTCTAAGGGTTTAATATTTCGCGGTAGTGTTTTGCCATGGCTTTATTTGGACTTGTTTGTTTGCTTTTTGGCCTTGAATGTTTGTCCCTAATATTTTATTAACTATGTATTTACTTTCAGGTATCACAGATCGAATTTATTCGTTCATAGTGTGTTAATTTACGTTTTTGATTGAGTTAAGCCTTCTAATTGATGTTTTATCGTGTGTTTTTCTATGTTGTGATGTTATACTATTGTTTCAGAAAAAGGGAGAAGGTTTGGTACCATTAAAACGTTTAATCCCGCTGCAAATGTTTGCACCTGTCCTAAGTCAGGAATCTGATGTACAGTAGTTGTCGTTTGTTTATGTAATTTATACGTGTTTCTCGTTTCTCGTTTTTTTTTTATATATACTAGACCGTTGGTTTTACCGTTTGAATGGTTTTACACTAGTACTTTTGGGGCCCTTTATAGCTTGTTGTTCGGTGTGAGCCAAGGCTCCGTGTTGAAGGCCGTACATTGACCTATAATGGTTTACTTTTATAAATTGTTATTTGGATGGAGAGTTGTCTCATTGGCACTCACACCACATCTTCCTATATCTATTATAAGATAACATATGACATTACTTGGAATAAAAAAGAAATTGTTATATAGATATTGTATTGAACAAAGTAAGCCAGAAGAGAGAGAAATTTCTTATCTAAAACCACTTATACATTGATCATAAATTACTGATAAATCTGTCAGCATCTAATTAAGTAGCCACGGATTACATGGATTATATTTCATATTATGACCCACATCTTTAAGGATAGGTTTTCCTCTAGATATTTTTATCTCTAGTAGTTAGATGATATATTTATAGTCACAAAACAAAAGATTCTGAAAGAATGGTTTCCTGAAGAGGAATTTCTAATTTAATCCAATTATCAATACTTCAAATTTTCTGTGTTTGCAAAATATAAATTAATGGGTCATTATAATTTAAAGATATCTGCAAATATATATACATACATTTTGTATGCAATATGAAATATTTATTAAAACAATTTGAATACATGTTCATATTGCATACAAAATGTATATATATTGATTTATACCAATTTGAACTGGTATAAATCAATATCCTCCAATACCTTTCTTAACTTATTTTACTCTTCCTAGAAGGATAGATTTTTTTTGCCCATTCATTGAATACCTCTAACAAATCATTTAAGAATACTTATTGGTTTTGATTTGTAGAAATATGTTAAAATTTAAAGACTTGTACACCTTTAAAGAAGAAGAAATTGCAGATGATTTATCATACATTGACCAGTTCTACAACTTCATAAAAGAAAGAGTAACTTTAGATGATAAGTGTAAAATAAATCTATCAAATTTTGTAAGGGAGTTTAAAGGACACAAAGAAGGCATTAAATAACTGAGTCATGGCAATGCTATTACTATTTCTTCAGCAGTCAGATACATTTTCAATCACTTTGATGACTACCGAATTTGTCATGAAATTGGACTGCAAATATCAAATGCTGCATTTAACAGCCAGTCAATGGAGCAAACTAAAACACTGTTTTTGCCTGAAAACCAGAAAAATTGCATCAAGCTATATCTGAATTTGACACGAAGCAAGTAACTTTAAAACTTAAAAGAGGTTGAAATAGATGATCAAAATTCCTGTATTCCATCCATTCAAAATACTTACAGGACCGATTTTTCAGATATTCAGTGGGAAAAAAATATGTATTTTCGAAAATTATTACAGTAAATATGTTGCATCCAATGAAGATCATTATGAAACTGCTTTCAAACAGAAAAGGGAGACATTTGAATATTTAAAGAATATTACTTCAATGTCAAAGAACTTTGAAAAAATTATAAAACTACTATTAAAGAAAGAACATTAAGACAAAAGGTATACGAACATTCTCAAAACGTCTTGGTATGGACAAGAAAGAAACTCTTTCCTGTTGTCGTTGAATCACAACTGATGAAAAAGTTTGATGTCATTAATCCAGACATAATATTTACACCTGTATGTGTT
This sequence comes from Mytilus coruscus, assembly GCA_017311375.1. NCBI lineage: Eukaryota > Metazoa > Mollusca > Bivalvia > Mytilida > Mytilidae > Mytilus > Mytilus coruscus. Next base: position 136,856,330 of record CM029596.1, on the reverse strand, counting down.
GACCTACCTCAATCAATTGAGACAAACTCGATTATGACAATTTTTTCGTGTATAGAATTTGAAAAATATGAAGAATACACTAAGATTTCCACAACTTTTCTGCAGAATAAGCATCACCTAAATGCTAGTCATATCACCTTTGTGTCACCAGAGACACTTGAAAATTACAGACGTCCAAACAATGGAATTGCACGATTTCATTTGAGGGACGATTTGCTACAGGGAAAACTTGAAAATGACATAATTCAAGTATTTCAGCCGGCTAGATAGTCGTTTGAATGAAATGAATTCAATGAATGTGAAGCCTGCTTTAATCATTGTGATTTAGTAAAACCACTATCTTTACATAACTTTGATTTATTGCAAGAATAGTTTCTCGATATACCACTTGATAAACAGATTATTCTGGACAACTTTATAAATAGAGACTCCTTTTACAGCACTGGCGACAAAATGGTCTTTTTGCTATCAAAAATGGAAAGATTGTATGGAGCCTATGACATACTACTCAACACTTTCAACAAAAACTATATTGGTATACTCCAACATGCCAACACAGATGAACTAGCAATGCATTTTCAAAGCATAACAACAGTATTTTCAATCGCTAGTAATACAGGTATCTCTACAAGCTTGGTGACAGCAGAAAAGAAGATTAAAGAAAAAGCAACCGATGACCTGTGTTATTACAATACTTACTTATAGAAATTTCCCTTTCACTATCAAACATCTTCAGGTATAGCAGATCAACTAGTAAACCTTAGAGACTGCCACCTCATTCTGATGATGGATAACCTAGTTCGTATGACTTTCCGTTCTGATCCTAATCCTGGAGAAAATAGATCAGGACAACTATGTACACTGCCTTGAACATTGCAAGGTTTACCAAAAGACAGTGTAGTAACAGATTCATGGCATACTACAAACTGTTTAAGAGATCAGAACTGTTAGTGCAAGAAAGACATCAAACTGCAAAAGGAAGATTTTGATAATGATTAGTATCCTTAACCAAAGAGGAGACAGTTTGTTGGGAAAGATTTCAGAAGCTGTTGACATGGGGAAGTGTACCCTTATGGAAAAAATAAGAACAAGTACGTCTTTATTCATTATCCAAGAAGTGGCCACAAGTAAATGGAAGATACAATCACACTGTTTCTGTGATTTTACAAAAGCCACACAAAAAACATGGACATATATAATGTTACAAACATAATGAAAATTTTAGAAAGTAGCTTTAAAAATGAGGATGACATCGTGAAAAAAGTGTCCATTGTTCTTTGTATCAGAGGCAATGATTTTATACCAAAGTTTCAGAATATTTCACATAAGAAGATGCTACGTTTATTAATGTCAAATGAACATTTCCGTCTGAACTTGTTCCAGACATCTGAGAAAAATATCCACCAACTAAATACAACAGTATACAAAGATTTTATCAAAACCTTGTTTTCTCCTATGTCTAACATTCAAGTTTCTTTTGAAGAAGTAAGACACAACTCAATGTTTTGCAAACAGCGGAAAACAAATGACCGGATGGATGCAAGCTTACAACGAAATGCGAAACTGTGGCTACCTCCTGAATCTTGTTTAGAAAGAATGGCAGAGCTAGTTAATTTGCAAATTGAATATTTTTGAAACTACTGGAGATTAAATGGCAAAATTGCCAAACTTTTTAGAAAAGGACTATTTGAAAATGACAGAAACAGGTGAAGTTGAGTACCATTTTGAACCTCTAGCCAGGGCAAACATTGAACATTTGTTAGGAAACCAGAAAAGACAAATGAATGAAACGCCACGGAAAGGGAGGAGAAAGAAAAACAAATGCTTACATCGACTACATCTAAGGCTAATACTTCATCTAAATAAATGTATATATTGCTGACAGTTGTTGACACTGTGAAATTGACATTAATAAAATACAATGCTTATTTGTAATGAAGTAGATAATCTGTTTTTTGTTTAAAGAACGTGCAAAATTCTTGTGTATATTTTAGACAAAATCATTTTTATTAAAGTAAATGCAAAATGCTTGTGTATATTTTATTCAAAACCATTTTTTCAAGTAACTGTATAATTAATGTGTAAATTTTAGACAAAATATCTGCAGCAAATTCGATCAGATATTAGAAACAAATTAATTTATTTCATTTGCTATCATTTTTCTCTTTTTGTTTTCACGATTTTCCATTTTATTTATGTTAGTGTTTCAAATAAACGAGTTAAGATATATGCCTTTAAAGTAAACATGTTTAGCTACTTTTTATTTTAAATGTCTGGTATGATTGTCAGTTAACATATTTTGTAAATCCTTTATGATATAAAGTCTTTTTCTTAAAGGTATGATCTTTTAAAATACATATATATTTATCTATTAAACTGTTGAAAATATATACAATATTGGTTTATATTTCACATTCACCTTTTAAATCTGAAATAAAACATTTTATTTTAAAATCAGAGATAATTCTTCATTTCTTAACACACCCTCCCCTTTCTCTTTTATAAGTTGTATTGTAAAGAAACTGAAAGGATCTGATTCAGAGGTAGAAATCTATTTTATCTCTGATCATGTTTGATGCTGTGTATCTAGCAGCATGTGGTTAATATAAATGACATGTTAATTTGAAGAGGGAAGAAAGATACCAGAGGGACAGTCAAACTCATAGATCGAAAACAAACTGACAACGCCATGGCCAAAAATAAAAAGACAAACAGACAAATAATAGTACAGATGACACAACATAGAAAACTAAAGACTAAGCAACACGAACCCCACCAAAAACTGGGGTGATCTCAGGTGCTCCGGAAGGGTAAGCAGATCCTGCTCCACATGTGGCACCCGTCGTGTTGCTCATGTTATTACAAATCCGGTAAAATGGTCTAATTCGGTAGGTCACATTCGTGAAAAGGAAAGGGTATTGTAGTTACGACATAAGGAACATATCCGATATCATCTGTGAAACGGTTATTCCATAACGGTCAACCAACTCGTGTTGGCGTCCGTAAAATTTACGAAGGGATGATTTCAACTTCACCATTTGGAACTCTTGGTTTAATAGCTTCCTTGTGAGCAGCAATCCTCTACCAAGGAAATCATGATAAGAAATACAAGCCCGGAATATCGTATCAATTGGGAGATATATACTCTGTATGCAGGCGCTGCTGGAATGTTGCTACATAGAAATGGAAAGTTCACAATTGGGAAGCTGAAATCATCTCTTTGAAGTTATTCAGTTAACTGATAAAAATACTGATAAGGTGCCTAGTCAAAACGACAAGGGTTCACTGGCTTATTTTAGAGTGTCATTTGGTCTCTTGTGGAGAGTTGTCTCATTAGCAATCATACCACATCTTATTTTTATATTGATTGGTGATTTTAACATCAATATCCATTTCTATTATTATTGAAAAAGCAATGCAACTTAAAAACCATAGCAAAATAAAAGATTTAAAATACATAACAAATAAATGATTAAATAAAAATATAAACCACAACCCATTAAAATGTGTTACAATTAAATATATTTAGACTTCTAAAACACACAAATTGTAATCTATTGTGTCTCAAGATACATGTTTGCAAAACAATGCTTTTACAATAATACTCTAATCGTCCACAACTTTTGGGTGTTTTGTCATTGCAAAGAGATTCCTTTTATGACAAGACACCATAAATAAACACATCATTCTACCCGAGCTATGTACCGTATGCGCATTCGACAAATACAGCTGTCCGTCTTTCCGTGCATGCGGCATACATACAAAATATTTTATCTTTACGGAAAAGTTAAACTGAGACTCCATACTGGTTTTGTGAGAGTTTATGTCGTCCGAGACTTTGTCCTTTCTGCCTGTATTCGCATTTATATGTTGTAGTGTCTTCATCTTGTATACTTTATATTGTTCGCTTTTAAATACTGCGTCTGACTTTAGAACTCTTTTAAGTAAGGTACGAAATCTTTAACTTAAGTTACAGAACGGAAACGAAAAATTCAGCATTTTTCCATTTGTAAAGGGCATAACTCTAGAACGGTAAAAATAACGCCACCAAAATTCAAACTTGGACTGTGTTTGGTGGTAATAAGGGTTGTGTATAAGATTCATAACATTTGGTTGAGGTAAACTAAAGTTAGAGAACGGAAACGAAAAATTCAGCAATTTTTCCATTTGTAAAGGGACATAACTCTAGAAAGGTAAAAGTGACGCCAACAAAACTCAAACTTGATCTGTGTTGTGTGGTAATAAGCATAGTGTATAAGTTTGGTTGAGTCAAACTTAAGTTGGAGAACGGAAACGAAAAATTCAGCAATTTTTCCATTTGTAAAGGGCATAATTCTAGAACGGTAAAAGTAATGCCACCAAAATTCAAACTTGATCTGTGTTGTGTGGTAATAAGCATTGTGTATAAGTTTCATAAAATTTGGTTGAGGCAAACTAAAGTTAGAGAACAGAAACCAATTTCGGGACGTACGGACGTACAGACGGACGGCGGGCGCATAAAAATAAGAATAAAGGCGGCACTCCATTTCATTCATTACTGCAAGTTTGTTTCTGTTCCATCCACAATACAAATATTCGAGTCAAACCTTTATATTAATGATGAAAAATATTTTAATAATATGTATGACATACCTGTTTGCTTGCTATCAAAGCTTGTTCCTTATAAATGTCAACATTTTTCATCATGTTTTGCAATGCAGTGGATCTGTTATCCGAGATCCCCAATCTGTAGGAATAATAACCGCATGTTCATAAACTGCAGCTTTAAAGGTCGACTTTTGAGCATCGACAAGATAAAAACAAACACAAATAAATAATTGCAAATACACCCCATCAATATGTATTAAGTAAAATCAAAATTTCGACAATCAGTCAGAGTTTTGTTAGTCATGGACTTTGGCTATGTGTTCTGGGAAGTTCTACTTTATGCCTTTTTCATTGGTCGATCTACGACTCCTATATAGAACGGTATATGATAGTTTTCTTCGTACACTGCATGCGCGGCGAAATAGGTCACCGATTTATTATGATTGGTAAATACATATATATATAATGGACAAGGTTTATGGATTGCGATCGTCACTGTATATGAAATTATTTCATCTTATTTGTCTTAATTTTTTATTGAAAAGAGTTGCAGTATATTTAGTTATGTGACAGATGTTAATATTTTGCGTCAAAGGGTCACTAATTAATTATTATTTTGGTCTCGAATTTCGTTTAGATTTTTGCTCTTTTTGTAAGCTGTCACGTGGATATGTATTTATGTATCACGGGAAAATTAAACGTTTATTAATAGACATTGCCTCGCATCTCACAAATGAAATCGTTCTCATTAGCCTATAGAAATTTGTGTCAAATTTCTATCCTGTATTGTTAAATGTATGAAATCTATAACATGAGTACACATTTACTCAAGAGGTCTTAAATTTTATAAGAATACAATTAAAATAGTGTACAGCACAAAGAAGTCTCAGAAAGAAGTACAACATAAGAGGCTTCCAAGAGCTTGAATCGCTCACCTGGTAAAACATGCCAAATTAATATTTGTTTTCCTTTATTGCAGTCAATTATGCTTGCTTATTCGTAGATATTATATAGTGGCATATTTGTAGGGTCTTATAATGATGATCATTATTACTGTTTACAGTTTATTCCTATCTATTTACATTTTTAGATGAAAACGTCATTTAATGGCAATATATACTATATATCTTTTCAGGAAGGTGAGCTAAAAGGGGAGGGAATCTGACTATAATTTTCAATTTATATTTGGGTTCGTCTGTTAACCTAATTATACAAAATTACCCATAAAATTTATGTTATAAGTCTATTATTTTAATTTCCTTGATTTTTAAACATTTTTAGTTAACTTCTAATACATTTTTCGCCCACAATTATGTTAAGGAAAAAAGGAGGTTTACTGTGCTGTCCCATCAAGCATGTGTAATTCTATAAGGAAAGATTTCTTTTGAAGCCACAAATACATTCTAATTATTCAAATAAAAATGAGAAATATAGACAAGTTATTGTAAACTTCGTATATATTAGATTTTAAAATGAAAACAACACTTTATATATATTTCATGCGTCAGAAGCGCTTTTCTCGATTAATTTCACCAGGAACGCTCAACGCCGACTATTTGAAAGCCAAGGATGATGTACAAGAACCGAAACAGTTGTTATATAACTAAAAGGAAAATACCTTTAGAATATTCTTCTTATGAATTAAAATTATGTTTTATATGTATTGTTACAAACAAGAAATGCCATAACACTGATATCTTTTTCAAACATAAACAATTTATGCTTGTAAGATATCCAGTATTAATGTTATTTGCAATTAGGTGTTTAGAAAACTTAATTTATAGATTAGTGAAGCTTTTTCAGGAAAAAACGGAAGTTTTACTCCTTTTATATTCTATTCTTTTTGGAACAAAATTACCAGTAAAACTGTAATTGTTCAAAAATGATAAATTAATGCTTGTAATTTTCGAAATAAATATCCTGTTTGTTATTTACAGGCAGTTTAATAACTTTAGAAAACTTAATCTATTGATTATTGTAGCTTTGTAAGGAAAAGCATGGGATGTTTTTTTTTTTTCATTTTATATTTTTGTGTACTTTTAGGAAAACAAAATGCCCAGAAATACTGAATTTATTCCCAAAATAATAAATTTATGCTTGTAATTTTACAAAAAATCCTGTTTGTTATTTGCAATTGGTGTATAACTTTCGAAAACTTAATCTATAGATTATTGAAGCTTTACAGGGAAAAATGGGATGTTCTACTCATTTTATATACTAGTAGTACATGCACTTTTGAAAAACAAATGTCCAGTTACACTGATTTTGTTTCCAAACAAAATCAATATAATATACTTGTAAGTTTTATAATATGTTTTAGTTGGGAAACATTGACTCTTTTTACTAATTTTATATGTTTTATATCATTTATTACAATTAAGGCGAACTCCACTAATGTTGGTATTGAAATGTTCAAACATTATATAGTTATGCAAGCACTTTTAATATTTAAGGTAAGAAAGCAATCTTTCTGGTTTGCTTGGATAATGATAAATGATACTCCTTTGTGTTTTTGTGTTGTTGGTTGATACAGTCCAACGTTTGTTGGCAGGATGAGTATACACATGTATTGGAAAGTTTACGTCATTTCCTCCTGAGTTTACAGGATGAGTATATTGGAATGTTTACGTCATTTCCTTAATTTTTCCGATGGAACCTTATCCATAAAGGTTTCTTTTGATAAACTGACAGGGAACAAGATAATTTGTTATTTTCTACTACTAACTCATTTCCTCAAAGTTTCCCTAAGAAAAGTTTTGCCTGAGGAAACTGACGTGCAGCCTTAGCGTTCGTTCAACTTTTCCTGTTTCTTATGACATTTCTTCAAAGGTTTCCATTGAAAACTTTTTCATGAAGGGTTTTCTGGGAAACTTACTGTGTCGAAAAGGTAAAACAAAAATACTGAACTCAAAGGTAAATTCAAAAATGAGAATTGCAGAAAAACTTACAAAATCAAACGTTATCAACCATCGGAACGAGTGAAAACAACTGTCATATTCCTGACTTGGTGCTGGCATTTGCCGAAGAAAATGGAAACCTGGTTTTACAGCTAGCGAAAACTCCCACTTGTATGACAGTAAGTGTGGTTTATAGTTCCGTTATATTTACATAATTGGGGTAGCAACCCAAACAGACATAATAAACTAATGTGACAATAATAGGGACCCAGACGCCATTCTGTGTAAACAAACATCACAGACATACAACATCGCTGGCTAAAATTTGAAATAAACATACAAATAAATCGAACATAGATGACAACAAGAAAATTGCTGTAGTTTATAGTACATATAGTATACACTTTCTCGATCAAGTTCAAATTAAGTAAAATATAGAAACAAGGGTAAACAAAATGGTAAGAACACTGTGAAAACCTCTTGCGTCCGAATCGACCTCAGGACTTACCTGCATGCATGAACGCCCAAAGTAAAAAACCGATGGCGAGATGCATAAATACCGATGCACGTCAAAAGTCATACGAACAAAGGAAACATACTAGCACGAAGACAAGTAAAGGGAAAAAGTAACTAAAGAGATACACAACTTCAGCCCAGCACCTAAAATATATTACTCAAGACTATCTTGTATTATTTGTGAAGTAGACATAGAATATTTAACTATTAGGTCTTGGTACTCTCCGATGAACGAGATGTTCTTTGACAAAACCCTTATTAGTTTTTTTGCTTAGACACCGATGACATTGTACAAAGTCTGAGTATCAGCTGCAAGATCTTAAATATCGTATTAGTTGAGAAATGTATACTCCATACGCGGGAGTAAGTTGTATATTGCTGCTTAATTTAAGAAAACTTTATAATTTCAAAATTGACATTGTCTCGTTTGTTATAGATTCTGGTACTGAGATGACCTATGTTGTCAAATTCGAGGTAAATGTCTAGAAATGAGAAATCAAAAGTAGTTGCTCAAAAAATAGAGAATATATCATAGAAATTGTATTAATATTGCCTGTTTGAAATGTTATTTCGACAAACGTTGTATTTCCTAGGGAAACTGTCAAGATATAATAGTCTTGTTCTATTATAAACTGTTTCTTAACTGTTTCATATGGAGTTTGACACAGTCAGTTTCCCCAGGAAAATCCTTCAGAATGACGTTCAAACAATATAGCAGCTGACTAAAGTTGTTAATTTACTTCCCAGGGAAATAGTATATGATGTATTTCCCCTTGAAGATTGCAGTTTTTGTGCGTAGGAATATATAGTTATACAATTTCTAAAATCTTTAGTTTTCTATGTTGTGTTTTGTGTACTGTTGTTTGTCTTTTGTTGTTGTTTTTGCAATGGCGTTGTCAGTTTATTTTCGACTTATGGGTTTGAATGTCCGTTTAGTATCTTTCGCCTCTCTTCTCTCGAAGCAGAGTTTCCTTGGGAAACTGTCCAGATTCAATAGTGTTGCAGAAACATTTATTTTTTTTTAAACCAACATCAATAACCGATGAGTTTAATACTAGAAGCAGCCGTAAAATACTTGAATTATTATTTTCTATTTTCCATCATATATGTAGATAACGGTTTTTTTTATCCAAACTGCGCAAGGATATATTTTCAATATTTAATTCTTCACGATCTCTGTATTTCTTATTTTGTAATATGGATATATTATTGTCATTATTATCATTTTAGGCAAAACGAAGATATAAAAGGAGACAGATACTAAAAGGGATAATTAAAACAAAACTTTGAAAAAATGAAGAAAAACCCGTCAATACCATGGCAAAAAAAACCTCCGACAAACGATACAAGACAAACAACATGTAAACCGCACCACGTGGCATTCATGTTTCTCATTGCACATACAAATTGGGCGATAAGTTGCAACTGAGAAAAAGAGGGATGGATTGTGGCTACGTTATTTCCTCAATGGTTCCTGTAGAAATCTTATAAAAAAAACGGGATGCTATCCATGGTGATGTTATTTATAAAGCCCGTAAACTTATATACTATTTATGTAAACTCTTTGGTCCTTTTAATCATTTTATTCTTAAAGGTTATCAATTTAAAAAATTAGTAAAATATGTAAACATTGTTTTTATCGGTACATATGTACTAACATTGGTTTTATTTTTGAAAAATTAAAACATAATAAAACATCTATTGCTAAATATGTACAGATATGAGAACTCGTGATCCTACACTCTCTCGACACTGTTTACTTATATTCTAACACTGCACAAGGTCATGCGTTTCTTATGATGTCTTTACTGTAAATCCGTTTGATTAGTACTGATTGATACTTAATTCTGAGAAAACATGATTTATTTATTAGTAGTAATTGGTTTTGAACTAGCTGTCAGTAACTGCTCTAATTTCGGTGCTTTGTGTCTATTGTTTTTATGTTTTGAGTTTAGCCAATTGCTACAGAGTTTTACAGTTTGTTCTTATGTTGTGCTGTTACACTACTGTCCCAGGTTAGGGTAGGGTTGAGCGCTTACAAAATGTTTAACCCGCCACATTCTTTAAGTGTCTGTCCCAAGAAATCTGTAATTCAGTAGTAACCACTGGCAGTTGTCATTAGCTCATGTCTGTCATATTTGTTTTCATAAACTATTTTGTTATTAATTAGGCCGTTAGTTTTTCGTTTGAATTATTTCACATGTTGAAGTCGGGGCCTTTTATAGCCGACTATACGTATATGGTATGGGGTTTTCTCATTGTTAAACATCTATTGCTGTATGGTGTCCTATAACTGCTTACATGTACTTCATTTGAACTCTGGTGAATAGTTGTCTCATTGGCAATCATACCACATCTCCTTATTTTATATATAAGTTCAACATATGAGCAACACGACGGGTGCCACATCTGGAGCAGGATCTGCTTACCCTTCCGGAGCACCTGAGATCACCCCAAGTTTTGGATGGGGTTCGTGTTGCTCAGTCTTTTGTTTTCTTTGTTGTGTTTTGTGTACTATTGTTTGTCTGTTGGACTTTTTCTTTTTAGCCATGGCGTTGTCAGTTTATTTTCGACTTATGAGTTTGAATGTCCCTTTGGTATCTGTCGCACCTCTTCTTCAAGTAAACATTCTGAAATAGGTGGATAACAAATTACAAAATAGTCTATTCCGAAAAACGATTTTCGGGAAAATGTGACAACACGAATTTCTTACGACAGGGTGGAAAATAAAGTTGATATATGAATTTTGAATTTTAGACCAGTTCAAGCCGTGTGCTTTATCAAAATTGTAAATCATATAAGCTTAAAATGTTACATTTTGATCTTCTGATGTATTACTGTCAGGATACAACGTCACACGTAAGTATACGTTTCTATATTTTCATCGGAAAACGGCTCGCTTCAAGGTATGTTGACACCGTTTTATACAACTAATACTCACTTCTCCGAAAAACCGATCCATTTGCACTTCATCTATTTAAGGATACAGTTTGCACCTAGTAGGTTCTGTGTTAATTCAATAAGTGTGTTCTGTTAAACTTACTCATAACTAGTTTACACAAGTATCGACTCACGATTTTTCTTTATAAAAGAGCACTGGAAACAGTTTTGCCCGAAATGCAAATAACCCGGCCCGAAAACACAGTTATTTCTTAGTGCATTTCTTTTAGACAATAAATTAAAATTAGAAATAAATGCACCTGCTTTTTTCAAAAGATTTTTGACAGTGTAGTGTACTACTTTGGGACAAATTATTAAAATTATAGAAAAGTTTACCAGTTCTAACTCAAAATATGGATAATTCTATGTTAAGGGGTCTATGATTCAGTTTGACAGCTTCATACATACTAATTTTGTACCTCTTTTAACTGGACCAAATTACCACTTAACATAAGAATTCATCCCCTAAATGTTTTTAACATGTAATTTAATCTCCTTTCTTAATATTTGATGCATGAAAAAGCTGTGGATCTACGGTATCTAGTAGTAAAAATGTTATACAAAAAGGAACCTTGAGGATCAGATGGGGAAATGCTAGGCTTGGGGAATCCAAATTGCATCCGACAAAGAAAGTGGGAATAAGAGACATATGTAATTCGGTGTTTGTGAGCTTTGTAACTTTGATCAAGCAATACCTTTTGAAGCTCGGAGAGATACTTTTATGATCGCACTTATAAATTAAAATGGTTAAAGACACTGTAAGAAAGAGTGAAAATAAAATTTACAAATTTGATTAAAATATACATTTTGAAATATTTACTAATCACATTTGGAAGTTTCAGAAATGAGTTTGTGCATCCTTGAAGTAATATCATTCCTCTGATTTAATTTTAACGCGTTGTTTATCAACTGCTTCAGCAGACATCTCAACTTAAATTGATGGCTTAAAACAAACATCGATACCGATCCTTAAAGGTTAAGTAAAGAACATATTTGTACATATATGTTAGGGTACCACTTTGATTTTCTAACTAGTTTTACTTTACCTTGACATATCTAAAATTATCCAATTATATTTTCATTTCGGGCAAAACTGTATCTAGTGCCCTTTTATGAATAAAAATCGCAAGACGATACATGTGTAAACATGTTATGTGTAAGTATAACAGCACAAACTTATTAAATTAACACAGAACATACTAGGGTGTGCCAATAACAAAGACACCATCTTACAAGAAAACATGGCTATAGAGACAAATCAGGAAAAATATGCGAGCCCTTTAACAATTTCTTTGTTAATGTAGCCAAGAATATAGGAGATAACGACATCGTTATCGATGAAAAGCGTCCAAGTATTGATGCAATTATAAAAATTATCAAGATTTGTCATCATCAGCAAAACTAAATTTTCTACCAGTAAATGCAAATTTTGTTTTGAAACGAATAAATAAAATAAATGTTAAAAAGCAACAGGTATTGATGGAATCTCACCAAAATTGTTACTCTATGCTAAACCTGTAGTTACAAAACCAATAACGGATCTTGTAAATTTGTCATTGTCTACCTCAGTTTTTCCAGACTCACTTAAAATTGCCCAGGTGGCACCGATTCATAAAAAAAACAGCGTTCTTGAAAAGGGTAATTACAGACCAGTGAGTGCGCTTCCTTCGATATTAAAAACAATTGAAACAGCCTTTGAGACTCAACTTTCGGAACATTTCAAAAATATTTTTAATTCATTTCTTGCAGCATTTAGATCAGGTTTTGGCTGTCAGTCCACTTTACTACGCATAATCGAAGACTGGAAGAAAGCCTTCGACAATGACAAATAACAAGCAGCAATTTTAACGGACCTAAGTAAAGCGTTCGACTGCTTACTTCATGACTTGTTACTCATGAAGTTGAAACACTATGGTCTGAGTGAATCTGCTCTAAATTTACTAAATAGTTACCTGACTCATAGAAAACAATGTGTCAAAATTGGTCAAAGTATCAGTCAAATGCTTGACATATATAAAAGTGTATCACAGGGCTCTATACTAGACCCAGTATTATTTAATATTTTTATCAACGATATTTTTCTCTGTAAAAAAAATGTGACTTGTATAATTATGCAGATGACAATACCCTTTCAAAATCTGGCTCTTCTTTGGCATTAGTTATTAAATCCTTGGAGGAAGACAGTGGTTCACTAATTTCATGGTTCTCATTAAATAAAATGCAGGCTAATCCAGAAAAATTTCAAGCCATAGCAATTGGTAGTAAAACACATAAAAACAACATAGTCTTCAACTTAAATGGAAACAACATCAAATGCGATGATGAAGTAAAGCTACTTGGAGTGACCATTGATTTTAAGCTTGACTTTAACCAACAAATATCAAACATCTGTAAAAACAGCCAGACAATTAAATGTTCTGAAAAGAATTGGACCACACTTGAATAAACTGTCAAAAATGACTATTTACCATTCTTTCATCATATCGAACCTAAGTTACTGCCCACTCACATGGCACTTTTGTAGCGAGCGTAACACTAAAAAAATGAAAAACTTAAAGAACGAGCGCTCAGATTCATCTACAATGACTACAATAACTCATACGAACAATTACAAGTCCTGAGTTCTTACACAATATATTAAATTTTAAAGATAACTGCATATAATTTTAGATATAAACTCACAGTTGATTTACCACGACCAAGAACTTCAAGGTATGACAAAAGGAGCTTTAGCTTTGAGGCAGCAAAGTTGTGGAACTCCCTGCCTAACCATGCACGGAGCCTCTCATCTTTGGAACAGTTTAAACATCTTATTTCAACATGGTGTTCTTCAGATAACTACTTCTGTAGCTCATGTCCCACAGCTGTAGTCTTCTAGCCCTCAGTGTTCTGTTTATTGTTTGCTTTTATTTCAATTATTTGATAGTGTTTTTGTCTCTTTGCCATCTTTTGTAAAATGTGCTTTTTTTTTTTTTTTTTTTTTTTGTGTGTTTTATTTATATGTGTGCTGTATATTCTGTCATATGTACATATCATGCTCGACTCTAAATAAAATTGACTTACTTACTTACTATTAACTAGTAGGTGCAAACTGTGTCCTTAAATAGTATTTTCTGGTTTTTACGATGTTTAAATCACTAAGAGCATTTCACTCTGCATTCGAGCATTATACAGCCTGGGTTTTGTATTTTGTTGATAATGTTCGAAGACTTTCATTTATTCGGTGCCTTTATGTATGAAATATAGCTATTTGACGATGTTTACGGGAAAGTAGAAACAGTATCCATGCACAGATTTCAAACTGAACAGAGGTGTTTGCAAAATTGACAGCCTTTTAAATTACAAAATGAAAGCGATTAGTAAGTACAAGTAGAGAGGAGTACGGTGTATTAATCGGTTTTTCGGAGGACTAAGTATAAGTTGTATAAAACGGTGTCAACATACCTTGAAGCGAGCCGTTTTCCGATGAAAAATAGAAACGTATCCTTGCGTGTGACGTAGTATCCTGGCCGCGAATGGATGCAGAAGATATGGTTTTATTCAGTGAAAATGTACAAGATTTACGGCAAATGATTGATAGTGTCTATACTTACTCAAATGAAAACAATTTGTATGCTAATTTTGCAATAACAAAAATAGTAATATTCAGAAATAAGGGTAAGCCTAAATCGGGAGAATAAATGGTATACGTATTACTATTGACATTTGTAATGAGTTTATGTATTTAGGTAATTTTGAAAATACACAAATGAGAGTGTCAGAACAAGGGAAAAGGCAGTATATAATATATTTATTTAGAAACAGGATGATTGTTATAACCATGAAACGTTATTGACTTTATTTGAAACCTGTGTTGCAAGTATTTTGAACTATGGCTGTGAAATTGGGGGACCACAAGGAAACAGGTATTGAAAGGCTTCGTATGTATTTTTTGAAACGTATGCCGAAAGTAAAAGTAGTGTTGATAACATTGTATATTGTGAATTAGGTAGAATATCTTTGTGCATAGAAAGAGAATATAGAATGGTAAACTATTGAACAAAACTATTATGTACTTATAATTGCATATTAAAGAATTGTTATGATGATATGCTAAGTAGCTGTAATAATAAAAAAAAAAAAACATTATAAGCAGAACTGGTGTTGTAAAATCAAAGATATTTTGGGTAAATATGGCTTCAACTATGTATGATTCAGTCAAAAGGTAGATATCATAATAATGGTCGATACTTGTATATGCGAAGCTAATGCTTTTTGATGTGTCAAATAAATGTCAATTATATAAATATGCTTTTGTATACATAGTTTACAATTTTACTTTGACAAACAAATGTGATATATTTATAAATCTTATATTTGTAAATACCGTATTTGTGCACATAATTTGAATATAGAGAGAGGACAATATTATAATTTTGGCAGGAAAGATAGATTATGTACTTGTTAATTTTAATACAAGAACCGTTGAAGACTGATTTCATTTTTTTTAGAATGTAATAAATATGTTGGCATTAGAGAAACAATATAGCAAACAATATAATTGGAGTCATCCTTCTACTTACCAATTGATCCAAAATATCAATTATAACTAAACAATCTTGGTAAATACTTAAGATTAGCTGAGACACTACGCGATTAAAATATTGCTGCTAATTTTGAACAATTTTATGTATGTCATACTGTGCGTTATTCTTATGTAAAAGTGATTTAGTCTTGAAAAAATGTACTCGTATTTAAAATTTCATCACTGTATTTGTGGTATGGTGCCTTTATAACTAACTTGTCAAACATTGTCTGTTCTTGCTTTTGGAATAAAGTATTATATGGGGAGATTAAACTAAACGTTGAGACGACTTTTTATGGCAAGCCGTTCTCGTCAAAACTATGTTTAAACCATTTTTTTCGAAAAAATTACACACTGAGAATTTAAAAAATCACACTGAGATTTAAGAACCTTAAATAACACACTGAGAAATTGAAATTACACACTGAGAAATCGAAACTATACACTGAGATTTTATAATTACACACTGAGATTTAAAAATATGAAAAACACACACTGAGAATTTAAATTACACACTAAGATTTTAAAAGACACACTGAGATGAAATAAATTGAAAACACACACTGAGAATTGTTAATTACACAATGAGATTTCAAAATACACACTGAGATTAATATGCAAATTACTAATGAATATTCATGAGATGAATAATTCAACAGATTAATATCTTGGTATCCCGAACTCTTGTCATTATAATGAAATGCGGTTCCTACAACCAATATTCGTAATAAATTTCAAGACATAACAAATTTTTTGCTAACTCGTATTCATAAGTTGTATGCCTATAATTCAGATTATTACTAACAGTATATCGGATTTTGCTTAAAACTGTTTAAGCATGGTCCCTTTTTAAAAGTCTTTCAACTGTTACCCTGATTTCGCAAGGTAACCTTTTATATTTTTGTTACGTATATATGCTATAATAGGCACTTGGGAAAAAATTCACTGCATTGTTTGTATTTTGCAGATTATTCCAATGTTTTCTTATAATTTTAATAAAGTTTTCAACATTTAATGAATGGCTATTATTTATTTTGAATTTATTGAACCATAAAATTAATTTTGACTCTTCACATTGAATAATCCGCCAAGCGGATTATGTAAATGTGAAGAGTCAAAATTAATTTTATGGTTCAATAATTCAAAATAAATTATTGCCATTCATTATAAATAAATTTCCATCAAAATAAGGCTCAAAGAATTTTTTATATTATCTGTATTAACAATAACAACGTACACACACGTTGGCGTATGAATACACAACGTCAGAGTGAGCGTGTCGCCATAAAAATTGACAACATTGAAAATAAAAGTAATACTTTTAACCAATCAGAAGACAGTAAATACACCAAATTTATTTATTTGGTTATATTTTGTAATGAGAGTAAGTGGGTATTTTTCTTGTTCTATTGGTCTTTAATAACGTAGTTTTTCTATTAGTTGTTTTTCTAATGTTTTTTATAAAACATTTAGCGCCAAATTGAAGGACTAACGAGTTCTGTCCCCTAGTTGTTTTAAGCTTGTAATAGATTCAGATTTATTATGCTAATTAGATATGTGCGCATAAAAAGTGCGCACAAATCTCAGTATGTAATTTTAAATTCTCAGTGTGTTATTTCAAATTCTCAGTGTGTGTTTTTCAGTTTATTTCATCTCAGTGTGTCTTTTTGAAATCTCACTGTGTAATTTTCAATTCTCAGTGTGTGTTTTCATTTTTGTAATCTCAGTGCGTTTTTAAAATTTCTCAGTGTGTAATTTTAATTCTCAGTGTGTGTTTTTAGGTTTTTAATCTCAGTGTGTTTTTTTTTTTTTTAATTCTCAGTGTGTAAATTTTTCGAAAAATGGTGTAAACATAGTTTTGACGAGAACGGCTTGCCATAACTTTTTGCTGATTTATCAACGCACTATAACGTTCTGCGTATTTATACATCCCTGGCGTTCAAGATGGAGGCAAGATCAGCACGTCGCACGAAATTTATGAAGTATTATTCTCATTTTGTAACAGTCATCTTAATGTCTTCATGAAAACACATCTTAAGATATATCACAATGTAAAAAAATCCAATTTTTTTGTTTATCTTACTGATTCTATTAAATTAATATGCTCCTGAAAATTTTCTCCTCATACATCTACGAAACATTGCAGGCGGGCTGTTTGTTGTCTTTGATATCCATGTTCACATTGAATTAAAGAAATGAAAAATATAAAATTTAAAGGTATCTTATCTTTGAAACCAATTTTCCATATCTGAATGTAGTAGTCTGGACCTATAAATAGGCCTATCATTTCGTATGTTTTAAGATATAACAACTTTTAAATAAGGCTTTGTTTTACAAATTGATCATTTAAGAAAAGAATGTGCGAACTCCTTCAGATCAAGCTGGTATTTAATGACCCTTTTAATCATGTTTAGCTCCTCAAATATTATGTTTCATATACAAGTACTTGTATATATCCTTGGCTTTCAAATTTTTTTTTTTCTACAGTTAAAAGTTCTATAAAACTGAAAGAAATTCATTTACATTCGACTTGTGCATTTCAGTTGTCAACTTACATATATAATAATAATTATTCGTACAGTGTAGGAAAATATATAATTTATGTGCACAATCTTCAGAAATAGAGAGAAAATCGAGGTTCATCGAGCTCCTGTTTCGTATCTAGTACAAGTGTGCGAATATTGTTTTTATCCTGAAATGTACCACTGAACTTAAAATAAGTGTCTTTTTCTCATGACCACGATGAGGACCCCAAATTGAAATGTGACGTTAACAGTGATTAAAATATGAAGATGATGATGATAATGATGATGATGGCTACCTAATGTCCAGCGGCATATTTAGGACGAGAACATGTTATTTTGATGTGAATTTAAACTCTGCTTCGTTCTAGACCGACACGCTGAGCCGGATTTTTAACGTGCTAGTTCACAAGGTTACAGTCCGCAGGAAGACACATTATTCTTACTCCAAGCCGACCAGTCTTTATAAAGATAAGGAGATGTGGTATGATTGCCATGAGACAACTATCCACCAAGTTCAAATGATGTGGATGTAAGCAAACGTACGGCCTTCAACTATGAGAAAATCCCATACCGTATAGTCGGCTATAAAAGGCCCCGACATGAAAAATATGAAACAATTTAATTTAAAGAACTAACGACCTAATTTATAACAAAACAATTTACGAAAAAACAAATATGACAGACATGACCCATGAACACACAGATAATGTATTGGGGTTATACATGTTTGTGAGCGTTCAACCCTCCCCTTAATCTTGGACATTGGTCTTACAGCACAACACAAGAAGAAATTATGAAAGTTAGTTGAAAAGGGCTTAACTCATCAGATCATCAGATCGATACAAAGCAGAAACACATCTAACAGAAACACTGACCGGACGTGGTAGGGTATTTATACATCCCTAACAAACAAAACAAAAAATAAAAGTACAAATCTGACAGTACTCGCAGTAATTGAAAGCTAGTTCAAAGCCAATAACAACAAATAAAAATCATGTACTAGTATCTAAGACTAAAATATCAATCAGTAATCCAACATCCAATGGATTTAGTGTAAAGACGTCATTAACAGTCAGAGAAAAACATGACATTGTGCAATGCCAAAATTTAGGTATCGACAGATTGTAGTACCGTGAAGTGCATACGTGTATAACAATAATATTTAGTATGGCTTTAATTTACTGATAACAAAATCAATATTAATACCAATAAAAACAATATTCAAAGATCTTATTACAGTGTTGAATTACTCTTACTCCTGAATACCACGTGCTTAGCGGAGAAGCAGCAAATACCATTTTTATAGTCTTTGGTTTTACCTGGCGAGGGTTTGAACCCACGCCCTCCCGCACTCAAGGCAAATACGTTACCACAAGACCACCGAGGCAGTTGTAATTTAAACAAACAAAAAAACTAGCACACAAATAGTTTAGTAATTTAAACATAACCGTTCGATCCAAACAAACCAATAATACCAGAAGGCTATCATGCTATACGTTTATCACTTCGTGTTATCTGTACACTTTTTTGTATAGTAGAAAGGTCAATTACAGGATAAAAGATTGTCAGAGACCGTACGGTAATGTAATGTTCTTTAAATCTCTACTGGATTGTTTGTCTCATTCATAATTCTTCCTAACTCTTCTTGTTTTAATATCTTGAGACAATAAGTGAATTGTATGTGAATAAAAGGATATGTGAGTATACGTCAATGAGACAGCAATCAAACGAGAAAATTATTATCCTAAAGATAAGTGTCAGTACAATAGATCCAACTCTAAATCGTCCATAGTTTATGTGAATTGAAAAATAACAGAAACAATCAAAGAACTGTTATAATGACCCAATTATCCCTATAAGGAAAACACGAAGATATGACATAGATATAGCAGCCAATAAGAATGTCTACCAGTACCACAAAAAAAAAAAAACAGGTATCACCTGTCCTAAGTCAGGAATCTGATGTTCAGTAGTTGTCGTTTGTTGATGTGGTTCATAAGTGTTTCTCGTTTCTCGTTTTTTATATAGATTAGCTCGTTGGTTTTCCCGTTTGAATGGTTTTACACTAGTTATTTTTTGGGGCCCTTTATAGATTACTGTTCGGTGTGAGCCAAGGCTCCGTGTTGAAGACCGTACTTTGACCTATAATGGTTTACTTTTATAAATTTTGACTTGGACGGAGAGTTGTCTCATTGGCACTCATACCACATCTTCTTATATCTATAGTAAAACTAAGTTTTCAATTAAAAACTTTGTAGAAACAGAGCTTCTGACCTACGGCATATTCTTCAAAGGAATTATATTCATTACAATATTACACGAATGCAAATTAATACAAGGGTATTTGTCACAATCGCTTTTATAGCTTACCATGCAGTATGTGCTTTGCTCATTGTTGAACGGTGAACGGTGATCTTAATTGCTTATATCTACTTCTTTTGGTCTTTGGTGGATATAGCTGTCTCATTGGTCTTCTTAGTTGCATACAGTATATAAATAGACATCTATTTCAACATAAAAATAAGAGATGAGTTTACATATTCGTTCAAATTTTTGTCGATTGAAATCAGAATGTTGAACTCTTTGAATTTTTAGAGATTTTGGAAGCTTTTCAATTGTCTCGTTGAGTTGCTGTCACATTTCTACTTTATTCATATAAATTTACTATCTAACTGAAATTTTAATCTGGAAAAAAATAAGAGTTCACACAAGAATATCTGCAATTTGAGTCAATCGTGTCATTATGCCATTCATAAATTGTACATTCATTTCCACTGATTTTCCAATCTGCAAACATTCCTGAAATATAAAAATGAAGTTTTTTGAATTACCAATTTCAAGTATTTGCTATGTATATATATATATACAAAACAGATATTTTTAAAATTAAATATTGGGCTTTTCACATATATTTTGGGAATGCATGGTCTAGTTAGATAAAGGATATTATTTCCGGTCAGACCACCAGAAAACGGAAAAATGAAATCAGACCACACACTGGTTAACATTAGTTTTGTACAAAGATAGTATTGTATTGTGTTATCTTTTATACCTGCATTGTTATAGTTATATTATATAGCATTTCACACTTTATTTTATTAGCTCTCTTATCAATTATTAAGTTTGTGTGCAGTGTTGGAGATGATGGGTGATTTTCAGTTACTAGTAACTGTTTTTGCTTTTGTCTTTGTAGGATAGTGTGTTATGTACAGCCATCCCAAATATATGCCATAATAGGGGAATATGTTTCTGTGATGTCACTGATAAAAAAATTCAAACGAATCAAAAAGGCAATATAAAATCGTGTCGAATAAAGTCAGAATGATGACATCGTGCAAACAAATTAAAAAAAGACGAACGGTACACAAAACAGCCAATGTAAAAGTAAAAATTAAGCAATTCTCTCGTACAAAAAATAAAAACGTATAAAAATCTGGATGAATTACTGTGCTTCACTTGCCTGTCGTGATACGTTTGTTAAAATCCGTTGATTGGTGTGGTAAAAAGGCTAAACCAGTTTCACTACTACTTGGACTGTCTCCATAAGACATTACTTTTTATTAACCATGTTAAACAGGCTTACCTATTGACTTAATCCAATTGCTTGCAAGACTCTTCGCATTCCTCTTTATCGTAGAACCTGTTTTTATTCCCCAACGCCCCTTTGTAGAGGAACATTTCACATGAACCTGTCTGTATGTTATAGTAATAGAATGAGGCACTGTGAGGGCC
Source organism: Mytilus coruscus (assembly GCA_017311375.1). NCBI lineage: Eukaryota > Metazoa > Mollusca > Bivalvia > Mytilida > Mytilidae > Mytilus > Mytilus coruscus. The sequence goes on along the minus strand of CM029596.1, from coordinate 136,834,569 downwards.
AACTCCTGGATCCGCTGGGAGCTTACAGTCTGTATAAACAAATACATAATTATCATTTAAAGGTTAAAATGAGTATATTTAGTGACTGTTGTAATAATCAACGTGTTCAGAGAGCTATGACGAAATATAAGTTAAAAAACTTGCCATTAGACGGGTTTTGCCTTTTCAGTTGTGGCCATTTCGGTTTTTGTGATCTCAACTGTTAACGAATCAAAATATAAATCACGAAATTGGGAAAAAGTTATCACAAATTTGGGAATTCGTTACCACGGATTTGATAAGAAAATCCGCGATAAAGAATTTAAAAAAATCTGTGATTGCCAAACTCCACAGATTTGTTCATCACAAATTTAATCAGTGGTTTAATCCATAGTAACGAATTAAACAATTTATGATAACGACTTTTATTCGGGATCACATTTTTAGAAATCGTGATAATAAATTTGATACGTTTAATATCAGTGATTAAAGTATTCTGTGATAATAATCATCTATGATCATAAATTACAGTTAGTGAAAACTAATTCTTCAAATTCTTTATCGCGAATTTAATCGGTAATAACGGATTATAAAATTCGTTATAAACAATATAATCCGTGATCACAATTTTCAAAATTCGTGACCTCGAGTTTCAAATTAAATTCATTTTGGGAGGTCCTAATTTGGCTTCCGTATATTCATACTAAAACGATAATCCATTATGGGAAACAGCAACACACGATTACCAGTTGATGTAAATAGTAAATTCAGAGTTACCAAAACATTTATGAACTAGAGGCTCTAAAGAGCCTGTGTCGCTCACCTGTATTTTCTGATGCTTTGGAAATCATGTAAAATAAGGTTAAAATCATAATTTATAGTATTATATCTAAGATAATAGCAAAAACAGCAAACTTTCTGTAAAATTACTAACTCAGGGGCAGCAACCTAACAACTGGTTGTCGGAATTGTCTGAAAATTTCAGGGCAGATATATCTAAATCTGATGAACATTTTTGCCACCAGTCAGATTTGGTCTAAATGCTTCAGTTTCAGATAAACCAAAACTGCATTTTACCCTATGTACTATTTTTAGCCATGTCTGCCATCATGGTTCACGGGCAGGGTCATCGAAAACATTTTTTAAAAACGATACTCTTATGATGATTGTGGACAAGTTTGGTTACATTTGTCTTTGTAGTTTCAGAGGAGAAGGTTTTTGTAAAACATTACAAAAATTTAAGAAAAATTAGTAAAGTTGACTATAAAGGGCAATTACTCCTTAAGGGGTCAACTGACCATTTTGGGCATGTTGACTTATTTGTAGATCTTACTTTGCTGAACATTATTGCTGTTTACAGTTTATCTCTATCTATAATAATATTCAAGATAATAACCAAAAACGGCAAAATTTCCTTAAAATTACCAATTAAGGGTAGCAACCCAACAACCGGTTGTCCGATTCATCTGAAAATTTCAAGGCAGATAGATCTTGACTTGTTAATCAATTTTACCTCTTGTCAGATTTGCTCTAAATGCTTTGGTTTCAGAGTTATAAGCCAAAATCTACATTTTACCCCTATGTTCTATTTTTAGCCATGGCGGCCATCTTGGTTAGCCGGGTCAACGGACACATTTTTTAAACTAGATACCTCAATGATGATTATGGCCAAGTTTGGTTAAATTTGACCCAGTAGTTTCAGAGGAGAAGATTTTTTGTAAAAGTTAACAGACGACGCCGGACGACGACGACGGACGCAAAGTGATGAGAAAAGCTCACTTGGCCCTTTGGGCCAGGTGAGCTAAAAGTGAAGAGACGGTCGGACATTAATTAAATTATTTTGATTTTGGTATGAATTTTAAAGAAAACTCAAAGAAAATGGTATTAACTTTTCATCACAAACACTGTGAAGTCAGAGACACAGAAGTTAGAATTGATGTCATTGTTATATATGTATCGTCTTCTGTGATCTTACAAACCCTGTGAAATCAGAGGTAAATGATTAAGAATTCAGGCCATGTTTACATGCCGTCTTCTGGGAGCAAACAAACACTGTGAAGTCAGTGACACAGAAGTTAAGAATTTGGGTCATGTGTATATGCCGTCTTCTGGGATCTTACAAATACTGTAAAGTCAGAGACATAGAAATTAGATTTAAGGCCATTTTTACATACCGTCTTCTTTGGATCATACAAACACTGTGAATGCAGAGACACAGACCTTAGAATAGGCCATTTGTAAATACCTTCTTCTGGGATCATACAAACACTGTGAAGTCAGAGACATAGAAATTAGAATTAAGCTCAGTTTTACATGCCGTCTTCTTTGGGTAATACTGTGAATGCAGAGACTCAGAAATTAGAATCTAGGCAATTTTTATGTACCGTCTCCTGGGATCATTTAAACACTGTGAAGTCAGAGACAGAAAAATGAATAGGCCATATCTACATACCGTATTTTTTGGGTCATACAAAAAATGTGAATGCAGAGATACAGAAAATAGGATAGACCATTTTACGTACCATCTTCTGGGATCCTACATAGATCCTCACAACTATCACGGTCGTGGAACCGGTTATTATTACCATGGCAACCACTGTACACAAAAGATTCACATTCATTTGTTGTTTGGTTGTAGAAATACTGGTTGAATTTGAACGCACAGCCACCGATTGCCATTGGTTGATCACAAACTAAGAAAAGAAAAAAGATTTTGATAGCTTTCTGTTTGATTTATTCACAGCTTGTATAGATTCGGGACAATTTATATCTTAACTTATATTGTATAGGCACCAATCTGTTGTTGAAGACTGCATGTTTCCCTCTAGATGTTTATGGTTAGCTGTTAGTGTTGTCTGATCTTTTTATATTCATACAGACTTTCAAACTGCATGACGGTGAGGCTTCCTTAGCAGGAGGTGCTCACCGGACTGTCGACACGCCTGTTTTTTTGTTTTTTTTTCTGTTCTGATTTATTGTCCACCGTTTGTATGTATGTATCTGCAATAATAATTTTAGAATCGGCATACTATCGTCATTCATATCAAATACATTATATACATAGAATTTTAAGAAATGAAATATGTTCATGTTCATGTGAAACAGAAAACTAAATATTTACGTACTTGGATGGCCTTAATGTTGCGTTTCATGTGGATACATCTGACCTTAAATCTCAACCTCGGTAAATACACATGGCGTCTTAAAGCATACCTTCGGGTGATTGATCTTCCACATGACAAGCTGACTCACAATCCCAATAATCATAGAATCTGTTGGCGTTTCCAAGGCAACCACCATAGGTAAACTTCTCACAGGTTTTAGTATCAGTATTATAATAGAACATTATGGAGTTAACATCACATGGGCCTGCATCCAAAGGCAAACTGCATACTTGAAGAACACAATAAAATCAGTTTACCATAATTACAATATTAAAGTAGATCATAGTGACCTACTTTTATGGTGGAACTTGTATTATTGTATCTTTAGGTTAAATGATCATAGGGACGCCGGGTTTTTTGTTTGCTTGGATTTTATTCATTTTGTGGGTTTTTTTTCAAGATAAATTTCATACATACCAGTCAACAAAGAAGAAAAACAGACATATGATACAATAAACATGCATGTCATATGATACAATAAACATGCATGTCATATATTTTGGCATAACATTCCACATTAAGATTATTTTTGTTCGTTACAAAAATCGTTTAACAACACTATCCGTCAGAAAAGTATGCTTTTATTTTTAATCAAATAATAATGGACTATTCTTTAATTCTTTAAATATAGAAAAAAGGAGATGTGGTATGATTGCCAATGAGACAACTATCCACCAAACTTTAAATGAAGTGGATGTAAGCAATTATAGACAACCGTACGGTCTTCAACAAAGGCAAAAACCCATACCGTATGGTCGGCTATAAAAGGCCCCGACATGAAAAATATGAAACAATTCCTCACTTGAGTCAGGCACATACAGAATGTAGATCCCCTAATAAACTGACACAGTCTTGTCAAGATGAAGAACAGGAATAAAAGCCCTGTTCATTGATAATTTTCTATGTTTTCTATGTATTGTGTGCGATTTTGTCCCATGTACATTTACTACACATCCTTTCATTTTCTATTGACACAGTCGTGTAACAGCACAATATAAAACAAATATCGTTTAAAAATCAATTGGAAAAAGCTCGACTCATCAGATCGACACAAAACACGAAAAACCTTAACAAAAAGATAGAAAACAAGATTCAAGTGTGATATCAGTTACTGAAAGCTAGTTTAAAACCAGTCCCAACTATAATACATAAACCATGTTTTCCCAGATTGAAATATAAATCAGTACATATCCAACAGATTTATAAACTGCTGTAGTTAATAGAAAAGCTATCGATTCTAATAAAATAGATATGTACTTATTCAGATATTTAGAGCAAGCATACTAGAAGTACTTACTGATTTTTCTTTGTTTCCTTTTGTGAATGTTATCGAGCTGACATATATAGTGTACATATGTTTCTACTCTAAATACAATTTACTTACTTACTAACATTTATGATCACTGACATGTTTCCAAAGTTATATTCTTATAGATTATACATTTGAAATAATGCATTTACGCTATCATAATATATTTAAGAAAGATTTCTTTAGGGTCTTGTCATTGCAAATAAAAATCCAAACGAATGGGAAGATGCTCATAAAATAGAAAATAGAAAATAGAAAATTGTTCTTCATAAGTCTAACCGAATTATTGTGCTTGTTTTGGATAGGCATATTGTAAACCAAAGTTATAATTTTCGCGACCGATTTAATTTCGCGACTTTCGCGGTTGGGAAAATAACGCGAATATAAGTAGTCGCGAATATTCAGAATTTATGTCTTCCGGTAATGAAATAGATAACGAAAATTAGAAAATCGCGAAAATAAATCGCCGCAAAGTCGACTGGAAATGGCTAAACTCTTAATAAAGTATCCACGAAAATAAGTGGGTTTACAGTAGTTATTTCTACATACCATCATCGGGATCATCAGGCACCGAGGTAACTAATCCTTCAGTTGTTTCTAGTTGAGAATTTGTCGCAAGATAATTATCCAAATCTGTAGTCCTAATTATGCTTGCCACAGAAATATTCAAGAAAACAAGAGCTATTACCAAACGTTGTGTAATCATCTTTACAAAGATACTGTTTGAAGTACATTTGATACATCTTGTGCTTATGAATCAATTTTGAACTCACATGAAACATAAAATTTTAATAATAAACAGGAAGAAAACGCCATTAAAAAATTAATCGCTTCTGTTAAAATCATTTTGACTTGGCGTTTTTCCGACATGCAATGTTACCATACATAAATTATTATGAATCTTAGTAAACATCAGTCAGAAGATGTTTACATGATGCAGTACTTATGACTAGTGTAATGCTTCAATTTCTTTCGTTTTGGCATTATTGTTAAATCTTACCGCCAGAAATCTTTAACTGCATGTAAGCTTACTGCGTTGTAACATTTGTTCAAACTTTATCGGTCTCACCAATACAACAGAACGAAAAACTACTAAATGCATAAATAAGTATACTACAAAAATGAAAAATAAAAAACTAATTCAGGCGGTATGTGTCCGAATTTTTCGAAAATTTTTACTGAATTACAATAAATCATTTCATTGACCTTTCTGTGCTTTTGAGAGGATATTTATCAGAAGATTATAAACATGACTATTAAAATCAAGTGTATTGGAATATGCTAAACTTACAGCTAAATTAATTTTTTTAAAAGGCCATTCGCCAAATAATTAAAGTCATTCTTTTCTTGATAATATCAGCATTGCCGTAAATCATACATCTAGCTGCTGTTCTATATTTGTATAAAAATAATAAATTTAAACAACAAAATGTAAAAAAAATACAGTATTTATAACTATTTTCACATTTAAAACACTAGACTATACCAAAGTGGACAATAAGATATCGTAAGTCGGAATTGGACAGAAAACACCATGGATAAAAAAGGCAGACACCTTTTATAAAACAGTACTCACAAAACTAACAAAAACCGAGGGCGAACTTCAGTGCTTTTGAAGGGTAAGCAGTTCCTCCCAAAACTAACAAAAACCGAGGGCGAACTTCAGTGCTTCTGAAGGGTAAGCAGTTCCTCCCAGCCGTTGTATAACCAATGAAAGTCAGCAGCTCAGTCACATATAGTGGTAAATCTTTCACAAAGAAAAAATGGGATCCACACATGTAAGAAACAAGAACTCATGGCGGGAAATACGTCAATGAAATGCGTCAGGATCTAAATTGCTCGGCATTTAAAAAGCTTGGAATAAATTGTAAATACAAAACTTAAATCAGATCTGCCATTCACAACAAATTCATTAGAGAAAATAAATATAAACAAAAAACAACAAAAATTGAATAATGATGATTGGACAGACATATTAACAGTTTAAAAAATTGTTATTGAAATTAAATTATCGTTTTAAATACAAGGTTAAAATGTCTTTCAGAGAAATCTCAGGAAGAGCAGTATAAAAGCATATAGTGGATAACTTTTTACATTGATGGGGTCGGCCGTACCAGTCAGATGCTTCATATAAACTCCTCCTACACCACATGGATCAATTTACTGCCATGAAAACGATCAGATCGAAGTGAGAACTTCTAGATGACCAGCACATATCGTTTTACATACGTCACAGGCAGGGGCAGATCCAGCCATTTTAAAGGGGTTCCCAGCCCAGGATAAAAGGGGGTTCCAACTATATGTTCCCATTCAAATGCATTGATCGTAAAAAAGGGGGTTCCAACCCCAGGATCCGCCACTGGTCACAGGTAGATCTGTGAAACTAGACATACTGATTTGAAGAAAATGTGAATATTTTGGGAGAAGCACAAAATGGTTAATCCATGTCTGATCATGCATATGGACAATATTATATTTTAAGAAAACAAAGGGAATATAACTGCACTGACCTTATCCTTGGATATGTATAAACATGTCAAATGTGAGCTTTTAATTTTACATCATATTTTTCTTACGTTTTACTATCATAATTTTATGAATCTATCGTACATTGTTAGAAAAGCATAGTGCTATTTACCTTGCTTCCGCTTTTAGTAAGTACAGGCATCGACTTTTTGTACAATATCGTAAAGTATTGTTTTCAATTACTTATGCTTTGGTCATCAGTACAATTGATACTCGTAGTTTCCATTCTACCTGGTTCGATTGATACTCGTGGTTTACATTCTACCTGGTTCGATTGATACTCGTGGTTTACATTCTACCTGGTTCGATTGATACTCGTAGTTTACATTCTACCTGGTTCGATTGATACTCGTAGTTTACATTCTACCTGGTTCGATTGATACTGGTTATTTACATTCTACCTAGTTCGATTGATACTCGTAGTTTACATTCTACCTGGTTTGATTGATACTGGTTATTTACATACTCGTGGTTTGCATTCTACCTGGTTCGATTGATACTGGTTATTTACATTCTACCTGGTTCGATTGATACTCGTAGTTTACATTCTACCTAGTTCGATTGATACTCGTAGTTTACATTCTACCTGGTTTGATTGATACTGGTTATTTACGTTCCACCTGGTTTGATTGATACTGGTAACTTATATTTTTTCCCAGATTGATTTCTGCTACAAACTGAAAAAGGGAGGGCTGAAAATCTATAAAACTTGTGTAGTTTATCGTGCCTGTCCAATTATAGGAATCTTGTCAATGTTTGTCAATGTCTTTTTCATGTTTTTTTTTGTTGAATGCTCTTGTCATACAACTCCCTCTTATTTTTGTATTGTGTGTGCTTATTGAGATTAAGTGTTCTTATCAGATTTTATTTAATCTAGATCTGTATTGAAATCAAATCTAAGACTAGCTATTAGGTACCTGAAATCTGTTGACCGATCTAAAATGGGGATTTTTTAAAAACAATATAGTTAACCAAATTCTGATGAAAATTAAATGCTGTACACTATAATCAATTCAGTTTTTTTTTTTTTTAAATTCATTCGGTTTTTTTTTACGAGTTGGTCAATATCCCCAAAATTAATACTTCAAAGTGGTAATAAATTAAAATGAAGAAAATTAGTCTAATAATAACTACAGCTAACATCAATGTCTGATTAAACCTTTTCTATGTTCATTGTAAAGACCAGTTACAGTCAACAACATTTTATGCAATACTTCATACTGCTGTTATCAGCAAACATGTATTTTTATTTCAATTGAAAAACTGTTTCGTTTGATCCTATTCAGACAGGAAAATGCCAACCTTTTTAGAGTTTTTTTAGGCATCAGGAGGAAATTTGCGTTCAAGGACATGCTTTCATTGCTTTAAGACATTGTCTATTTTGGGAAAATTACCATATCAATCAAAGCAATATTTAAGCTTGTTATAGAATCAAAAAGGTTTATAAATAAAAAAGATAAATATATATATTCTTTAAGACCGTGTAAAATGTTGATTTCAAATGACACAAAGATCACATGTGAATTCATCAAATTAGACACAACTCCGAGTTTGTATTTATATGACCAAAACGAAAAGTGCCACATATGGAGCAGGATCTGCCTACCCTTCTGAAGAACCTAATTTCACCCCCTGTTTTTGGTGGGGTTCTCAGTCTTCAGTTTTCTATGTTATGTTTTGTATGTTGTTTGTGTTTTGGTGATTTTTCATTTTTGCCATGACGCTAGCGCTGTCTGCTTGTCATTGACGTATGAGTTTGAATATCCCTTTGGTATCTTCCACATCTCTTTTTCAAATTCTGAGAAAGAAGAAGAGCTTTACAAAATAATGTGTTTGGTTCATTCAACCAAGGAGGTCTCATAACTTTCTTGATTTGAAATTATACCTTTACACAATTACAAAATAAGACTTGTATATCTAAATTAAATGGAAGCTTATATAATTTAGTGATAGATTACGGAAATGAGCGACTGTAACTGGTTTCTTGAATCTATAAAATATCACACAAAAATAACCACAATAGTAAACCAATTGTATTTTGGTCATCATTATTTGTTGGATTGCCATCTCATTGGTGTTCAGCACACAACTATTAAACATATATTTCTAACATTAATGTTTTCCATAAACTATAAATCAAACTTTACATGTTCAATTAAATATAAACAAGAATGTGTCCATAGTACACGGATGCCCCACTCGCACTATCATTTTCTATGTTCAGTGGAGCGTGAAATTGGGGTCAAAACTCTAATTTGGCATTAAAATTAGAAAGATCATATCATACGGAACATGTGTACTAAGTTTCAAGTTGATTGGACTTCAACTTCATCAATAAACAGCTGCGCCATGAGCGTATGATACGCCCGTCACATTTTCAAAGAATAAAGATCAATAAAGTTCAATTAATTCTAAATGTCATATTAGAAATTTATGAAAATCAAAAGGGAGCTTACATCAATAGATATAAACAATTCACCAAAGTTTCATGAGAATTGCTGACAGCATTTTTGAGTTATTGTCCGAAAACTGGAAAACCCCCCCTTTTTTAATGAATAAAACCCCATAACTCAGAAATGTAAAATGTAAAATTTATAAAATTCTAAAGGGAGCTTACATCAATAGATATAAACAATTCACCAAAGTTTCATAAGAACTGCTGAAAGCATTTTTGAGTTTTTGTCTGAAAACTGGAAAATCCCCCTTTTTTTTATGAATAAAACCCTGTAACTCGGAAACGTAAAATCTAAAATTTATAAAAATTTAAAGGGAGATCATGTCAATAGATATATTAAACAATTCACCACAATTTCTTGCAAGTTGGTGAAAGCATTCTTGAGTTATGATCCGAAAACTGGAAAATCTGCCTTTTTAATGAATAAAACCCCATAACTCGGAAAAGTAAAATCTAAAATTTATAAAAAACAAAAGGGAGCTCACGTCAATAGATATAAACAGTTCACCAAAGTTTTATGCAAATTGGTTAAAGGGTTTTTGAGTTAATGTCCGACATGTTGACGATGGACGGACAGACAGACGGACAACGATATACCATAATACGTCTCTTAAACGGGCGTATAATAAAAACTACCTTGACCACACTTTTACCTGAAGCAGAACAGACAGACGAACGAACGGACGCACAGACCGAAAAACATAATGCCCCTCTACTATTGTAGGCTGGGCATAAAAATGTGAAACAGCATCTTCTGACTTTCTGTTCAGGTAGACTGATTGATTGACTGGTGTTTAACGCCACTTTCAGCACTATTGGTTATTTTGTGGCGGTCAGTTTTTATTGGTGGAGGAAGTGCCAGGAGAGAACCATGACCTTCAGCAGGAAAACTGACTATCCTAGTCAATTAAGATTGGTTTGAACTCACAGTCTCAAGTGTTGACAGGCTAGTGATACAGTAGTTGGACTACTTAGACCACTCTGCCACTGAGGCCCCTGTTCAGGTAGAGTAATCAAGAGGAAGGGTATTGTGTGGTTGTCTTAAAAGTCAACACATTAACCGCAGAAAGACAACAATATCCTAGCTACCGTTACGTATTTTATTAGGCCAACATGTTTGGCCACTAGTGCAGAGCCATCAGGACAATTTTTACACAATGTCTACATTTAATTTAAACATTATAATAACAAACCTGATTATTGCACTTAATAAAATTTATTATACAAATAATAAAATAACAATGTAAATGTTTATTCTGTGTTCCTGTCTTGTTGGTACAGCATGTGCCTTCAAAAGGAACTATTCCATTGGGAAATTATCTTTCCAGGTTAGAGTAGGTTAACATCTGCAGCTTGGTATTCTGACCTTTAGGAATATTCTATCTCCTGGTGCCTGCATAATAAAAATTACATTTCAATATATCCATTAGGAATTAGTTGTTTCAAAATCTAACATGGATGTTACATTTATGGTCAGCCGACTGCATGGGTGAGTAAATGTAAGTTGGGCACAAAGTGATCTACATATAACTTTTGTCATAGAACTTGTTTAGTGTATAGTCTTAGTTCACAGAGGACTTGATGGATGAGTGATGTATGTCTTCTATTTGCCTTTATTAATCATAAGAGCGAGATTGGAAGTGGTGTTTAAGGATTTCAAAAGAGCAGTGTAACCCTGCTACATATTCATGTGCTTACCAAAAGTTAGGAACAATTACCTCCTTAGTGATTGTTTTCAGTTATATCTTAATGTTTCTAAATTTGACCTCAAGTGAATAAGATATTGACCATGTTGATGGCAGGTTTTTGATGTGTCTGTTATTTAGACTTGGAGCGATTAAGGTCTGGATAAATTGTATAATTAACAACAATTATTATGTAAGAATTTTTAGTTGTGTTTATAGTTTGACAGAACATGTAAAGACATTTCAACCTCCTTTTGAATAATAATGTATAACTGACCATATGATCACTATAGATAACAGAATGTAAATACACAGACTTATTACAGGCCATATGATCACTATAATACCAGAATGTAAATACACAGACTTATTACAGGCCATATGATCACTATAATACCAGAATGTAAATACACAGACTTATTACAGGCCATATGATCACTATAATACCAGAATGTAAATACACAGACTTATTACAGGCCATATGATCACTATAGATAACAGAATGTAAATACACAGACTTATTACAGGCCATATGATCACTATAATACCAGAATGTAAATACACAGACTTATTACAACAATTCATTAAACTTTGAAAGTTTTCTGTTGACTTTCTTAAGTCATATCTTAATATTGATAATAAAAGAAAAGATATATTATGATTATTTTAAGACACGACATCTATATATACACTTGGAAAAAACACATGTTTTAACTCTTCTTCGTCTCAAAAGCTCACAGCAAGTTCAAAACAATTTATTTTACATATTTGCGTATACATTTTTCCTAGATGTCTATTACACTAAATCCATGCAGTGAAGAACATTGATGTGAGATAAAAACAAATAACAAAGAAAACAAACAAATACTGTCATTACTTGTCCAACACACTCAAAGTACAAATAACAAAGAAAACAAACAAATACTGTCATTACTTGTCCAACACACTCAAAGTACAAATAACAAAGAAAACAAACAAATACTGTCATTACTTGTCCAACACACTCAAAGTACAAATAACAAAGAAAACAAACAAATACTGTCATTACTTGTCAAATACACTCAAAGTACATATAACAAAGAAAACAAACAAATACTGTCATTACTTGTCAGACACACTCAAAGTACAAATAACAAAGAAAACAAACAAATACTGTCATTACTTGTCCAACACACTCAAAGTACAAATAACAAAGAAAACAAACATATACTGTCATTACTTGTCAGACACACTCAAAGTACAAATAACAAAGAAAACAAACAAATACTGCCATTACTTGTCAAACACACTCAAAGTACAAATAACAAGGAAAACAAACAAACTGACAAACACTGTCATTACTTGTCCAACATACTCAAAGTACAAATAACAAAGAAAACAAACAAATACTGTCATTACTTGTCCAACATACTCAAAGTACAAATAACAAAGAAAACAAACAAATACTGCCATTACTTGTCAAACACACTCAAAGTACAAATAACAAAGAAAACAAACAAATACTGCCATTACTTGTCAAACACACTCAAAGTACAAATAACAAAGAAAACAAACAAACTGACAAACACTGTCATTACTTGTCCAACACACTCAAAGTACAAATAACAAAGAAAACAAACAAACACTGTTATTACTTGTCCAACACACTCAAAGTACAAATAACAAAGAAAACAAACAAACACTGTCATTACTTGTCGAACACACTCAAAGTACAAATTAAAAAAAAACAAATACTGTCTTTACTTGTCCAACACACTCAAAGTACAAATAACAAAGAAACAAACAAATACTGTCATTACTTGTCCAACACACTCAAAGTACAAATAACAAAGAAAACAAACATATACTGTCATTACTTGTCAGACACACTCAAAGTACAAATAACAAAGAAAACAAACAAATACTGCCATTACTTGTCAAACACACTCAAAGTACAAATAACAAAGAAAACAAACAAACTGACAAACACTGTCATTACTTGTCCAACATACTCAAAGTACAAATAACAAAGAAAACAAACAAATACTGTCATTATTTGTCCAACATACTCAAAGTACAAATAACAAAGAAACAAACAAATACTGCCATTACTTGTCAAACACACTCAAAGTACAAATAACAAAGAAAACAAACAAATACTGCCATTACTTGTCCAACATACTCAAAGTACAAATAACAAAGAAAACAAACAAATACTGTCATTACTTGTCCAACACACTCAAAGTACAAATAACAAAGAAAACAAACAAATACTGTCTTTACTTGTCCAACACACTCAAAGTACAAATAACAAAGAAAACAAACAAATACTGTCATTACTTGTCAAACACACTCAAAGTACAAATAACAAAGAAAACAAACAAATACTGTCATTACTTGTCCAACATACTCAAAGTACAAATAACAAAGAAAACAAACAAACACTGTCATTACTTGTCCAACACACTCAAAGTACAAATAACAAAGAAAACGAACAAATACTGTCTTTACTTGTCCAACACACTCAAAGTACATACTGTCTTTACTTGTCCAACACACTCAAAGTACAAATAACAAAGAAAACAAACAAACACTGTTATTACTTGTCCAACACACTCAAAGTACAAATAACAAAGAAAACAAACAAACACTGTCATTACTTGTCGAACACACTCAAAGTACAAATTAAAAAAAAAGAACAAATACTGTCTTTACTTGTCCAACACACTCAAAGTACATACTGTCTTTACTTGTCCAACACACTCAAAGTACAAATAACAAAGAAACAAACAAATACTGTCATTACTTGTCCAACACACTCAAAGTACAAATAACAAAGAAAACAAACATATACTGTCATTACTTGTCAGACACACTCAAAGTACAAATAACAAAGAAAACAAACAAATACTGCCATTACTTGTCAAACACACTCAAAGTACAAATAACAAAGAAAACAAACAAACTGACAAACACTGTCATTACTTGTCCAACATACTCAAAGTACAAATAACAAAGAAAACAAACAAATACTGTCATTATTTGTCCAACATACTCAAAGTACAAATAACAAAGAAAACAAACAAATACTGCCATTACTTGTCAAACACACTCAAAGTACAAATAACAAAGAAAACAAACAAATACTGCCATTACTTGTCCAACATACTCAAAGTACAAATAACAAAGAAAACAAACAAATACTGTCATTACTTGTCCAACACACTCAAAGTACAAATAACAAAGAAAACAAACAAATACTGTCTTTACTTGTCCAACACACTCAAAGTACAAATAACAAAGAAAACAAACAAATACTGTCATTACTTGTCAAACACACTCAAAGTACAAATAACAAAGAAAACAAACAAATACTGTCATTACTTGTCCAACACACTCAAAGTACAAATAACAAAGAAAACAAACAAATACTGTCTTTACTTGTCCAACACACTCAAAGTACAAATAACAAAGAAAACAAACAAATACTGTCATTACTTGTCAAACACACTCAAAGTACAAATAACAAAGAAAACAAACAAATACTGTCATTACTTGTCCAACACACTCAAAGTACAAATAACAAAGAAAACAAACATATACTGTCATTACTTGTCAGACACACTCAAAGTACAAATAACAAAGAAAACAAACAAATACTGCCATTACTTGTCAAACACACTCAAAGTACAAATAACAAAGAAAACAAACAAACTGACAAACACTGTCATTACTTGTCCAACATACTCAAAGTACAAATAACAAAGAAACAAACAAATACTGTCATTATTTGTCCAACATACTCAAAGTACAAATAACAAAGAAAACAAACAAATACTGCCATTACTTGTCAAACACACTCAAAGTACAAATAACAAAGAAAACAAACAAATACTGCCATTACTTGTCCAACATACTCAAAGTACAAATAACAAAGAAAACAAACAAATACTGTCATTACTTGTCCAACACACTCAAAGTACAAATAACAAAGAAAACAAACAAATACTGTCTTTACTTGTCCAACACACTCAAAGTACAAATAACAAAGAAAACAAACAAATACTGTCATTACTTGTCCAACACACTCAAAGTACAAATAACAAAGAAACAAACAAATACTGTCTTTACTTGTCCAACACACTCAAAGTACAAATAACAAAGAAAACAAACAAATACTGTCTTTACTTGTCCAACACACTCAAAGTACAAATAACATAGAAAACAATCAAATACTGTCTTTACTTGTCCAACACACTCAAAGTACATACTGTCTTTACTTGTCCAACACACTCAAAGTACAAATAACAAAGAAAACAAACAAATACTGTCTTTACTTGTCCAACATACTCAAAGTACAAATAACAAAGAAAACAAACAAACACTTTCATTACTTGTCCAACACACTCAAAGTACAAATAACAAAGAAAACAAACAAACACTTTCATTACTTGTCCAACACACTCAAAGTACAAATAACAAAGAAAACAAACATATACTGTCATTACTTGTCAGACACACTCAAAGTACAAATAACAAAGAAAACAAACAAATACTGTCATTACTTGTCCAACACACTCAAAGTACAAATAACAAAGAAAACAAACATATACTGTCATTACTTGTCAGACACACTCAAAGTACAAATAACAAAGAAAACAAACAAATACTGCCATTACTTGTCAAACACACTCAAAGTACAAATAACAAAGAAAACAAACAAACTGACAAACACTGTCATTACTTGTCCAACATACTCAAAGTACAAATAACAAAGAAAACAAACAAATACTGTCATTACTTGTCCAACATACTCAAAGTACAAATAACAAAGAAAACAAACAAATACTGCCATTACTTGTCAAACACACTCAAAGTACAAATAACAAAGAAAACAAACAAATACTGCCATTACTTGTCCAACATACTCAAAGTACAAATAACAAAGAAAACAAACAAATACTGTCATTACTTGTCCAACACACTCAAAGTACAAATAACAAAGAAAACGAACAAATACTGTCTTTACTTGTCCAACACACTCAAAGTACATACTGTCTTTACTTGTCCAACACACTCAAAGTACAAATAACAAAGAAAACAAACAAACACTGTCATTACTTGTCCAACACACTCAAAGTACAAATAACAAAGAAAACAAACAAACACTGTCATTACTTGTCGAACACACTCAAAGTACAAATTAAAAAAAGAACAAATACTGTCTTTACTTGTCCAACACACTCAAATTACATACTGTCTTTACTTGTCCAACACACTCAAAGTACAAATAACAAAGAAAACAAACAAATACTGTCATTACTTGTCCAACACACTCAAAGTACAAATAACAAAGAAAACAAACATATACTGTCATTACTTGTCAGACACACTCAAAGTACAAATAACAAAGAAAACAAAGAAATACTGCCATTACTTGTCAAACACACTCAAAGTACAAATAACAAAGAAAACAAACAAACTGACAAACACTGTCATTACTTGTCCAACATACTCAAAGTACAAATAACAAAGAAAACAAACAAATACTGTCATTATTTGTCCAACATACTCAAAGTACAAATAACAAAGAAAACAAACAAATGCTGCCATTACTTGTCAAACACACTCAAAGTACAAATAACAAAGAAAACAAACAAATACTGCCATTACTTGTCCAACATACTCAAAGTACAAATAACAAAGAAAACAAACAAATACTGTCATTACTTGTCCAACACACTCAAAGTACAAATAACAAAGAAAACAAACAAATACTGCCATTACTTGTCAAACACACTCAAAGTACAAATAACAAAGAAACAAACAAATACTGTCATTACTTGTCCAACACACTCAAAGTACAAATAACAAAGAAAGCGGACAAATACTGTCTTTACTTGTCCAACACACTCAAAGTACATACTGTCTTTACTTGTCCAACACACTCAAAGTACAAATAACAAAGAAAACAAACAAATACTGTCATTACTTGTCCAACACACTCAAAGTACAAATAACAGGAAAACAAACAAATGCTGTCATTACTTGTCAGACACACTCAAAGTACAAATAACAAAGAAACAAACAAATACTGTCTTTACTTGTCCAACATACTCAAAGTACAAATAACAAAGAAAACAAACAAATACTGCCATTACTTGTCCAACATACTCAAAGTACAAATAACAAAGAAAACAAACAAATACTGTCATTACTTGTCCAACATACTCAAAGTACAAATAACAAAGAAAACAAACAAATACTGTCATTACTTGTCCAACAGACTCAAAGTACAAATAACAAAGAAAACAAACAAATACTGCCATTACTTGTCCAACATACTCAAAGTACAAATAACAAAGAAAACAAACAAATACTGCCATTACTTGTCCAACATACTCAAAGTACAAATAACAAAGAAAACAAACAAATACTGCCATTACTTGTCAAACACACTCAAAGTACAAATAACAAAGAAAACAAACAAATACTGCCATTACTTGTCCAACATACTCAAAGTACAAATAACAAAGAAAACAAACAAATACTGTCATTACTTGTCCAACACACTCAAAGTACAAATAACAAAGAAAACAAACAAATACTGTCATTACTTGTCCAACACACTCAAAGTACAAATAACAAAGAAAACAAACAAATACTGTCATTACTTGTCCAACACACTCAAAGTACAAATAACAAAGAAAACAAACAAATACTGTCATTACTTGTCCAACACACTCAAAGTACAAATAACAAAGAAAACAAACAAATACTGTCATAACTTGTCCAACACACTCAAAGTACAAATAACAAAGAAAACAAACAAATACTGTCTTTACTTGTCCAACACACTCAAAGTACAAATAACATAGAAAACAAACAAATACTGTCTTTACTTGTCCAACACACTCAAAGTACAAATAACAAAGAAAACAAACAAATACTGTCTTTACTTGTCCAACACACTCAAAGTACATACTGTCTTTACTTGTCCAACACACTCAAAGTACAAATAACAAAGAAAACAAACAAATACTGTCATTACTTGTCCAACACACTCAAAGTACAAATAACAAAGAAAACAAACAAATACTGTCTTTACTTGTCCAACACACTCAAAGTACATACTGTCTTTACTTGTCCAACACACTCAAAGTACAAATAACAAAGAAAACAAACAAATACTGTCATTACTTGTCCAACACACTCAAAGTACAAATAACAAAGAAAACAAACAAATACTGTCTTAACTTGTCCAACACACTCAAAGTACAAATAACAAAGAAAACAAACAAACACTGTCATTACTTGTCCAACACACTCAAAGTACAAATAACACAAAAAACAAACAAATACTGTCATAACTTGTCCAACACACTCAAAGTACAAATAACAAAGAAAACAAACAAACACTGTCATTACTTGTCCAACACACTCAAAGTACAAATAACAAAGAAAACAAACAAATACTGTCATTACTTGTCCAACACACTCAAAGTACAAATAACAAAGAAAACAAACAAACACTGTCATTACTTGTCCAACACACTCAAAGTACAAATAACAAAGAAAACAAACAAATACTGTCATTACTTGTCAGACACACTCAAAGTACAAATAACAAAGAAAACAAACAAATACTGTCTTTACTTGTCCAACATACTCAAAGTACAAATAACAAAGAAAACAAACAAATACTGCCATTACTTGTCCAACATACTCAAAGTACAAATAACAAAGAAAACAAACAAATACTGTCATTACTTGTCCAACATACTCAAAGTACAAATAACAAAGAAAACAAACAAATACTGTCATTACTTGTCCAACAGACTCAAAGTACAAATAACAAAAAAACAAACAAATACTGCCATTACTTGTCCAACATACTCAAAGTACAAATAACAAAGAAAACAAACAAATACTGTCTTTACTTGTCCAACACACTCAAAGTACAAATAACAAAGAAAACAAACAAATACTGTCATAACTTGTCCAACACACTCAAAGTAGTATGTTTATATAAATCTAGAGACTCTATTATACAACCACAAGTTTTAAATATGGTACAGAGAATGTAAACTCAGTATAACTTACAAGCATTTGGGACATGTACAAATCTAGAGACTCTATAATACAACAACAAGTTTTAAATATGGTACAGAGAAAGTAAAATCAGTATAACTTACAAGCATTTGGGACATGTATAAAATACAGTTTGTCCTTCATCTGCAGATCTTGTTTGCATTGTAGAATATACCATACCATCATTGCCACATTGTGTACACTTCTTGTCTGCCTACAAATAAAATACACTTGTATTTATGAGAGGTAACAAATATCATCAACTAGCCTTAAAATAAATAATGATAATCCAAACAATAAATATTGTAAATTAAGCAATTATTGAGGTTTTTATTAATGGAGATAATGAGACTAGGTGAGTATGGCAAAAATATGAAATTGCAAGAAATAATAACCTGATAAATATATCTGTATGCAGCTGTTCTCGAAATCGCATTGATTAACTATATCCTGAAGATAACACCATAATTCAACCATACATATACACTATCAGTATTGTTTCAAAATTTTTAAAAATCCAATGAAAGAGGAAGAAAAGAAAATATATGTATGAAATGACACCTTTGTTGTATTTTCTGATTGTTGGTATATCTGGGTTTAGGAGGAGACCATGGTTTTGTTTCTTTGGAAGGTCACATCAAAAGATGCCTATTTACTGCCATTAATGATTATTTTCATAAATTGTTTTCATGATTTATCAAGGTCCTTGAGTTCAAGGTATAAAATTAATATTAAAGATGCCAAATAGATTATTTAAATTTCCATTTAAAATAAAGACTGTATGTCTATTAATTCTGCATCAAGGTTTAGAAACTAAGGTTATAAACTGACCACAGTGTATAGAAGTACAAGACAGTTTATCACAGTATATCACAGTATTATCTACCAATAAAAAAATCATACTTAACTGACCACAGTGTATAGAAGTACAAGACAGTTTAACACAGTATTATCTACCAATAAAGATCATACTTAACTGACCACAATGTATACAAGTACAAGCCAGTTTATCACAGTATTATCTACCAATAAAGATCATACTTAACTGACCACAGTGTATAGAAGTACAAGACAGTTTATCACAGTATTATCTACCAATAAAGATCATACTTAACTGACCACAGTGTATAGAAGTACAAGACAGTTTATCACAGTATTATCTACCAATAAAGATCATACTTAACTGACCACAATGTATAGAAGTACAAGACAGTTTATCACAGTATTATCTACCAATATATAAGATCAGAATTATTGATGTGTGTAATGTAAATTTGTCATATGTAAGTTCTGTTTTGATTTTATGAACTTATTATAAAATTAATTAATTTGATTTAAAATGTATTAAAAACTATAAACTATATAATTTATATAATTCCTTAATGATTTTATTATATTTAATATGCATGTATGTAAATTTACCTATTGATAATAATCATGATAATAAATCATATAATATTTTAAATTTATTTATTCTGATTACATTTTGTACTGTCTGAGACTATCTTTACATGGACAAGACAACATACCATGGGTCCTTTCAGTTCTTTTTCTGTCTTAATCTCAGATGCTGCCTCTTTCGTGTCTGCTTCATTAAATATTATTGTTGAATTTATCTCAATTCCATCAAATTCTGCAAGTCAAATATAAAATGTCTTTGTATTCCATTGGGTGCAAAATAAAAAATATGCTCTGTTTCCTTCCAGCAAGTTCTAAAGAGTTATCTCCCATTGAAAATAAATAACATTTTTTGAGAGATCCATGATATAATCTAGCGTACATTACCTTTAGTTGATATTCTTCTTACATACTGTTGCTATTTGGAATCATACTGATTTATTTCACTGCATTTGTATTTACTACTTCTGTGTGTTTTGTCATGATCTTTATTTATGTAATACATACTTAGTAATATATTATACCATATGTTGTAAATATTTGGTTAATGAAATATAAAATCTAAAGTTTCATGATTGAGTATTGCTTTTTTTCTAATTTTATAGAATTCTTTTTACAACAAATGACCATTGATGAATTTCTAATAAAAAAACTCAACTGTGCACCTTATTATGACTACTGTTACACAATAGGAGTCAACTCATGTTGGAGAATATTTACTCATAACTCACAACTCATAATATTTAGTCAGGTCCAACTGTCAAATCAATATAACAATTTGTAAGTCCTTATAATTAAAACAATCAGTAAAGCTTGTTTCATTGAATATGTCAGTCAGGGGTAATACTTATTCTAGTTATTTCACTAAAAAGGTAACTTACAATTTTTTAGGTAGAGTTATCTCCCTTAGTCATTCAGGATTTTTTTTATGACATGACAAAATGACAAAGTTTTATGCATTGCTGCTGTCAGCTACAGAGAAATATCATTTTGCCATGAATATGTTGGGTTTTTTTTGTCAAAAGCTAAAATTCATTACAAATATTAATATAATTACAACAAATTGAATCTAAGTGATTTTTAGATTATCTCCCTTGTCTTTGAACATAGTTTATATAAATGATGTATTTTGTATCTTAATGGTTTTCATATTGATAATTCTTAAATTAAAT
The DNA here is from genome assembly GCA_017311375.1 of Mytilus coruscus. Taxonomy (NCBI): domain Eukaryota; kingdom Metazoa; phylum Mollusca; class Bivalvia; order Mytilida; family Mytilidae; genus Mytilus; species Mytilus coruscus. The sequence goes on along the minus strand of CM029596.1, from coordinate 136,812,811 downwards.
TGTTAGCACAAATACTTGAATATGATTGGTCCATTAGATTTTTCTTAATGATTTACAATTTGATAGACTGTGTTGTTGAAACCACTTACATGTAAAAACAGTTTCTAGTCCACTGCACTACAAAAATAAATAAAAGTTGAAATTGATAAAAAAAAATTTCTAGTATTATGTGTAATCTGGGTGCTTACTCACAAACATTGCGATTCTTCTTCAGATTATCTGTCCCAGAATAACATCAATTTCTAGAAAAAATGTGTTTAATCCTATAATACATTGTATATATGTAATTAAGGCTGTGTAGTCAAGATAAATGTAAAATGGTCTGTCCCTCATTCTGGACAGACATGGTCGACAGAGGTGACTCACCTTCTACTCTAATTTCATATTGACATTTTTTACATGAAACCCAGTCTTGTAGCCCTGGTAATGGTAACACTGTTCCACATTCTGGACAAAAGTCAAGGTCACTTTTAAACACAGCTCTTTTCTTTCCTGACATTCTACCTAAATCTGCAAATAAATACATCATAAACAATTTGTAACTTCAAATACTTAATTCCCAGAAGACAATAATAACCTTTATCATGCTTATACAGCATATTCCTTATGTACAATTGTCAAATGACATATACATGTTCTGTGCAAATAGAAAGAACATCAAACTCCAAACTCCCTTTTGAGTAAAAACATATATAGAATATTTCAATGCATTCCTCAAACATTTGGCTACATGTATACATGGCCTCTGGCCTTTGTTAGTCTTGTATGTTTTTTTAATTTTAGTTCATTTATATGTTTTGGAGTGTGACGTCCATTTACACTGAACTAGTACACAATTTTATTTAGGGGCCAGCTGAGGACCACCTCCGGGTGCGGGATTTTCTTGCTGCGTTGAAGACCCATTGGTGGCCTTCGGCTGTTGTCTGCTCTTTGGTCGGGTTGTTGTCTCTTTGACATGTTTGACATATTCCCCATTTCCATTCTCAATTTTATGTACATGCTACTTTAACTATATGAACTAGCATGGACTTTTTCTGTCAAGAAAGTTGTCATTTAAAAATCCCATAGTACCCATAGGGGTCAAAAATAAAACTCACAAATTTATAACCATCAAATGAATAATAGGCAGATAGGTGATGTGAGATACACAAGAAACATGTCAAAAAAAAAGTAAAATCACAAAAATACTGAACTCCGAGGAAAATTCAAAAAGGAAAGTCCTCAATCAAATGGCAAAATCAAAAGTTCAAACACATCAAACGAATGGATAACAACTGTCATATTCCTGACTTGGTACAGACAGGACAACAAAGAGACATCAACCAAACATAATAATAAAACAAAGAAATCCTTTAAATGGTAGGGAAATGTACATGTGCATTTTATTTTCTACATGCATATGACAGGTGCAGAAAATGTAAAGCCTACTTTAAAATGATTATTGGTATAAACTGAATATTGAACTACATTTTTGTAGTGTGTTTCATGTGAAAAAGGACAACCAGACATTATCTTTGTTGACTTTGTTGTTCTCTTCTTGCAGACTTGTAATGCTTGTTCCTTCATTCATAAGAAGCTGACTTCATACAGGTGCTTTTAAGGCATGTACATGATGTAAGGAAGAATGAAAAAAGCTGGCATTATCCTTTAACTTTTGGTTGAAAAAAACCTTTATGGCAATAGATGATGTCAGTTTCACAATTGTTTAATATATTTCTATTCTAAATAAAGGTACATTTTGTACATAAAACAACATGCATATGCCAGCAGCACCTGGATTTAAAGTATATATCTTAAAGTTGATACCATATTTCAGAGCTTTCTTTTCCTGTCATAATTTATGTGATAAAGATTTGCTGCTTACTAGGAAACATTAAACCAATTGGTGAAGTTGAAATCATACCTTATCATGTCTCATTGGCACTCATACCACATCTTCTTATATCTACTTAGGAAATTTTATGGTCTTACATCATAACAAGGTGGTTAACTGTTTTTGAATATCTATTTCATTGATGACTAAAATGTGAAATATGTTCTAATTGTAATAACCACAATCCCATCCTCTTATCCTCAAATGTGACATAGCTAATGGAAAACTTTGAAAAGAAACTTAACTATATTATTCATGTTATTCGCGTCTAAGGAGAACATGATGATTTTAATAGGTTTAATTTTGGCTGTGCTTTGTGGATTTTGGTTATACGTCCATCCATTGCTCATGCTTGATGTGTATGGTACCCCCATGTCAAAATCCGGAAACGAAATGCTAGACACATGAGACAGCTGGCAGTACAAAGTCGCAAAAGTTATAATAAACTCTAAAATGAACTTTCCAAAATGCTCTGTTTTATCAGAGTTAGGATGGGAATCTCTAACAAATTATATAGACCGTCAAAGGATCACATGTTTTGCTAAGTTAGATTCTTTACCTGGTACAAGATATTACAAAATGATTTTTTTAACGAACTTAAGTTATCAAAAAATGAATATTTTAATCATATCAATGGCATCTTCCAGTCCACTGGACTAGACCAATTATACGTTTTTTGGTATAGATGCTTGTAATAAGCTGAAGTCGCAAATCCTAGAAAAGCAAAGCCTCAGTGATTACCGTTCCTTTTATGTTACACAAGCACGACAATCTTATTTATCAAATGTAGATGATTTTTAGGCCTCTCGTCTTAAATTTCTGGCTTGAACAAACTGTCTTCCATTGAATGCTGTTTTATTCTGCATGAAATTGAAAGATAGTAATGCATGTCAAATATGTTGTATTGAAGAATCTGTTTTACATGTATTGTTGGAATGCAAGGCATATAATGATGTTCGAGAACGTTTCTTTTCTGATTTGCACGATTTCCTTCTCAAAACAGGAACCAGTATGTTTTTCGCTTCAATAAACTTCAATTTATTATCGGCAACATAGCTTTTCTGTTCGGTGATGATATCGGAAAAGGTTGATGACATGGGTAAAAATATCTGACCTCAGTCATCAAAGCTTGCAATGAGTTGTTGCATGTTAATGTCTAAATTAATTTATATATACATGATATATGAAAATTTGAAAGTGTGCCAAGTTTATGTGAATATGTATTTTAAGAAAAAGTCTACATATATGTATAATCTTTTAATAATATTCAAGATATTGTAATGCACTATGGTTTCTTTTATTCATTTATAAATGTTTATTGTCAAAGATTAGCTGCAGAACCCTAGCTCTTAGGTCCTTATGATATTTTTTGACTATTTGCGGACCAATCAAAAAATATCATAAGGACCTAAGAGCTACTGTTCCGCAGCTAGTCAAAGGTTCAATTTTAAAAGAAATACTTTTACGATTATATTGATATTTTCAATTTATAGTGATTTAGTTTTTTTTACGTACACTGTATATATTGTATGTATAGTTTGTATGATGCAAACACTAGTACCAGGCTGTTATTCCACCCCACCTATATACATGATATAAGGGGTAGTTTCTCAATAAATATATATACATGTATATAAAAATAAAATTTATAATCAGATAATGGGTGTTACATCAAATGAAGAAATGAGGAACACAGCAGGTGTCGCATGTGGAGCAGAATCTTTTTACCCTCTCAGCTAGAGCACCTGTGATCACTAGTACAAATAACCAGAAAATAAAATAGCCTTTCAAGACGTCATAATTATTTGGACTACTGTGATCACCCCCAGTTTATTTTTTAGATCCTGTTGTGTCTTGACTTAGAACGAAGGTACGAGTGTGGATAGTAAACCCCCCATTGACAGAAACAAGTGTCTGTGCTTAGGGCCATGCTCTGTTATGTTAGAGAAAATCCCTCCTTCAAAGGAGCACTTCGCACAATGTCGAATAAAATGTCTATAAACCTAAAAAGACATACTAGGTACGCCTCTTGGGATGAGTATTGGTAACTATCAAAGACTCTTACGTTTCCTAGGTGGAAGGCCTTTGATTATATGAGTTCTTAGTCCGTGTAGAGCAAAGCAAAGCTTCCTGGTTATGTATTTTATAGTGTAGCAAGCATCAGTACATTTACACTTGCAACCACAAGAACATATACAGGGACCGCGCTGTGCGTCGCCAATGTCGCAATTTGCGATTTTTTATTTCATCTGGCGACAAAATACGGCTGCTGGCGATATTTCTGGCGCCAACATTTTCCTATGTAAAAATTTTCATTTCTTGACAATATCGATCTTCATGTTAATTGGTAAAAGTTAAAAAATAAATTGAACAAAATTTTACCTGGCGACAAGTTTATGACTTTGTTTACAACCCCAAGCTAATCAACGGTTACAACAGGTGTCATAATCTGTTGTTACAGGTAATCCATTTATCGGATGGGTCGTTAACGGTCATCAACATTAATTAATTCAAATAGAATTGGTCAGTCTGCATTTGTCTATTTCATTTGAAGAAATGTTCATACAACACAATTTTCAATGTTTACCGTAGTTAAATGAAGAAAACATAATTGACAGGAAGTTGAAAACCATAATCAAATTGTTAAAAAACATTGTTTTACTTGTTTTCCGTAAAAAAAATAGCAAATTCAAACGAAATTTGTCTTTGACTGCCCTCAGTTATGATACGAAAATAACAAAAACGACCGCCATTTTGGTCATGTTTACCTCTTCTACGTACTGTGTATAATCCTCCAAGAGGAGCACACCGAATAAAGAAAGATAACTCACTCTTACTTTTCCTAGCATTGAGATACCTACTTAAGACATGTCTTAGATATGGCTACATACTTCTGGCTTTATAATTTATATGTTTGGGTCTTTTGAGTTGTGGGAAGAGTTAAAGAGGGTTTAGTAGCAGGATGGGTAGGGTTGGTAGGGTTCCTTGGTCATCTTTTTCTGTATTCTAATACAATTTTCACTGTTCTGTAAATCTAAACCCCTCTTACTCTGTTTTCTTCATACAATTACCCATTTTTTCTATTTTTTATTTTTAGTTTAAAAATTCTTTATTCTGTAGCATTTACAGACCATAAGCTAATGTATATTCTTCTACATACTGACAAAGAAAATAAAGTACACATGTCAGTTTTGTTGTATGTATAGAAACCCTATGCAATAACTTACTTAGTGTAACATGTTAAATGATGTAAAGTGCAGGCTGAGTGCATAAGAAATTTAAATTGAACATAGTTTAAATTTTGATAGAAGAATTAAAGACTCTAGCTGGCTCTAAAGTTTGCTCAAGTTTTCAAAACTGGCGACAAAATATAGGAGCTGGCTATTTTCTAGCTCCAACTTTTTGGGAGCCAGAGCAGCCTGCATATACATGATATAAAGCTACTAGGATCCAATATAAAGTTTGTGTCTAGGGAGACGTTACTATGAGCATGATGAGTACTAAATTTCATGCACACATAAACACTACATATAAAGTTACATAATTCGTGCAGATAGGGTGTACGGATTTCATGCAGAACTGGACATTCCATAAGGAAATGATTGATAGTTTCTGGCTTTCCCTTGCACAATCAGTCAGGGGACTTATTGAAATAAGTGATTATTAAATCACTTATTTAAGTAGCAAATTGAAGTTTTGTCACAAATTGTGATTTTGTAGTTTTACCAAAATTTTAAACACATAGGTTTAGATAATATCTTTTCATTAGTAAAATTGAAAAAAATGAACTTTTTGCTTCTTTTAAGCAGCAAGGTTTATGCCTTTGATGCAATCATTTAGCTGCAAATTCTATTTTAGTTGAAAAAATGCTATGAAAATGGCTTCACATAATGAACTAATACTTTCTTAACAGATTTTTCCCAGCAGTGGGATGATTTTTCAGGTAAAATTCAAGGTTTCATCTTATAGATTATGTAATAAAATTCTACTGTTCTCGATCAAATTTCACTGTTCAGGGGTGTTGAAATTAGTGGGGGTTATTAAAATAATGATACTTAAAGAAGTGATTTTTTGGAAGGAAATTGAGGTATGATACTTAAACAAGTGATTTTTATGTCATTATCCTAGATTTAGTACAAGGTCATCACCTGACATGACGTCGACCCGGTCATCCTATCAACACAGATGTTGGTTCTGATAATTTTAGCAACATAATTAGTCCCTGGATCATTAGTATTCTATATTTAAAGCTACAATAAAATTAAATCACTTAGTTTAGTGATTAATTTGTACTACTTAAATAGGTGATTATTAAAGAAAGACAACTCTTACTTCCAACCTTTATGGACATAATGTTAATTGAATCAGACAATGATTTAGAAAATCACTCATTTAAGTAAGTCCCATGACTGACAATAGGCATGTTGGATCTACTGTATTTTGGTTGAAAGCGGCTTTATTGCTTTGTAGATAGTACCTGTCAGCAGTTTCAGCTTAGTAGGTAATCTACTTATATCTTGAGAAGAGGTATTTACGCTGGCTAAGCTTGGGTGTGGTCTGTTCCACAGCAGGTTATTGGTGGATAAGAAGCAAAGAGATGAATAAAGCCGAGCAGAGGATGCGGTTTGAGCTTTGTAATAATTGTCAACTACCTTTTTTACTATTGACTTCCACCAGTCCTTGCTGTATCGGATATCAAGAATATCCTACGCTGATGGAATAATATCCTATGCTGATGGAAGATCATAAATAGCAAGGAGATTTCGAAGCTTTCCATGTGCTTTATCAGGTTGGGAACAACCCCTTCAATGTAATGACTATCCCTTTAGTGAGGGGTAATTTTCTCAAGTGATATAAAATGTTTTTTTGTAAAAACCACTTTTTTAGTACAAATGAGCACATATCTATATTATTTGAAAAAAAAAAATTTCCGAAAGAACTATACATCTATCTGGTATTATATAGTCAAAACATGTCCAAGAATGTTATAATATTCTTGGACTTAAATATCTTCTTTTATATTGAAAATACAATGTAATGGGACCCCTCTCTTAGAAAAGTTGTTCATATAATGAATTTTTCCCCATTTAAGTTAAAAAAAAATGTAGGTTTTTTTTTCTTTTCTACAACAGTAAAATGACCCCTTGCCTGTGTGTCAGTCCCTCATTTAAGGGATATCCCTCATTTTGGGGGTTGTTCCCAACCTGTTTTAGTGTTTATAGGTTAACAAAATAATTTTGAATTTGTTATATTAAAAAAAAATGATAATGGATATTTAGTACGCTAATGTAATTGTAATTAATATTCGTACATGAACACTGTTACTTGCAATCAAAATGTGTTCTATATCGTGCAGTTTAATTTCCTTTGGAAATAAACACTCACATGTTTCATGGGCGCAGACATCTTGGTCAATAAAAAAATAAGATTACTTATATATCTATTAGATAAAACGAAAAGAAAAGATAAAACACTGTTTATGGGGGAAATAATGATTTTGGATTAGATTAAATATTAATGAATAATCTTTATATTTTTTTATTAGCACTTAATTAAATAAATGAAATCAAATACAGATTTAATGAAACAGATTTCATTTTCGTTTTTATCGAAATTTTACATTGTTGAGTAATCGACGTAAATAAAGAGAAAGAGAAAGATGAAGCTCCTTACTCATAACATGCTAACTTCTAGTATAATAAAAGGTGTTAAGAAAGGATACCCACTTACAATTCAGGTGAAACTTAAAAGTGCTATTACCATTTGGCAACGACTATAGCCTATATAAAATGGGGGAAAGGGGAATTTACAGAGTTTTGTTGCTGAGTCTTAAGTTTGTCTGGCTCATGAGCTCTGAGGATCCCAAGATTATTAAACTTTTGAATAAATATCTTATTTTATTATTAAGAAAAAGACAGGAATTCCAACAAGTACCATATAGTCAATCGCATTTTTTTCTTCAAATAAAATAAACGTAATTTGAATTTGAATCAAAATAATCAACGATGGTAACGCAGAGGAAAAAGAAAAGGCTATTGAGTGTATGCTTATGGAACATTGATGGTGTGGCTTCCAAAGATTTTAATAAACTTGATGACTCTACTTTTATTAATAATATTAAGTATTATGACATGATTGGTTTGGTAGAAACCCATTGTACTAAGTCATTTATTTCACCCCTACCAGAGTATAAAATATATCACTCTCACAGGGTACAAAATAGTAGATCAAAAAGAATTTTTGGTGGTATAAGTGTCTTAGTGAAAAAGTCAATAGCAGGTGGTATTACCCCTTTACCTACTGAAAACTCAAATTATATGTGGTTCAAACTTAACCAAAACTATTTTAACCTTTGTAAAGATTTCTATATTTGTTTTCTATGCATACCCCCCGAAAACTCGAGTTACTATAGAAAAGAGGGGGACAAGTTTGAAGTGTTAGTGAGTGATGTTGGTAAATACTCCGCTGTAGGCGACATTTTATTGTGTGGAGACTTTAATGCCCGCACTAATACTGCTGTTGACTTTGTTGCTAACGACAATGATTTTATTCATTCTAATTATGATCGTCATTATTTGGTTGATAGTATAAAGATATAAGAAGATGTGGTATGAGTGCCAATTAGACAACTCTCCATCCAAGTCAAAATTTATAAATGTAAACCATTATAGGTCAAAGTACCGTCTTCAACACGGAGCCTAGGCTCACACCGAACAGTAAGCTATAAAGGGCCCCAAAAATTACTAGTGTAAAACCATTCAAGCGGAAAACCAACGGTCTAATCTATATAAAAGCGAAAGCGAGAACACTTATGAACCACATCAACAAACCTGGTTAGGAATAACCAGGATACAGTGAGATGTGGTAGAGGGAACAGCCTTTTAGAGCTTTGTATTCAAAGTGGGCTCAGAATTATAAATGGGAGAACATTTGGTGACACACTTGGTAAATTTACATCCCATAATTCCATGGGTAGCAGTGTTATTGATTATATGATTGTAAGTGAGAGCATGTATCATAATATATTAAGTTTTCGTGTCCATGATTTTATTAAATCGCTCTCTGATCATTGTATGCTATCCTGTTTATTAAGTGTTGACTTTGTTGAAAACATGAAAATTTCCAGAGTTCCTACATGTCCCACTCCACGAAAGTTTTTGTGGAACGATGATTCTATTTGTAAATTTCAACAAGCTCTTCAGCTTCCCTCTGTCACATCTAAACTAGATCAGTTTGTACATAATAATGTTTATAGTTTAGATCAAGATGGCATAGATATAGCTGTGAATGATTTTCAATCTTGTATTAATGAAGCAGCTAATATTGCACTTAAGCAAAGGAAAGTTAAAGTTACAGGAAAAAGAAAAAGAAAACCTTGGTATAAACATTGTCCCATATAATACCTTTCATTATTACATGATTTGAAGAAATCACTAGACTGCTATAGCAGAGTACTTGCCCTTAATCCATTTAATAAAGAACTTAGAGCTAAATGTTTTCATTTAAGTAAAACATATAATAAGACTAGAAAGGAAAAACGTCGTAATTATTTTAAAGATTTAATGGTTAAATTGAAGAATACCTCCCAATCTAACCCTAAAGCATTTTGGGATATAATAAACACCTTGAAAAGTTCTGATCAAGAGAACAAGGAAAGTGGTATAGATGCAGAATCATGGTTACTTCATTTTAAAGAGCTTAATACTGTAAACAATAGCAAGCTCAATTTGAATAATAAATACTGGAATGCTTTAAATCTATGTAAAATTCCAGAGGGTCATTCTTATCTTGATTGTAATATTACTGTTAATGAAATAAGTAAAGCCTGTCAAAAGTTAAAGAATAACAAAGCTAGTACATGTAGTATGGACAGTATACTTAATGAGATGTTGAAATATGGACAATTTATTATATTGCCTGGACTAGAAAAATTGTTTAATTTAGTCCTGGATTCAGGTATTTATCCAAGAAATTGGTCAAGCGGTTACATTTTTCCAATTTTTAAAAGTGGTGATCCCACTGAACCAAATAATTATAGAAGCATTACCATTACTAGTTGTCTGTCAAAACTTTTAACTCGATTTTAAATTCCAGATTTGAAGAGTTTTTACAACTTAATTGTATCATATCAGATGAACAAATTGGATTTAGACCAGGTTGTAGAACATCAGATCATATTTTTAAATTAAAGACTATTCTGGATAAATATTTAAATAAATCAAAAATGGTATATGCCTGTTTTATTGACCTTAGAAAGGCATTTGATTCTGTCCTGCACCCTGCACTCTTATTCAAATTAATAAAAGCAGGGGTGGGTGGAAAGTTTTTATCCTTACTGAAATCCATGTATAGCAATATAGAGCTTAGAGTTAAATTAGATAATTCTTTACTCTCAGAGGTTTTTATCTAGTGTTAGTGTGTTCCAGGGGACAATCTTAGTCCAAGTCTTTTAATGTATTTATTAATGACATTACTAAGTTATTTGATGCTTCATGCTGTCCTGTATCACTTGGATCACAGTTACTAAATAGTTTATTGTATGCAGATGATTTACTTCTTGTAACAGAATCAGCTGAAGGGTTACAAAATTGTATGAACAAGGTTCATAACTATTGTGAAAATTGGGGCTTGAAATAAATCTAAAGTGATGATATTTAATAAAAGTGGACGGATGATATCTAGAAAGTTTTTTATAAACGACAAGAGTATTGAGTCTGTTTATCAATATAAATATTTGGGTGTTCTATTTAGTTTGAATGGGAGTTTCAAATGACGTGCCCTCAATGACCTAAATTCTAGAGGTCAGAAGGCATTTTTAAATTGACTAATATATTTAAAAGAGGTACTCCTTGTGACATTCAAAATTTTACATTTATATTTGACCATACTGTGAAACCAGTTGTACTGTATGCTTCTGAAATTCTGGGCATATTTGACACCAGAAAATGTAATAAATATAACAGTGAAAATATATTTGACCAGATTTTTAATATTGTACCAACTGAAAAGATAAATCTCAATATGTGCAGATATTTGCTAAAGTAAATAGAAAAACATGTAAACTGGCATTGTATGGTGAGCTGGGCCATTTTCCATTGTATATTGATATTATTATGTCAATGGTTAAGTACTGGATTAGATTGTATAATGATAAACCTAAAGATGCTTTACTGTCAGGAGCATTAGCTGAAAATATTACTACGATAGATAATAACCAACAATGTTGGCTTAGTTGTATTAAATGTATTTTAAATGAATGTGGATTGTCACACTTTTATAAGAATCCAAAATCTATGAAAAATAATTTTTGTTAGTATTAAGAAAGTGTCTTCAGTGTAAATTTGAAAACAGTGGTCTCAGCAACTACAAACTAGTGATAAATTGAGAACATATAGATTATTTAAGAATATTTTAAATTTGAAAAATATTTAAAATGTACTTATCTTTTACACTAGAGTTACTCCCCTGGAACACATAACACATAATATTTTGATACTTGTGTAGTATTAATTTTAGTTAGATAGTTTAAATGTTATTCTTTGTTGTATCTATGCTATTAATGATTATGTTCATAATTGAGCTTTCTTTAATAAAATATTTCGTATTGATATATATATAGTTAGAAATGTCAAGTGAGTTGGGACATGAAATTTAACGTTGATAAATGTAAAACGATGCATTATGGAAGAGACAATCCAAATTATGTTTATACCATGAATGACAATGAGTTGTAGCTATATATAGGAAGTAAACGAAGAAAAGACCTTTGAGTATTGTTCCAAAATAACTTAAAATTTAGCCAGCATATCTCTAGTAAAGTTAACAAAGCCAATAGTATTTTGGGCTTGATAAACCGCACTTTTAGTTATTTGGATCGCTTCTCTTTTATGAGAATATATACTGCACTTGTCCGTCCCCATTTGGAATATGGAAATACTATCTGGTATCCACATCTCCGTAAAGATATTGAATCAGTTGAAAAGGTACAGATGAGAGCAACCAATCTTCTCCCTGAAACTAGACACCTGAATTACGAAAATAGATTAAAAACTTTAAAGTTACCTACATTAGCACATAGAAGACGTCGTGGCGACATGATACAAACATTTAAGATTTTGAAAGGATTTGAAGATATATACCACATGAGAGATTTTTCACTGTTTTAACTTCCAATACTCATGGACACAGCATTAAACTTATAAAGCCTCGATGTAATTCATCATTTTTTAAGATATTTTTCCCGACAAATTATAAACGATTGGAACAGTTTACTCGAAAATGTTGTGTCTGCAAAGACCATTGATAACTTTAAAATACAACTTGATCATCATTGGGAAGATGTTATGCACCAGTTCTAGTGATAAATTAGACAATTATTTTAATTACAAATTTTTATTGTTTCTTAATACATGTAATAAGAGTGGATTTGCATTAGGAAGAAAATAATGATTGAATTTCCTTACACATGAGCCCTTAAAAGATTCTACAGGTATTCTACAGGTACATTCTACAGGTAGCTTGTCAGTATTATAGAACTGGGTCACTGTACCTAATATATTATTAAATGTACCAGCTGGTTTTTATTGCTGGTCTTAATTGAATAGTTTGATTTATTATCTTATTTGATTTATTTGTATTGTTTTACTTGTGTTTTTTTTGAAATTTTTTTTTATTTGCAATTGTTTTAAACAATCATTGTAATCATTGTATATAAATTTAATGGAATTATTCAGCTCAGCGTTTGGCACTGTGATTAGCAATAAAAATTATTCTATTCTATTCTTGTTGTGTAGATAGTTGGTAACACTAACATCGGAAAATAATAACAAATAATCCCTTTTTTATATTTAATACGACACTTGAACTACATTAACATAAGTATCAAGAATAACATAATGATTATTTCAAATCATTTTTATAGTCAATTATAAGCCAGTTGCACGAAATTCACGTGAAGTACCTGAAAATGTTCACATATAATACAATCACCAGAGTCAAGATAACAAAGAACGGAGAAATTTCTAGTAAAAATTAACGGAGCTCATAATAATAATTAGCGGAGAATAACAGTCCCTAAATTTAAATAATGAATCTTTCGCTATTCGCGACACTCCCAACCACAAATATGCTCATCATATGTGCTGCCTGTTTCCTCTCCGTTCACATAGTGTGTTCTTTACTCATTGATATTATAATTGTCTGAACATGTGTTTTTGATTGTCCAATAGTAGTGTCTTCATTCAATTCGTCGTCATTTATTGTTATTACACTAACGGCTCAAATGCTGTCATCCTGGTTATTGATGTCTGTTTCTATATGCTGAGTTATTGGTTCTACGTTGGATGATTGTCTGTCAGATACCTCCAATTGTTGCCCCATACTATCATCTTGAGATTCATTGTTGTTTTCATCTGGTATTATCTCATCTACATCGAATGTTTGTGATGTGTCACTGAAATCCAGCTCGTCGATTAGATCGAAAATAGTGTCATCCTCACTGATATCTTCATAATAGGAAGGTTGTTGATTCTTGTCACCTCTTGTAGATTCCATTGCCATTCTTATTGATTTTACTTTATCCAAACCATGTATTTTCTGCAGATGTCTGTATAAGTATTCTCGTTTTATAAACTTCCTTTTGCACATGCTACAGTTCCAATGTTCATAATCAGGCCAATGTTTTTCCATCATATATCGAGACAGGTTCTTCTTATATTTGTACTCCTTCTGGCAAGTATCACATCGAAACATTTTACAGTTGTATAACTAAGGTTAATGAAATCGTCTTTTATATAGTAAAATAAATTTTGTAGCATGAAATTCTCGTGCATTTAAATTTGGCGGTATATTATTCAACGGAACCGTTAAACTACTCTGTTCACTATTAATAAATCAGGTAATTTAAATGTCTCCGTTCACTAAAAATAATCTGAGGTAAATTAAAAGACTCCGTTAACTATAAATAAACTCAGGTTAATTCCAAATTTACTACATACATTTTAGCATGATTAAATTTGACTCGGTTTTGGTAAATAATATTAGTCCGTCACACTTAACACATTAAACTGAATCACTTAATTCTTTTATTTTTCTTTTGGCAATGACCGCTGCCCTTCGAGGGGTTCTTTTGTTCTCACTCATCATATCCGTTGTGGATTGAATATCCTCTGCTCCCTCGTCAACCTCTAAGGGATATAGCAAATTAAGTGGACGACCAAGCATTTTCCAGAAGCAACTTTAATTCTCGCTGAACGAATTTCTTTATCCCTACTTTGAATCAATTCTATTATTTTCCCTAGCTTCCACATCCCTCTGGGAATATTTTCCTTTATTATCACCACATCTCCAACACTTGGGGAATACTGTGACTGGATTCTGCTTGTTTTAAGTTTAGTCTGCATTCTTTCTCTCAAGCTAACAAGATATTCTTTTTAAAGCTGTTCTTTTAGTAACTTTTTCTGAAAATAACACATCATCTGATGATTTCATACACAGTGTATCATTTTTTTATGTCCCAAACATGTCCAAGTACCTTATTTGAGTTCGCGTTTATTCTATCTTCTTCTGATATAAATTCGTTAACACATTTTTTATTTGTTATCCATTCTCTGAGATTCATTGACGCCTCTTTGAATATTGCAATGGATTCAGAATAAATACTAATAGCATCCACTACCGAATTTGCTCCGGTGATCAAGTTATCAACGTATATGTCATTTCTGATTTTTTCTGCACATGGTGTCTTGTAAGTCATTAAATGACTGTCAATAGTAGCTCCAACAAGAAAGGGGCTAGAAATAACTCCAAAGGGAACCCGGCAAAACCGGTATTCCTGAATGTTGTCCTTATTTGTAGTCAGGTTTTCACAATCCTTTAACCATAAGAATCTTGTTACATTCCGTTCACTTGGCTGAAGTCCAACTTGCAAAAAAGCCTTTTCAATATCTGCGACGATAGCTATTCTGTATAATCTGAATCTAATCTACATCCCGCACAAGTTTTGTAGAAGAACTGGACCTCTATATAAGCACTCATTTAAACTCTTCACTTCCTTTTTAGTCTTTGCTGAAGTATCATACACAATTCTCACTTTAGTTGTAGTCTTGAGGGGTGATATAACTGCGTGGTGAGGAATATAATGCACTAATCCCTCAGTGTTGTGAATATCCACTTTCTCGATTATTTCTTTCGACAGTTGATCTTGTATTATCGAGTCATATTGTTTTAAAAGACCTTGTTTCTTCTTCATTCGATCAACATTTGATTTCAATCGACCAAGTGCTAGATTCCTATTCATAGGTAAATCTGGTGAGTCTTCTTTCAGGGCCACTTTACTTGATACCGTCCTTTCTCGATTGTCAGTGTGTCTTTGAATATCTTCATCACAATTTCATCGTCTGTGTTGTCTGTTTGATATGTGATACCAATAGATTCTAATTTCCAGAAATCTGAAAGGTCTGGAGACGACAATACTCCGTAATCTTTCTTGCTGATACTTTTTTGCTCTTGTAATTCATTTCCATTGGTATGAGACATGATCAACAACCCTGTTTCATTCGCCTGGTCATCCGTGTCCTTAACTCTTCCGGTGACCATCCATCCCAATTTAGATGCAAGAAGATACAGTCCTGGTTGAACTTCAAGTCTACCAGCCAGTATCAAGTCTAAATAATAGTCATTTCCAATCAAATTATCGATTTCTGAAGACTCGTTCTCAAATGGAAGATCATCTGCTAGGTAGATATCTTTCACATATTTCTTTAACTTGGCCATAGAAACACTTTATTTCAACTCACAAAATTGAAATTCAACTTGGTTTTATTTTGAGAGTCATCCTCCTGCCAAGTCAAAAGAAAAGCGTATATTTGTATATTAACACAGTGTTTTATTTATTGATACACCTTGGATATACTTGTACAAATACAACTGAATTGAAATTAGAATAACACATATTTTTGCTCATTGTAGGCAACTAAAGTGGAGGTGAAAGAGGTCGACTTTAATCCAGAATTCACAGCCAGAATGATTCCTAAAGTTGATTGGCCAGCTTTGTGTCAGGCAGCTCAGTCAGTAAGGATATATACAATATAGTTAGAAAACACAAAGGGACACAACTCATTATTCTAAGAATATCTGAAAAAAATCTATAATAATTTTATGTTTTTTACTATAGACTGATAGAGCTCTGAATAATCAAGTAATTACTTGTCCGTGTATTTTTTAACTGGATAAACTCCAGCAAATTCAGTTTGAGAATAAATACCATAGGTAGGTTTTACAAACTGGGTTTACCAGGTTAAAGGGTGGGAACTTCAACTGTCACTTAAAAATAAAGTTGTGTTGGATAGGGACAAAATTGCACCCTTGCAACAAGCCATGGACAAATTTCTGTAAGTCTGTTTGCAAGGGTTTTTTAAAATGCAGAGAGTGTGACAAACTTTCTACACTTCCTGCTGTATGATAGTACTGTGTATTGAGGTGATTGTTCTTTTATATCTTATCTATGCAAAACATTTATTAATAAGATACACACAAATATTCATATGTACAAACTAATGTGTGTATGTTTTGCCATAGAAACTGTTATATTTTAAAATTACACAAGATGCAGTAATTAGTGCATTTATATAGATATAACTATAAGAAGATGTGGTATGAGTGCCAATGAGACAACTCTCCATCCAGGTCAAAATTTGTAAAAGTAAACAATTATAGATCAAAGTACGGCCTTCAACACAGAGCCTTGGCTCACACCGAGCAGCAAGCTATAAAGGGCCCAAAAAATGAATGTAAAACCATTCAAACAGGAAAATCAACGGTCGAATCTATATAATAAAAGAGAAACACTTGTGAACCACATCAACAAACGACAACCACTGAACATCAGGTCCCGAACAGGTACAAATGCAGCGGGTTTAAACCTTTTAATAGGCGCCAACTTTCACCCTTACCTGAAACAATAGTGTAACATCACAACATCGAAAGACACACTATAAAATATCAATTGAAATGGCTTACCTCAATCAAAAGACATATTAACAACAAACAAGTGAACATACACTGAACAAATAAATTTGATCTATGACACAATACATGTAAATACAAAATTAATTAACAAAGGGGTAAGATGTAAAACAATATCAGAAAGACAATAAATATAATATTTTATGGACAAATTGAATAACACCAGTTAGAATATTACTCAAATATAGTCTTAAAACAATCCATTGTTTAATGATTAGTTGAAAGCAAATCTCCCCCTCAGTGCTTAGATTTTCCACATTGAGTTTTGACATACCGGTAGGCTTTAGTTGATGAATGTCAGGGATCTAATCAACAATGATTAAAATATAATACAAGGGTTAGTAGATATTAGAAGATGTGGTATGAGTGCCAATGAGACAACTCTCAATCCAAGTCACAATTTGTAAAAGTAAACCATTATAGGTCAAAGTATGGTCTTCAACACAGAGCCTTGGCTCTCACGGAACAGCAAGCTATAAAGTGCCCCATAAATGACTAGTGTAAAACCATTCAAACGGGAAAACCAACAGTCTAATCTATATAAAAAACGAGAAACGAGAAACACTTATGAACCACATCAACAAATGACAACTACTGAACATCAGATTCCTGACTTAGGTACACTTATCTCTTATGTTTTGTTTATTTTCTACATTAAGGTTGGTCATAGTGAAGGTTTACCAACAGAAATTGCTGAAAGTTATGAATCTGATGAAGATTTTTTGAAAAAGGCACACCGTATTCTTATGGAGGTATATATGATAACAAAAAGATAAATTTACACTTTGGTTAAGATGTTTATATAATCATAGTTTGCAACCATTTAAAAGTAAAGCCAATTTCTGGAATAATTAATTTTACTCTAGAATTATAATTTTAAGTTGGTTATCTCCCTTTTTGGAAAGTAGAACTGATAATCTGTTTATAGACCCTGTTGATTTAAAGATGATATTTTGTTTATATTGATATTACAACTTGATTGTATTTTGGCTTCCAACATACTTGTTATCAAACTCCATTATCAAGCTGGAAATGTTTGTCACCTAAAGTTATACATTAATAACTCATAAGTAAAGACATACTGACAACACCATGACACTATACTAAAAAAAATTTAATAAAGCGGTAAATCTGATGGCATAATTAGCTATGGGTCTACTGAGAATATAAAAAATGGACAAGAATAAGAAAATCTAAAGATCTTTTATAGGACATTTAGATCAAGTGAAGAAAATGATAAAAGAATATTAATACAGCCATGTAGCTTTATGCAGATAATACCAAATCTTATATCTTAAATAAATATATCCACATTTTTGTTAACAGGTCAAAGTTGTAGAAGGCGATCTGACATCCTGAGACAGGAAGGAAATTCCCAGTCAATAGGGGAATCCCCAACATGTATATCTTAAATAAATACATCTATTTTTATGTTGACAGGTAGAAGTCGTAGAAGGGGATCTGATTTGTCCTGAGACAGGAAGGAAATTCCCAGTCAATAGGGGAATCCCCAACATGTTACTGAATGAAGATGAGGTGTGACAGGAGCTATTTTAAACAATCTTTTGATAATATTTTTATGTTATACATTTTCTATGACTTGACTAAGTGACAACATATTGTGACTATTCAACATGTGAAATATATAAAATCATTGGAAATAATTGTGAAAATGTATGAACACAATCTTCACATGTACTTTGTGAGAGAAATATAGTAGAAACATTTCTTTTGTTGTAGAATGCTTGTTTTAAGCATGTGCCTCTTAATAAAGGTATTAGCCAAGTATTTTATAGAATACTTTAAACTTTGTACCTCCTAAAACAAAGTTTTGGGAGAGGTACTCTGGATTCATTTATTTTTGTTGGAACCAATTGTCTTTGATTCAGGAAAACATGTTTTATTGTGGATATTTGATTTCATGGTTTTACAAAAGTCTACATACATGCCTATCTAAAATTTGAAATTATTTTAACATTTAGATTTGTGGTTCATCTGTACTCAAGAAATCCACAGTAATTGTTTCCAATGAATAAAAATGAATCAACAGTATACAGGAATCTCCCCATCTGTCAGTCCATGTGCCTTATTAGGGCACTCCTCTTGAATATCGGAACAAATATTGATGAAAATTTAAAGTTGAAGCACACTATCAAGGTCTGTTCCCAAATGTTCAGGGGAAATAATCAAACCTACTTACTATAAACACAACTCCTCTTAAACAACATATATTGATGAAATATTGCATTGTTGTAAAATGCTACCGGAGAACTTGAACGAAGGAATAATATTTGTACATGTCAAAGGGGAGATAATTCAACTTAATTAAATTTTTCAATATATGGTAATCATATCTTGTAAGTACAACTCCTGCTAAATATGCAATGTTGCTTTTAACGTGAATATGAGATTAGTTTCTCTTAAGATCATGTTAAATTTCCATGAATATTTTGGGGCCCTTTATAGCTTGCTGTTCGGTGTGAGCCAATGCTCCGTGTTGAAGGCCATACCTTGACCTATAATGGTTTACTTTTATAAATTGTTACTTGGATGGAGAGTTGTCTCATTGGCACTCATACCAGATCTTCCTGTATCTATAAACAGCTGTTCTGATATTATGAAACTTTACACAATAGTAAAGCACTACCTGAGGTTGTTAAAAAATGTATAAAAATCTGGATCTACATGATAAAGGGGAGATAATTCAACAAATATACTAGATATTTCAATGTACTGTCATGTGGTTTATTCTTGCAAGGTTTAAATTTCACATTTATAATGTAGAACCTGTTTGGAGGGTTTCTTTGGTTATGTTTCCTGTTCCTGTCCATACACATCCAATTTTGCAAAGGAAGTACTTTCTTGATTTAACCTTGATAGCAAAATTTAAAAGAATATTAACCCCTCATGAAAATGATCTTAATCTAGGTTTTTTTTTGTGTATAGAATTTCTATAATAATGTGATTTGACTCAAGTCTTGAGGTTCATGAAGTTGATTTAATTTTTTTTTACATATGCAATGTTGCTTTTAATTTGAATATGAGATTTGAATATGAGATTAGTTTCTCATAAGATCATGTTAAATTTCCATGAATATTTCGTGAAAAGATTTTGAATTGTGTACTATACAGATCAAATGAAACATTTGTTTTCAAATTTCACATAGTAAATATGTGTCTGATGAAAATAAGGTGGTGTAAATAATAACGTGTTCAATGTTACTTTATTTGATTGGTCATTTGTAATAATATGTTCTACATCATGTGCATATCAATAATTTGAAAGGTTGAATTTGTGTTGAGGAAAAAAATGAAAAACATTTTCAACTGAGATGTTTTATACACGATAAGCTATGATATCTTTTCATTGAAATTTTAATAAATATTAAATTCCAAACTATACATTAATGTTGTCACTTGTTTTGTTGTCTATTTAGGAATTTGGTCTTTGGTCATTTTAGTCATCTCTGCTTAATATTTGTCTCAACTTGAAGCAGTTTAAAACTAGTAATAGGGTATTTACAGTTGCCTATTGTGTAGACAGTCAGTCTACATCGAAATGTTTTTGTCGAGCCTTCGACTTTAGTCGAAAAAGCGAGACATAGCGATCCTACATTCTGTCGGCGTCGTCGTCGGCAGTGTCCACAAATATTCACTCTGTGGTTAAAGTTTTTGAAATTTTAATAACTTTCTTAAACTATCCTGGATTTCTACCAAACTTGGACAGAAGCTTGTTTATGATCATAAGATAGTATCCAGAAGTAAATTTTGTAAAAATAAATTCCTGTTTTTCCATATTTTACTTGTAAATGGACTTAGTTTTTCTGCCAGGAAACATTACATTCACTCTGTGGTTAAAGTTTTTAAAATTTTAATAACTTTCTTAAACTATCCTGGATTTGTACCAAACTTGGACAGAAGCTTGTTTATGATCATAAGATAGTATCCAGAAGTAAATTTGTTAAAAAAAAAATTCATTTTTTCCGTATTTTACTTATAAATGGACTTAGTTTTTCTGCCAGGAAACAATACATTCACTCTGTGGTTAAAGTTTTT
This sequence comes from Mytilus coruscus, assembly GCA_017311375.1. NCBI lineage: Eukaryota > Metazoa > Mollusca > Bivalvia > Mytilida > Mytilidae > Mytilus > Mytilus coruscus. The sequence goes on along the minus strand of CM029596.1, from coordinate 136,791,858 downwards.
AAAATTTTAATAACTTTCTTAAACTATCCTGTATTTGTTCCAAACTTGGACAGAAGCTTGTTTATGATCAAAAGATAGTATCTAGAAGGAAATTTTGTTAAAATGTTGTACCTGTTTATCCGTATTTTACTTATAAATGGACTTAGTTTTTCTTCCAGTTAACATTAAATACTGTCTGCAGTTAAAGTTTTAAACATTTATTAGATTCATAAACTATCCTGGATTTATACCAAATTTTGACAGAAGCTTCTTACAATCAAAGATAGTATCTAAAGGAATATTTTATTGATTTTTTCCTCATTTTGTTGAGCCTGCGATTAACAGCAAAAATAGGCGAGACACTGGGTTCCACGGAACCCTTACAATTTTATGCTAATGTTTCATTACTGTCCAATATCACTGTTGTTTTATCCATATATAGACAGCATACTGAGGTGTTTATCCATATCCATATATAGACAGCATACTGAGGTGTTTAAGTAGTTTATTGCACACTATTAATAGAATCTGACTGGATTACATACAATATAGTCAAAAAATAATTATTTACAAACAAGTTTACTTTGACAACACTACTTTTACAACAAAGATAAATTAACAAGCCATTCATCTTAAAATATCTGTACAATATTAAATTAAAAGTTGCAAAACATGAAAACAAAAATGTTAACAGTATTTTTAAACCTGACATTAATTGACTATCACAATTTTAGCATTTTCTATTTCTTATGATATTCAAAATATGGTATCAAACTTTTGGCTTTCCAAATTGAAATCTGATGATGTAACGAAAGACCTTTTTCATTGATATAAATGAATTTATTGATTGATTGATTTGGATGTTTTAACATAACTTTTGACACTCCTGGCTATATTGTGGTGGCCAGATTATATTGGTGGATGAAACTGGCCCAGAGAGAACCAGATATTAAAAATCTAGTATCAAATCTTTTCGGTTTCAAATTAAAAGGGGACTCACTTATTTAAGTTTTGGTACGGTAGTTCACGTTTGCAGTACACTGCTGTTGGAATTTCAATCATCTATAGATCTTCATTTTTAAAATCTTCACAAAAATGTGTAGAAAAGATAACACACATTGTGTGTAAATAACTTATTCAAAGTTATTTCAAATATATACTTATGTGCATAGAAATCCATTTTCACATTTGTCATGCTGAAGGTCAGTGGTTCTCTCTGGACACTACAGTTTCCTCCCTAATAAAATCTGACCACCACAATATAGCTGGAAGTGGTAATAAAACATCCCAATCAATCAATTTCCACATTCTATACACTAAGCCAACAGATGTGCACCTCTACTTACACTACAATTCTTACCACGGAAATATCAAAAAGAAAGTATTCCATTCAGTCAATCACCAAGAATAAGACTAATTTGTACACAAATCAACGATTTCCAATTCACACAAACCTAATGAAAGAACATTTCCTGACTTAGGGCTACCCCATCAGGTTGTCGAATCTGCCATCTCCAAAGCAAAATCCTTTAACCAAAATAATCTCTTATAACCGAATCAAACTGACCACATGATGAAGCCAGATATAATTCCATTAGTAATTAACTACCACCCAAAAATAAACAACCAGAGGAAAAATTTCCTCAATAGAACTGACAAACAAACCCTCGCAATATAAAAACTCATTATCTCATACAGATATCCTTATCAATCAAACAAACACTAGTCAAAACAGAAATTGTACGCAAAGAACCTGCAGGGGGAGCCACCCTGGGAAAGATTGCTATTTCTGCATGTTACTGAAAACATCAGAAAGAGCAACAAGTACCATGAACAGCTACCAAATAGATATTAAACATGAAATCACATGCAATACAGAAAGAATGGTTTATTTATTAAAATGCAAACAACAATATATTGGTCAAACGGGAAATAGTTCAAAAGAAAGATTTAAGAGACATTTGCAGGACATTAACACAGAAAATAAAAAAGTCTCCAAACATTTCACCTCAAATGGTCACTATAAGAATGACGTTACTATCACAGGCATAACTACCACGGAACAAAACATACAACCTAAGACTGCAAACTGAAGAAGCTCTAATACACAGATTTGGAAGTACCGAACCTTGGGGACTTAATAGAAAATACGGTAAACACTAAAACAGCAAAATGAAAAGAAAATACGGTAAACACTAAAACAGCAAAATGAAAAGAAAATACGGTAAACACTAAAACAGCAAAATGAAAAGAAACTACTGAAATATTCAAACATAGAAAGTGCCCAAAGACATTCTGATCAACCCTCACCACAAAGAAATCCATGGACCCATCTCCACAATGTGCAAACATTGTATCAGGACATTCACTAGGAAATCTAATGCTATTACACACCTGAAATCGAAACACCCTGAAAAGGCTAAAGAAGACTATAACAGTATTCAACACATTTCATGGGAATTGCAAAATGTGTAGAAAAATGGAGACCACCTTTGAAGCTGTTCAAATGAAAGAAGGGAATGGAAAAATCCCAACATTTAAAATAGAAGCAGGTAAAACCCCCTATGATGACCAGCAACCTTCCACTTCAACACTACAAAGACCATCAACCGGCATCCTTGATAGACTTATGCCTATCAGACTCAGATCCTCCTTATCAAATAATACGCCGAAATACACAACCAAAAGACAAAGATGAGAGTGACAGTGAAAGTGACAGGGAATTTGCTGACATTTTTGAAAACTAAATCAGGAAAATGACTGAGGAAATTCATGCTTTGGAAAATGAACTTAAATGCTTTTAAAAAAAACTGAGAAGAGAAAAGTGGAATTATAATGCAAAATTGAAGAAGAAAAGGACAATCTGAATCTAAATATAATACTGCGATTAATGTATATGTAAATACTTATCTAAACTACACAGTGGACATCTTCCGTCTCGCCTTAAAATATGTTTGGTACTCTGTCCTGCTCTATGACAAAGAGTACAGATACAAGCAGGAGGCGGAAAAATTTGAATGGGGGACATATTGTCAGGATCAAGAGATTTCAAAATTGTGTGCAAACATGAAAATCCAATAAGACACATGAACCAGGCTACAAAACCATATGGAAAACAATCTGCTTATAACGATTGTTTCTATTTATATTTTCACTTACACTTCCTCTTTCATAACAACTTCTATACTATGAAGTTGTCTGTATACTAAAGCATATATCAATGTATTATCTGTATCCTGATGACTGTGCCCTTGGCACTGAAACATGTATAAAAAAAATTTCTACAGCAGTCCCTAAAGTATTGTTGTTATAAGACTTTCTACATTCTATGCGCTTTATCATTATGACCCTGCATACCTGAGGTATCCACTTCAGATACTCTACTGCACTACAGATTTACCAAGAGTTGGTTCACTTTCGTTTGTAACTTCCGCATTTATATTATTGCAAAAGATATTTTGTTACATCTTTAGATATACCAATGAAAGCTACAAATACAAACAAATATAATATAAATTATGAAATAAGAAATGTACAAAAAAATAAAAATCACTTCTTTTACCAAGTTGCATGACATATTTTCATAAAAAAACAAACTGTACAAAAAATGTAGATATATCTTAACGTTTAAGTAATTTTTGTGCAATATTTGTATTAGTTAAAGCAAAACGAACTGTACAAGATAAAGATTCATGAATTTAAATCCAATTTTCAGATGTTTTTGTATACTAAATTGTACACTCTGAAAAAGAACAAAAATGACAGGTAGACATCACATACAAAGATAGTTAATCATCAATGAGCGCTTGTTCATGGAACATTATTATTTTATGGTTTCCGAAAATTGCAAAAACTTATTAAAAGTGAAAATTACTAAAACTTCACAGATAAAAATTTATCACAATAATGCTAAACAGTTACATAACAAAACTTTGTAAAATGCATTTCAAATCATTGTAATATACATAGTAATGTAATGTCATCAAACATTAATTGCTAGATACACAGACATTTTTCACTTAAAGTACAATACAATTTCTTAAAATATTTGACAATGTCATCATACAGTCAGGGTAATACTAATACAAGTCTTGTTTATTTACTTGAAGATTTAAGTAATATGTAATTGTAAAAGGTAAGTAAGTATAATTTTATTTTTCATTTCAAGATTTGAATTTTTAATGAGATTACCTGTTATCTCAAGCACTTAACAAAGAAATATAATACATACAGATGTTAAGTAACGGTGCAGATTCTTACAATATTACTCCTGGAGGCTTCTAAATGAAATTATACAATTATGAAAGTAAAGACAGCTATACATAACAGACTGTTAGACATTGCCCTGTATCACCTTCACTGGTGATCCAATGGATGGATCTGTCCTAGAGTTGTCACTTGTTTAGACGTACTTATCATATAATTATTTCTGTGACTGCATCTTACGATCCTTAACGATAGATGATTTAGTTAATCTGCAATCAATTCCATCTCCATACCTAGTATATCATATATTGTGTTACAACTCTACATTCTGCTGACGTGGAAAGGTAAAACTAGGCAACCGAAAGCTGAATTTTTAGTTCAGTCTAGGTGGCCAAGTGGTCTAGAGCGCTGGACACAGTGCAGGCAGTGTTGTCTTGATATCCCAAAAGCATGAGTTTGAATCCTGGCGAGGGAAGAACAAAAATGTGCTTTTGCAAATTTGCAGATTTAACATTGTTATATATATATAAAAATCTGAATGTCTTACTTAAGGATATAACTCTACCTCCAAAATAATTAACCTGTACAAGTCAATACACTTGTTTAAGTATTCACCCTGACTGTCACAAAAAAAACCCATACAAACTGTAATCATTTATAACATTTGCCACTGTTTGTGGTAGGACTTTTTTCTTTTTTGCAAGTAACCATAACTCAGAGAAAACCTTGATTTGTTCTTTTAAAAGAAAGGGTTTAACAATCTCCTCTTCATTATCATCTTAAACATCTTCTATAGTGTAACCAAAGAATAATTCTTTTATATGCATTTCTTCATAATATTTCTAGTACTGTATAAAAGTTTGACCAGTGTTATTGAAACTTTACTAATGTCTGAATGTTTGAATGTTAGTAAGACTTGAAAAGATCGCTATGTTGAAACACAACACACAGAGATTAATTTGTAAAATTAAATTGCAGTAACTAAAGGACGATTATCATCAAAGCTGTGCATATCAAAGCTGTGATGCACAGCTTGAGGTCCACACACTAGTGATGGGTCAGGTCCAACAGCTCCTTGTGACCCCTGTACACGATTTCTATCTGGCCCGTCTCGTAGATCTGGATTAGGGCCATATACATTCACATACTCAGTCCTGTTAAAGAAGAAAAACATCAAGTTATTATTAATAAGAGCTAGATAAAGGGAGCATAAATAATAGTTCTGTTCTTTGATGTCCTTTCAAAATAAATTGCTTTGCTGAGTGCAGCTGGATACGACCACAGATGTCCAACCCTGAAAAGTTGCGGCCAAAATGGACACATTATTCGCGCTTGATACAGGTCTGAATTTGGATTGTAATTAAATATTTGACACATAATAGGTTTCTGACACAGAATAAGTTTAGTTATATGATTTGAATTTATATTCAATTTTTGCTTTTGTGCAATACACTATGCTGTTGAATGTTAACCCCCCTCCCCAAAAAAAAAATATTTGAAGAAATTTTCTTTTTAATTTCTGAAATCTGAAACGAGAAAATTGTAGCCCCCAAATTTTTTCAACTCCCCTTTCCTTATTCCAAAAATAATCTCAATTCAAATTTCTAATGTTGTTTGCAACCATAACTACTCATTTAAATACATCATAAAATATTAAAATATAAAATGACATACAGTCATGGTTAAAATTAATATTAATTAATAGTAACTTCTAAAATAAATTTAAAGCTAATCATCAAGACAATCATCATTTCTTAATACATAATTTACAAGCAGTGTAAGGGAGGTAATCAAACATACATACAACAGTATTCTTTAAATGGATTGGACTACCTCCCTTACACTGCTTTTAAATTGTCTAAATTGTCCTTTAACCATAAAAACCCTTGTTTTTCCCCCTTTTTTGCCCCTAATTGCTAAATGGTTTGAGCCATAACCCCCCATAACCATCCCTTTGTTGTATGGAAACTTGTGGTATAATTTCAGAGAGATTCATACAATAAAATACAAGTTATTGTCTGGAAACTGCAAAAATGCTTATTTGGGCCCCTTTTTTGGCCCCTTATTCCTAAACCTTTGGGACCATAACCCCCAAAATCACTCCGAACCTTCCTTTTGTGGTTATAAACCTTGTGTTAAAATTTTATTGATTTCTATTTACTTGTACTAAAGTTATTATCCGGAAACCATCTGTCTTCGGACGACGCTGACGACAATGACAACATGATACCAATATACGACCAAAAAATTTTTAATTTTTGTGGTTGTATAAAAATCATCTTGTGTTCTAGGATGTAACTTTATTATCTACTAGATAGGTCTGTTTTTATTTGATATCCCATATGACCTGTTTTTTTCACGGATGGCAAACATTTCTGTTTTATAATGAAGCATTTCTGATTAAGTGAAATAAGCTACATAAACTGAAAACAAGTTCACAATCTCCATACACAGCATCATGTTAAAACAGAATTTATAAAATCTGCAGTTTGTTTGCCAGTTTTACATGGTTCTTGAATTAAGTATGTATTGTCAATTTTCCAATTCTTACATATGTGACTTGGCTTTCTTTGTGCTTTTTAAATTAAATGCATTTTGAGATAATCTCATAGAATAGTAAAAATAGACATAAAAATGCAGTCCGTCAATTACTAATACTTATTACAGAAGTTCTTTGTCTGGACCTGTCCTCACTGTAAATGTATGTACTTTAAAGAAGAACCTGAAATGAATAGCTGCATAATACTTACAACGGCAGTTTGTTGTCTAGACCTGTTCTCATCGTTTGGTTTTGACCTATAACCAGTAAATGTCAGGGGTCAATAGCTATAGATTACTTACAATAGCAGTTCTTTGCCTGGACCTATGGGCACAATAATCTAAGTATATTCAAGTCTTGACCTGAACTATGGGGACCTTAATCTTTATAAGACCTGGGCTGAATAGCTATAGCATACTTACAGTAGTAGTTCCTTGTCTGGACCTTTCCTCAAATCTGGGTCTGGACCTTTAGCTAAGTGAGATCTTGGCTGATTAACTACAACATGGGTTGGACTAGTGCTGTAAACAAATGATGTAATTACTATTATAGTAGTTTTATCAACATTAATAAAAATGAAATATTAACGTCACTGTCTAAATGTTTCATCAAATAAATTTGTGTCATATTTGCAAGCAAGTTTATGTTGTACATGTTTCCCCCATACATGCCATCTTCTTTACTTGAATTATATATTCAAACTATTTGGTTTCTGTATTATTTAGTAGATACAAAATGAAATCAGATATATCAAAGTAACCGGTAAATGTTATTTGACTTTGTTAAATAAGTACTAAGCCTGGTGTCTGAACCAGATTCTTGGAACATTTGGATATTGGACCAATAGTATAGGCCATAGATGGTGAGGCTGACTGAGTCATTGCTCCAAACAAAGTGCTTCAACTTGTGCAGGCATATCAAAAAGTCAAGACAGGCATAGTGTTCATAAAATTTCTTGAAAAGCAAACACCATTGTTGTGGAAGAAAAACATAGGCAAATCATATATCCTTAGAATACCTATAGTGCCACAAAATTAAAAAAAAATCTTTTATATAACAATTAATATTCTGAAAAATATATAAAATATACACTGCATGACATGCATAAAAGGCCAAATAACAACAACAAGCAAATGTATAGACCTGGAATCTCCTTGGTTACCAGCAGACATTTTCAAACAACATTTGGTTGCTAGGTTACTTAAAATCACACTTGTTGATGACAACAAATCTCCACTCAATCTTTAGTGTGAGCAATAAAAAAAAGAAAAAAAACTTTATACAAAAATAATTCTTCTGCTTTGTATTGATTATTATTCAAATATCTGTGAAATATTTATTATTGACTATAAAGAACCTGTACCTTACTCAATCTTTTATACAAATATTTATTATTGACTATAAAGAACCTGTACTTACTCAATCTTTTATACAAATATTTATTATTGACTATAAAGAACCTGTACCTTACTCAATCTTTTATACAAATATTTATTATTGATATAAAGAACCTGTACCTTACTCAATCTTTTATACAAATATTTATTATTGACTATAAAGAACCTGTACCTTACTCAATCTTTTATACAAATATTTATTATTGACTATAAAGAACCTGTACCTTACTCAATCTTTTATACAAATATTTATTATTGACTATAAAGAACCTGTACCTTACTCAATCTTTTATACAAATATTTATTATTGACTATAAAGAACCTGTACCTTACTCAATCTTTTATACAACTGTTTGTCATGGAAATCTTTCATAACAATACTATGTAAACATTTATCAAAGGTGTACAAACACTATATAGCCTTATGAAAAGGGTTTAAAGTTTTCATAAGCTACAGTTCCTCTCTTTTAAACTAGATTATGCAATTCAAAATGTGCTTGTATTCTGAACTTTTGCATTGTATACAGTCGAACAACTTTGTTTGAAACCCAGTTGTTTTAAAAAACTTGGATGAGTTGAAGTAATTTCTCTGTCCCAGTAAATTCCTGTTTGTTCAATAGATATAAGAAGATATGGTATGAGTGCCAATGAGACAACTCTCCATCCAAGTTACAATTTGTAAAAGAAAAAGCATTATAGGTCAAAGTAGGCCTTCAACACAGAGCCTTGGCTCACACTGAACAGCAAGCTATAAAGGGCCCCAAAAATGGCAAGTGTAAAACCATTCAAACGGGAAAACCAACGTTCTACTCTATATAAAAAGACGAGAAACGAGAAACAATGCATACTTACCTCTGATGAGTCAAAATCAGTTGAATTCGGTTAAGTCAAGTAAATTTAGTAGTCCCATTAATTTAAAATTATTGTAAATTGACCCTGATCTCACAAAGTTTGAAAGTAAAAAATTTCCAAAGATGCAAACCTCAAGATAAAAAATCAAATTGGATGTTTTTCTTTTGTAACCTGATCATTTTCAAAAGAGATTAAAGCTGTGTATTAAAACATACTTGTTTGTATAACAGTTAAAAAGACATGTTTATGGTGACCACATAATATGGAGATTGAATACAGTCATATCAAACAATGTTCAAAATATCAAGTGTACACAAATCTTATATCTTATTTCATGCAAACCCAATTTATGATGACATACTTTACCACGGATGAGTTTAACCTAGGGTAATCAAATACTTTTGTGTGGTTCCTTCGACTTTGAGTTAACAAGGTCCAACTGTAGTTTAAGTATTTGTATCAAATGGAAAAGACAAAAGCAAAAGTGTTCGAAACAGTTATGTACATTTTTGAAAATTATGATTCTGAATATCTTACTGAGTAACATGTTTAGCTCTAGTTTGTTGAGTTCCATGTGATTTTTTCTCAGCTTGGATTCTTGCTGCATGGTGATCTATGCTTTCTTTCTTTGGTTGTGCTGGTTTTTTAGCTGTTGTCTTGGTTACTTCAGAAGATATTTTTGTACCTGTCTTTATTACCCCAAAAGGTATTGTTGTTGTTGTCTTGGTTACCTTGGTAGCTGATTTCTTAGGTGTTCCAAAGGGAACAGTAAAAGCAGTTGAAGAGCTGTAATAAATGAAGATAACTCTATCATTAAAACTTGAGCAGTAATAAAGGAAAATCTATCAATAAATCATGACATGTCACACAGGAAGATAACTCTATCATTAAATCATGACATGTTACAAAGGAAGATAACTCTATCATTGAATCATGACATGTCACACAGGAAGATAACTCTATCATTAAATCATGAAATGTTACAAAGGAAGATAACTCTATCATTAAATCACGACATGTTACAAAGGAAGATAACTCTATCATTAAATCATGACATGTTACAAAGGAAGATAACTCTATCATTAAATAATGACATGTTACAAAGGAAGACAACTCTATCATAAAATTACAAGCTGAAATACAGGAAGATAACTCTATCCTTAATAATGAGCGGTTATAAAAGAAGATCATAACTCTATCATTAAATCACAAGCTGTAATTAAGAAGATAACTCTATCACTAAAACACTTTTTACCTCAGTAAATGATCAGGAAGTATTCAAAATATCTCAAAGCAGTAAGTTATTCCAAACTCAGTTTAAGACATATAATTTGCATGGAATTTTACGCACTCAAATCTTACAATTTAGTGTTAAATGTGCACAGTTTTGTCTGAAATGTCTCTCAAAGTGATTTTTAAAAAGCTGCATGTTTGAATAATAACATGCTTTGACATCAAAAACATCAAGTATATACTAACTTAATTAATTTCACCAGAAACAGTCAAGGGTATTAAATCTGAGAAGGACTTTCTGATTTAATATGATTGCAGGCAGTTTTTTGCTACCAAAGTGGATATGAAGTGGATATGAACTTATGAGGGGACAAAAAATTAAAGGTACTGTATTATTTTGCTTCATTTTGTTTTTGAACCAAAGACAGGTCTTAGAACACACAGTAAATACATGTATTCTTAAGTTCATGTTCCAAAGTTACTGTTTACAAAAGTGATTAAGATCACTGGTTAAAAGAATTATGGTGTTGATAATTTCTAACTATATTTAAGTCTTTCATTGAGGTTAGGTTGTGATATAAAATAAACCCACATGATAAAGTTCTACTGCAAAGGGTAAGAAAAGCTGGAAAAAATCCTTGGTCATTTATAAAATTCTATAACAGTCATTATTGTTGGTACTAGTACTGTGCATAAGAAGTGATTATAAAGATTTACCTTCACAGAAACACTCTAACTTAACATTAGGGGCTACATAACCAAACAGACCTTAACATTAGGGGCTACATAACCAAACAGACCTTAACATTAGGGGCTACATAACCAAACAGACCTTAACATTAGGGGCTACATAACCAAACAGACCTTAACATTAGGGGCTACATAACCAAACAGACCTTAAATAAATAGTCAAATCTATATATGTCAACTTTGCCTTAGGATTGATTGGTTGGTTGGTGTATCATGCCATTTTCAGCACTGTTGTGCTATTTCGTGGTGCTCAGTTTTTATTGGTGGAGGAAGTCAGGGCCCAGGGAGAACCATGACCTTCTGTAAGAAAACTGACAATTAGATCATGTTTTCCAAGATTAAAATATCAATCAGTACATATCCTATGGATTCAGTGAACAGTCTGAGAAATGCATAGCTGTGTGCAATGCCAAAATATAAGTATAGTCAGGATGTGGTAATAATATTGTTCGCTAACTGTTCAGCTATATATAGACATATTAAGTTATGTTTTAATATAATAATACAGATGAAGACAATATTTAGAATATTAAAAATAAGTTTATTCAAAGTATCAACAGTTAACATGGATGTTTATATAATCTGTTACCTTGGTCTGTCATCATAGTCATGTCCAAAAACAACTGGTTCCATGCCTCCTGAAAAAGATTCAGGTATCAGAGATCCTGTTGGTTTAAAAGTTAATTCATCGTCCACAGTAGCTCTGCCTCCTAAAATAGAAGTATAAAATTATTAGAACTAAGACAAGTTGATGATTATTTACACCAAATGACAAAGTATATTACAGACAGTAAATCAAGGAATTATTGAGATTTTTGAAGAAAGGAGAGAAATGTGAGATTAAATATTGCGATTTCATAAAAATCTGCATACTGAATATGTATTGTCAATTAATACTGAGTTAATAGTTCTTACTTGTTGATGATGCTGATGAACCTTTTGCTCCAGAACTAAAAATATATGAAAAAATCCATGTTAATTAAAAACAAGATACAAAGATACAATACATGTATATATTCTTATTGCACATACTCTCTGCCCCTTTTGTTATCAAAACAAAATCAAATGTGCTATAAGTCAGAATGAACAGCACTATTCCATTGGTTTTGTGTAGTATGTGTCCATTGGTTTTGTGTAGTATGTGTATAGTGTATCGGGAGTAATGTAGTTATACAACAATTAGAAAATAGTATTGTAATATATTTTAACAATTGGAAAAGTTTTAAACAAGAGGATGTCAGAGTGACAGCAAACCAGATTTTTCTGCAGAGGTCGAACCGGACAAACCCTGAACAGTTAAGTAAGTATGGACACAACATTTAAGCTTAAAACAGCTCTCAAATTGGATTGTGATTGAATATTAAAAATAGATTATTATCTAATTAATAATGAAAATGATATTTGCAAATCTGAACCCCAAAACAGAATCAAGTAAAAATTAAACATTAACACACACAACAAAAATAAAATACCACATAACAACTGTGACATCTACCTTCATAACACATATGACTTAAACAAAATAGTTATAAAGAAATTTTTGACAACTAATGGCTAAAATTAATTGAACAGAGACATTCATAATATTTTAATAGACTAAAATCCATAATTAAACCATTTCTGTTCAAAGGGAAATAACTAAAACTTATTTCCACGAACCAGTAGTGTAACCAGCAAAAATAGTTCTTTAAAATTAAATATGATTTAACCACTAACAAATATTTCTCTAAAATTAGATATGATGTTATATATCTATTTACAAATTATAATAAAAAATCTAAATACCACTTAGATTCAGCATATCAAAGAACAACAAGAATTAATTTTTTTTTTAAATAAAAAAATTGTATTTTGGACCCTTTGGACCTAAATGTGGACCAATTTGAAGACAGGCCTCAAACTTATAAAAAAATCTAACAAGAGACCAATTGACAAAGGAACTGATTATTAATTTCTGTTCAAAGGGAAATAACTCAAAATTCATATAATAAAAATAAATTTTGTTACTAAAAGGTCTTAAACACACAAGGCGTTTTCATGTTGATGATCAGACACTGTTAGGCAACCCTGCCGCTCGTTGTACATCCCCAAATCAATAAATGATTTTTCTTTCGAAAATCAGGTTAAAAATGTAGAAATCAATTTAAGAACATTTTTCCTGTATACCTTGTATGGTTAATGTGTTAAGAAATTAATCACCATTGCTATTGTTGTAATATTATAACTTTTGGAGTCATCATAGATTATACATTCATTCAAGCACGACATAGACAAATCCAGTTAATATTTGGTTGTTTATAACATGAGAAAATGACATTGTTGACTTATAAACATGTGGTGTCTTACACTATTGATCATTTACAAATAAACCACAATCATATGTTGTATCGATATGTCAGGTGGTCACTTGTGGGTTATTTACTCATGTCAGGTGATCACTTGTAGGTTATTAACTCATGTCAAGTTCTATTGTCAAATTCATGCTATACACTAATAAAAGTGCACACACTAAAATGTCTCACTTGGTTTCCTGATCATGATTAAAATTCAGGTTGAAAGACTTTACCATATTAAAGATACAGATTTTACTACAAGTCACAATTTAAGCCACTGAACTGCAAGAAATTTGATGGAGATTTGGGTGACTATCAAAAAATCTATGGTTATTACTCATTTTTAAGCTAAACAAAATATTTTAAATAGCTTATACAGTGCTCCAGCTAGAAATTGAAAGGGGCAGGGTGCCAGTGGAGGGCAGGGCACTTTTTTATGATAGGAAAAGGCACTGCTCATTTTTTTTGTCTATGTTTCTGTGTGTATCACGAGTTCACATTGTTTTTTTACTGTATATGTTGACAATAAAGATAATAAGTTGTTGTTTTGATTATTTATTCTATAAAATTTGCATTAGAAAAGTCATTCATACTACATGTTCATACATCACATCACTATTAACCAAAAGAGTCAAAATAACTATAACTATAACCCCCCTAAAAAAAAAAACAGCATAAACTAAACATCTCATATTTTATAGTTATCTCATTTAAAATTTTCAGCTAGAGTTTGGCCCTCTCAACTTTATTCATTGTTCCTGTCAATGAATTATTTAGTATATAACTTCATCCAATTAACTTGTCATGATAGTTAGCTTAACAACTTTCACCATACCTAATTATAATCTAAATTGACAATGTCTAGATAGAACATGGATTGATAAAAGTATGATTATCAAAAATGAATTGCAATATATTTTTTTTGGTATGTTCAAAGACAGTTTTAATCTTTAAGGTAACATTTTTATATAATTTTGTATTTAACTGGTATTTTATTCCTATTTTCAAAGACAGATAATATTTTAGGAGCACAAATTTGTAATACGCTAAAACAGGGGAAGTAACACCAAAATTAATTTCCAACACGTTTACGATGAAGTTGAGATGGACGGCGTTTCTGTGAAGGCATAGTTGTATTTTGATGACTTAAATTCTATACTAAAGTCATGAAAGTCTTCATTTTTACACTCTTCCATTGGGACTTCGAGATCGAAAATGCCGACCCAAGCTTAAAACACTCGCCAACACATTCATCAATTTATATTCAATTTGACAAGGTACATTGTCTTAATTAAATTACCTAGTTATTAACACCTTTGAAGTCTAATCAACTGTAATTGATTTTAATGACATGATTAACCTGGGGGCAATCACCAGGTGTCATATATGTAATTTAACTTTGTGATTAGAAATCGATGAGACAAAAAGCAATTTACCAGTACATTGCCAAAACGGCACAAGGGTTTTTTGGGAAAAGGCGTCAGGGCAGAAGGGCGCGGATGAGGGCACACAGGGCGCGGCGCCCTTCTATTTTGAGCTAACGAGACCACTGTTATATCCTTAACAAGACTGAGTGTCAAGATAAATGATAATTTCATTATAAAACTCATTCACTAAAAACATGTTTATCTGCTCTTTGGTCGGGTTGTTGTCTCTTTGACATATTCCCTATTTCCGTTCTCAATTTTATTATATCGCTATTTGTTTGCCATTACTTGACATCTCAAAGGCTCCTGTAACATTTTGACATCATAGTAACAAATGTCTGATGCCATAAAGGAAAAGTGATTGTTGTATGAAGTCAATAGTTCAAGCGTAGCAGATTTTGAGGGCAAGTGTTAATAACGTCTATATACATGATATAGATGTACACATAATAAAATTTAAATACCCTGACTGTTTATTAATTTCCACCATTCTCTTGAAGTTAGCTTCATTATAATGTACTGACTCCAATGCCATTTTAATAAAACTCTCCTCCATATCACTAAATTCTCCCTTCATCTTCTGAAACACTGAAAATTGTAAATAAAATACAAATTCATTAATCAGGACAATTTTATTACAAATATTTTTCAGCTTTTTTTCACAAAAAAGATTGAAAAAGATGACTTGTATTTTTGGTATTTTTTATTGTAATACTTCATAGAATACTTTCAAAGTTTAAGTATATAAAAAATCTAATCAATTTATTCATCCAAACTGGAAAATGCCAAACATTATAGACTTTGATTAATGGCTTATATAAAAATAAATGGGGAATGTGTCCATGGGACAAAGATGATGCCCCTGCTTGCATATAACTTTATAAAGGGACATAACTCAAGAAAGGTGAAAGTGACACTAACCAAATTCAAAAGTGATCTGTGTTTTGTGGTTTTAAGCATTGTGTATAAGATTTATAACATTTGGTTGATGCAAACTTCAGTTAGAGAAGAGAAACTACAATTCAGAAATTTTCCTTTTGTAAAGGGGTATAACTCTAGAAAGGTAAAATAGACTCCACCCAAATTCTAACTTACTGTTGATTCATTATTATTTGTTGGATACCAATTTTCGTGGGTTTCAGGGATACATGTGAACCACGTAGTCAAATGTTCACAGAATAACATAATTTCAATAGGCTTTGTATACAGAGATTGGCAAAACCACCAAATCAAATATCCAAGAATATGAAAGTTTTCAGCAATCCACGAAAAATTGATCCCCACGAAAAATAAATGAATCCACAGTAATTTGTGTTTTGTAGTAATAAGCATTGTGTATAAGTTTCATAACATTTTGTTGAGGCAAACTCAAGTTAGAGAAAGGAAACCAATTTCTAGATGTACAGACGGACAAGGGTAAAACTGCATGTCCCCTGTGCTACTGTGGGGGCATAAAAACCGTAAAACTGAAAATAATCCCTCCTATATTCATGAGAGTTAAAATGTTGTTAGACTGCTACTTTATTGACATAAAACAAACAATATGATGTCTATCAGATAAACTATTATTGCGTTCTCAAACTTGCAAACAAATGATATAATTAGGTTTAAGCATTTAAACTGACCTACGTACGGAGACAAAAATGCTAAACAATTTGCATAAATATGTATGCTTTTATTTCAATGTATCAGTAGGCTATTTTCATGCAAATATTTGATATGTTTTTATAGCAACCAAATATAAAACCAGATATAATTCAAATTTTAAAGTTATTTCATTTTTGTGTGCACAGTGACATCTGTATTCTATATATATATATATTCATATATCTTAAACCAAAGGTTATCATGGTTACATGTAAAAATGAAGAGATGTTCTTCTTTAGTCTTTAACCTCTTCTACTGATCAGTGTAACCTACATTTTTATTTGTTTTCATATATGTTTCATACTTTTAATGGTCAAAGGTTACACTATGTTGATTGCATCTTATATACTGTAAATTTAAAAATAAATGTGTACATTTATTTTTGCCAATCACTCTAATATTACTTGGAAAAAAGTGAGATGGAATAAAAGAGATTGCAAACATTTTGTGAAGAAAAATCACTACTCAAATTATGAATGTAAATCTTTATTATTGCAAACTTGATACTTTCTCATTTTCACTTAAATAAAAACATTGCAATAATTTCTGAATTAAAATTGAACTTTTGATTACCGGTAAGTTATTTTAAAAAAGAGAACAATAAAGAATGCAAGTGCATATAAAGAATATGAAAAGAAAGACTATAACTGTACAGTATTGTTGCAAATGACTGCAACTGTCAAGTATGGGATTGATGACAGATGTTGTCCCTATCATTTTACACATGATACTGCATTACAATGAATAAACATATCACTTACGAAAGGAGTTTTAGAAAATAATGTAAAGAGAGATAGCTGCATACACCTAGATCATTTAGATTCCATTCCAAAATAGATCTCCCATTGCACAAAAAAGACAGCTAACTTGAAACATGAGCTATTTGAAATGAAATTTAACTGTCTATCTTGTATAAATGTCATATTACAGTTTATTAGTAGTAGTATCTGTTTCTATATTAACCTTTAATATATACATGATATATAGACCCTACTTCCTTTTTAATGATCTACAAAACAACTATTCTGTCTTTGTGAATTTATAATAGCTAAAACAATAATTTTGTACTACTTAAGAATTTAAATGTCAAAATTTAATTCTGCCAATGAAGAACTGAAAACATAGAAACCACATATTAATTATAAAAACAGTACACAACTTGTCATGTAATCTTTGAATCTGCTGAGAATTAGACAACAAACTATATATCACAGGTTGAAAGACATAAATACATAATACACTGCTATCATACCTCGTCTTTTTTCTGCGTCTGATATTTTAGGTGGTGTTGGTGATGGTGATCGAGACTTAGGTTTAGGTTTATGGGATACTGAAATAGATGTTGTATGTGAACCTACAGGTTTATATCCCATACTCTCAATCTGGGTCCTGGCTGTTGATTCATTATTGTTACACCTGCAATAAAACCAGGTAAAATTGTTTATTGTGTGGTATTAGCACAAACCATTTAGACTTTTTCTAATTTAACCTTCATCTGTAATGCTCAGAGCTAAATATTCAAAATTTATTTTGAGGCACTATGATATTTTATTAGTACTGGTAACGATGATAAAACATGTATTCTTGATATGTCAGAACAGTGACGGACAAAGACAAGGATCAATGTGTCAAAAGATGGACAAAGAATATATACACAGTACTACATGCATCGTTGATGTAGCTTACATACTTCTACATAAACAAACATAATCACAAAATATTACCAAGGTAAATGAAACCTAGTTCTGACACAACTTAAAAATATGTTTGTTTGCCCCTCTTCCACCAATTATTTTCTATATGAGTGGATTGGTTTTGAAATAAGTTTATTTTACCATGTCTTTTGTATGCAAATTTTGACTGGAATTTCATTTGTAAAAGAAATAAATACATGTATATGACACTATCATACCTTGTCTTGGCTGAAATAAAAAAACATGATAAATACATGCATATAACACTGCTATCATACCTTGTCTTGGCTGAAATAAATAAAAACATGTATATTACAATGCTATCATACCTTGTCTTGGCTGAAATAAATAAATACATGCATATAACACTGCTATCATACCTTGTCTTGGCTGAAATAAATAAATACATTCATATAACACTGCTATCATAAATAGTCTTGGCTGAAATAAATAAATACATGTATATTACACTGCTATCATACCTTGTCATGGCTGAAATAAATAAATACATGTATATAACACTGCTATCATACCTTGTCTTGGCTGAAATAAATAAATGCATGTATATTACACTATCATACCTAGTCTTGGCTGAAATTAATAAATACATGCATATAACACTGCTATCATACCTTGTCTTGGCTGAAATAAATAAATACATGTATATTACACTGCTATCATACCTTGTCTTGGCTGAAATAAATAAATAAATGTATATTACACTATCATACCTAGTCTTGGCTGAAATTAATAAATACATGCATATAACACTGCTATCATACCTTGTCTTGGCTGAAATAAATAAATACATGTATATTACACTGCTATCATACCTTGTCATGGCTGAAATAAATAAATACATGCATATTACACTGCTATCATACCTTGTCTTGGCTGAAATAAATAAATACATGTATATTACACTGCTATCATACCTTGTCTTGGTTGAAATAATTATAAATACATGCATATTACACTGCTATCATACCTTGTCTTGGCTGAAATTAATAAATACATGCATATTACACTGCTATCATACCTTGTCTTGGCTGAAATAAATAAATACATGCATATTACACTGCTATCATACCTTGTCTTGGCTGAAATAAATAAATACATGCATATAACACTGCTATCATACCTTGTCTTGGCTGAAATAAATAAATACATGTATATAACACTGCTATCATACCTTGTCTTGGCTGAAATAAATAAATACATGTATATTACACTATCATACCTCGTAAACCTAATAAAAATAAAAACCTTAACCTCTTGCCAGATGGCAGCTCATTTCTTTAGATCGAGGTGTTCTGATTGAAAAACGAATTTTTCACTGAAGGTTAAACCAGAAAAATCCTTAACCTCTTGCCAGATGGCAGCTCTTTCTTTAGATCGAAAATTGAATTTCCCTACAAAGCAATTTTAGTTTTTCCTACCCAGCATGTTTATCCCTAATGATGTCATGTCAGGCCTGGCAAGTTTAGTTATTCTTACCCAGCAACTATATCCCTTATGATGTCAAAACGGGCAAGTGGGTAAACTTTTTGTAACTTCTTTACAATATTATCCATCTGTAGTTGTCCAGCAGATGAATGGTCAGTTTCTCTTTTGGTCTTATGTCCACTTTTAACCAAATGTGCTCTTGCTTCCTGAACATTGTTATCTTTCCTAAGATAAATATATGTAAATTTAATGATTACTTTCTATATAAATACTCAAGAACTTAAGCTCTGAATGTCAGCTTGATTTCACTGTTTGTGATTGTCATTTGATATTCATGGTCTACTTTAATGAATTATTATCATTTAAAATATATTTAATGATGTTATTTGAACAATAGATTAAAATAAACAGCTGTGCCATGAGCGCATGATGCACCTGTCGCATTTTCAAAGAATAAAGTTCAATAACTTCTCAATGATATATCAGAAATTTATAAACAGGTGCGCCATGAGTGCATGATATGCCCGTTGCATTTTCAAAGAATAAAGTTCAATAACTTCTCAATGTTATATCAGAAATTTATAAACAGCTGCGCCATGAGTGCATGATATGCCCGTTGCTTTTTCAAAGAATAAAGTTCAATAACTTCTCAATGTCATATCAGAAATTCATGAAAAACTAAAGGGAGGTTATCTTTATACATATAAACCAGTCACCAAAGTTTCATGATAACTTCTCAAAGCATTGACAGAAAACTGAAAAAAATCCCCTTTTTTATGAATACAATCACATAACTCTGAAAAGTAAAATCTAAAATTAATAAAAATCGAAAGGGAGCTTACATAAATAGATATAAACAATTCATCAAAGTTTCATAAAAACTGCTGAAAGCATTTTTTGAGTTATTGTCCGAAAACTGGAAAAACCCCTGCATTTTTAATGAATAAAACCCCATAACACGGAAACGTAAAATCTAAAATTTATAAAATTCGAAAAGAAGCTCATGGCAATAGATATAAACAATTCACCAAAGTTTCTTGCAAATTTGTGAAAGTGTTTATGAGTTATTGTCAGAAAACTGGAAAATCCCACTATTTTAATGAAAAAAAACCCAAAACTCGGAAACTTAAAATCTTAAATTGATTAAAAACGAAAGGGAGCTCACGTCAATAGATATAAACAATTCACCAAAGTATCATGCGAATTGGTTAAAGCGTTTTTGAGTTATTGTCCAACATGTTGACGACGGACAACAGTATACCATAATACGTCCCGTAAACAGGCGTATAAAAATTATTTTCAGACATTATTGTTTTCATAACTGATCCTATGTATCCATTGTTCACAATTTATGTGTTTGTCTTTATTCAAAAAGTAAAATCTGCAAGTAAAAATTCAGTTCATTTAAACACATATACATATATAGATTCTACCCCTGCATCGAGTGTGTTACAATATTTCTCCACTCCAGTTAAATTAGCCCTAAAGTTTAAATAGGATGTGACAAAGGGAGAACATTTAAATCAAATGAAATGACTATGAAGGAATATGGGTATTACATGTTGAAGGCTGTACTTTGAGCTATAATTGTTAACTTTTATACATTGTGATGACTTGGCAGGAGAGTTGTCTCATTGGCACTCATACCATCTTCCTATTTATATTAATTCATAATACAAAAATTCTTAAATGCACTTTACAAAACCAGTGAAGCAAACAAACAGTGTTTTTATTTGTGTTTTTACACTCACAATGTACACATGTACAATGATTTATCTCAAGCACAGAACAAAAACTCACACCTCAATGCAAGTTCAAGATGACCCAAACTCTGGTCTGCATGGAATTCAAAATATTTAGTGAACTGGATGATATTATTTTGTATACATACATCTTAAGAACAATTTTGAGTGTGTCGTCTGCCACATCAGGAAACATTTCTTTAAGCATGTTAAATTTGACATCCTGATGATCAAGGAATGTCTGCTCCTGCAAGTGTATATGTTCATATTCAATTAAAATTGCATATCTGCTACTTCAATATTTTTCACAAAGAATCACAATGATCATAAAAATCGTGTCTATCAAATAGATGATTTGTCTTGACTTGAATGGGTTCTAGACTTGTCATTATAGTAAATAGATGGTCATTCAAGATAATAATCACTCTTGGTTGGGAATTTTCTTGTAAATGTTGTCGATTGTGGTTGATCTCCTTGTTTCATGAGTGATTCCCTCAACATCAGCAAGAGTAAATTCTAATTGATTTAATATGTTGTGAGAATTTTACCTAATATATTATAAGTGTTGTGCACATTCCTTCTTGTGTGTATTGTAGGTAGTTGTAAGTATTATACAGATTTACTTATTTTACAATTTAAAAGTTTCATGTGCTTATTTTTTAGTAATTTTAAGTAATTTACAACTACATGTATCTCTGACCAGTACATATAAACATATCAATATATATTTGGTTTTGTTTTGTGTGTAAATGCAACACATTATTTGTGGCAAACGCATTTGATCCATGAGCATCATTTAGCTGAAGGAGTAACACTATATCACTTCTTTTATGATAGCAAACATACAAAGCCACATGTATGATTACATCTGCCTATCTGCCTAATGCTGGGTTTGGTGCTTTATCAAATTATTGTGGTCTTAATAGAACTATTCTAGATCTGTATTCATGACAGATGTAGACTGACTTTCATTCATAAATTAAATCCACCTATAAAGGTGAGATATTTACTGGTTATCTAGTACAAGTATAATAACTATGTTATCTAAATGTTTGATGTTAAGTCCTGATCAGGTACAAATATGCCCTAATTTACCATGTTTACTTCCAGGTATGCAGACATTTAAAAATAAATGGGAAATGTGTCTATCTGTAAAGTGGCATAATTCAGAACAGTAAAAGTGACGCCACCAAAATTCAAAATTGATCTGTGTTTTGTGATTATAAGCATTGTGTATAAGTTTCATAACATTTGGTTGAGGCAAACTAAAGTTACAGAAAGGAAACCAATTTTGGGACGTACGAACAGCCGACCATGTAACCAAGTTAAACAAGGTAGTGACAACACTACAGCTGACAGCCGACCATGTAACCAAGGTAAACGAGGTAGAGACAACACTACAGCTGACTTCTGGTGTTACAACTGTGTTACGGGTTATGTTTAGATGATGGCATCAAGTAACCCTATACCTTGCCGACCATGTAACCAAGGTAAAAGAGGTAGAGACAACACTACAGCTGACAGCCAACCATGTAACCAAGGTAAATGAGATAGAGACAACGTTAACACTACAGCTGACTTCTGGTGTTACAACTGTGATAACGGGTTATGTTTAGGTGATGGCATCAAGTCACCCTATACCTTGCTGACCATGTAACCAAGGTAAATGAGGTAGTGACAACACTACAGCTGACAGCCGACCATGTAACCAAGGTAAATGAGGTAGAGACAACACTACAGCTGACAGTCGACCATGTAACCAAGGTTAACGAGGTAGTGACAACACTACAGCTGACAGCTGAGCATGTTACCAAGGTAAACTATGTAGAGACAACACTACAGCTGACAGCCGACCATGTAACCAAGGTAAATGAGGTAATGACAACACTACAGCTGACAGCTGACCATGTAACCAAGGTAAACTATGTAGAGACAACACTACAGCTGACAGCCGACCATGTAACCAAGGTAAACGAGATAGAGACAACACTACAGCTGACAGCCGACCATGTAACCAAGGTAAACGAGGTAATGACAACACTACAGCTGACAGCCGACCATGTAACCAAGGTAAACTATGTAATGACAACATTACAGCTGACAGCCGACCATGTAACCAAGGTAAACAAGGTAGTGACAACACTACAGCTGACAGTCGACCATGTAACCAAGGTAAACGAGATAGAGACAACACTACAGCTGACAGTCGACCATGTAACCAAGGTAAACAAGGTAGTGACAACACTACAGCTGACAGCCGAGCATGTTACCAAGGTAAACTATGTAGAGACAACACTACAGCTGACAGCCGACCATGTAACCAAGGTAAACGAGGTAGAGACAACACTAAAGCTGACAGCCAACCATGTAACCGAGGTAAACGAGGTAGAGACAACACTACAGCTGACAATGTAACCAAGGTAAACAAGGTAGTGACAACACTACAGCTGACAGCCGACCATGTAACCAAGGTAAACGAGGTAGAGACAACACTACTGCTGACACTGGACCATGTAACCAAGGTAAACGAGGTAGAGACAACACTACAGCTGACTTCTGGTGTTACAACTGTGATAACGGGTTGTGTTTAGGTGATGGCATCAAATAACCCTATACCTTGCCGACCATGTAACCAAGGTAAACAATGGTAGAGACAACACTACAGCTGACAGCTGACCATGTAACCAAGGTAAATGAGGTAGTGATAACACTACAGCTGACTTCTGGTGTTACAACTGTGATAACGGGTTATGTTTAGGTGATGGCATCAAGTAACCCTACACCTTACCAACCATGTAACCAAGGTTAACGAGGAAGAGACAACACCACAGCTGACATTTGACCATGTAACCAAGATAAACGAGGTAGAGACAACACTACAGCTGACAGCCGACCATGTAACCAAGGTAAACGAGGTAGTGACAACACTACAGCTGACAGCAGACCATGTAACCAAAGTAAACAAGGTAGAGACAACACTACAGCTGACTTCTGGTGTTACAACTGTGATAACGGTTTATGTTTAGGTAATGGCATCAAGTAACCCTATACCTTGCCGAGCATGTTACCAAGGTAAACAATGCTAGAGACACCACTACAGCTGACAGCCGACCATGTAACCAAGGTAAACGAGGTAGAGACAACACTACAGCTGACAGCTGACCATGTTACCAAGGTAAACGAGGTAGAGACAACACTACTGCTGACACTCGACCATGAAACCAAGGTAAACGAGGTAGAGACAACACTACAGCTGACAGTCGACCATGTAACCAAGGTAAACGAGGAAGAGACAACACTACAGCTGACAGCCGACAATGTAACCAAGGTTAACGAGGAAGAGACAACACTACAGCTGACAGTCGACCATGTTACCAAGGTAAACAAGGTAGTGACAACACTACAGCTGACAGCTGACCATGTAACCAAGGTAAATGAGGTAGTAACAACACTACAGCTGACAGTCGACCATGTAACCAAGGCGAACGAGGTAGTGACAACACTACAGCTGACAGTCGACCATGTAACCAAGGTAAACGAGGTAGTGACAACACTACAGCTGACACCCCAGCATGTAACCAAGGTAAACGAAGTAGAGACAACACTACAGCTGACAGCCAACCATGTAACCAAGGTAAACGAGGTAGTGACAACACTACAGCTGACAGCCGACCATGTAACCAAGGTAAACGAGGTAGTGACAACACTACAGCTGACAATCAACCATGTAACCAAGATAAACGAGGTAGAGACAACAGTACAGCTGACAGCTGATCATGTAACCAAGGTAAACTATGTAGAGACAACACTACAGCTGACAGCCGAGCATGTAACCAAGGTAAACGAGGTAGTGAAAACAGCTGACCATGTAACCAAGGTAAACGAAGTAGAGACAACACTACAGCTGACAGCCGACCATGTAACCAAATTAAACGAGGTAGTGACAACACTAGAGCTGACAGTCGACCATGTAACCAAGGTAAACGAGGTAGAGACAAAACTACAGCTGACAGGTGACCATGTAACCAAGGTAAACGAGGTAGTGATGACACTACAGCTGACAGCCGACCATGTAACCAAGGTAAACGAGGTAGAGACAACACTACAGCTGACTTCTGGTGTTACAACTGTGATAACGGGTTATGTTTAGGTGATGGCATCAAGTAACCCTATACCTTGCTGACCATGTAACCAAGGTAAACAAGGTAGAGACAACACTACAGCTGACCATGTAAACAAGGTAAACGAGATAGAGACAACATTACAGCTGACTTCTGGTGTTACAACTGTGATAACAGGTTATGTTTAGGTGATTGCATCAAGTAACCCTATACCTTGCCGACCATGTAACTAAGGTTAACGAGGTAGAGACAACACTACAGCTGACAGCCGACCATGTAACCAAGGTAAACAAGGTAGTGACAACACTACAGCTGACAGCCGACCAAGGAACCAAGGTAAACAAGATAGTGACAACACTACAGCTGACAGCCGACCATGTAACCAAGGTAAACGAGGTGGTGACAACACTACAGCTGACAGCTGACCATGTTACTAAGGTAAACGAGGTAGTGAAAAAACTACAGCTGACAGCCAACCATGTAACCAAGGTAAACGAGGTAGAGAAAACACTACAGCTGACTTCTGGTGTTACAACTGTGATAACGGGTTGTGTTTAGGTGATGGCATCAAGTAACCCTATACCTTGCTGACCATGTAACCAAGGTAAACAATGGTAGAGACAACACTACAGCTGACAGCCAACCATGTAACAAAGGTAAACGAGGTAGTGACAACACTACAGCTGACAGCCGACCATGTAACCAAGGTAAACGAGGTAGTGACAACACTACAGCTGACAGTCGACCATGTAACCAAGGTAAACGAGTAAGAGACAACACTACAGCTGACAGCCGACCATGTAACCGAGGTAAACGAGGTAGTGATGACACTACAACTGACAGCCGACCATGTAACCAAGGTAAACGAGGTAGTGACAACACTACAGCTGACAGCCGACCATGTAACCAAGGTAAACGAGGTAGAGACAACACTACAGCTGACTTCTGGTGTTACAACTGTGATAACGGGTTATGTTTAGGTGATGGCATCAAGTAACCCTATACCTTGCCGACCATGTAACCAAGGTAAAAGAGGTAGAGACAACACTACAGCTGACAGCCAACCATGTAACCAAGGTATATGAGATAGAGACAATGTTAACACTACAGCTGACTTCTGGTGTTATAACTGTGATAACGGGTTATGTTTTTTAGGTGATGGCATCAAGTAACCCTATACCTTGCTGACCATGTAACCAAGGTAAACAAGGTAGAGACAACACTACAGCTGACAGCTGACCATGTAACCAAGGTAAACGAGGTAGAGACAACACTACAGCTGACTTCTGGCGTTACAACTGTGATAACAGGTTATGTTTAGGTGATGGCATCAAGTAACCCTATACTTTGCCGACCATGTAACCAAGGTTAACGAGGTAGAGACAACACTACAGCTGACAGCCGACCATGTAACCAAGGTAAACAAGGTAGTGACAACACTACAGCTAACAGCCGACCAAGGAACCAAGGTAAACGAGATAGTGACAACACTACAGCCGACCATGTAACCAAGGTAAACGAGGTGGTGACAACACTACAGCTGACAGCTGACCATGTTACTAAGGTAAACGAGGTAGTGAAAAAACTACAGCTGACAGCCAACCATGTAACCAAGGTAAACGAGGTAGAGAAAACACTACAGCTGACTTCTGGTGTTACAACTGTGATAATGGGTTATGCTCAAGGTGTTCAAGTCATCACAAAAGAATGAAATCATCCTGTGATCACATGAAATTCAAATCTATTAAAGCTGTACTCCTCCCATTGGCTCTATCAAAACAGAATGTGACACACACAATCAGCAGTTCAACTTGTACTGCCCAA
Organism: Mytilus coruscus; assembly: GCA_017311375.1. Classification (NCBI taxonomy): domain Eukaryota; kingdom Metazoa; phylum Mollusca; class Bivalvia; order Mytilida; family Mytilidae; genus Mytilus; species Mytilus coruscus. The sequence continues at coordinate 136,764,668 of CM029596.1, read as the reverse complement.
ATCATTTAATGCCTTGCTGTGATGAATGTATTTCCACTAGTCATTCAAAATGCACTGGAATAAAAAAAGTCTAGCTAGTGTAGTGGAGAAAACCAAGATTGAAAAATCCAAAGAATCTGTAGAAAAGGATATAAACTCCATCACATATTTCTTGGATAAAATGGTTAACAGCAAATCAGAGAACATAAAAAGATGAGAACATCAATATGACAGCATTTACAGATTTGTTAATAAAATTCGAAATGAAATCAATAAACATTTAGACCACCTGGAGAAAAATCTATGTAAAGAAGCAGATACTGTATGGAGTCAGGAGAAATCAAAATTGACAAGGTTAATTACTGAAGATAAAACAGAAAGCCTTAAAGGAAATGAAAGAAAATTTAAATATGGTCACAGAACAAACAATAAAACTGCAATCATTTCTAGGAGTTCATCAGATTGAACAAAAAGTTCATCAATGTCAACAATATGTCATGTATGTTGAAGACATGAAAGACAGTGAGAGGGTTAGTGAAGTTGACATCTAGGTAGAACAAAATGATGAGATAGAAAAGATATTAAGTGAATTACAATCATTAAAATCATTAGGAAAAGTGAAGGTTGTTAAAATGGAATTAACCTTGAAGAGAGAAACAAATGTGAAGAGAGAAGAAGTTGAATCATATGAACAATGTAACCTAAACAACATGACAATGAATATTGATACAAAGACAGAGGTTGGAAAGAAGATGGTTATTAGTGACATAATTTGCCTGATGGATGGCAGATTTATAGTCGTTGAATGGAGACAAACAGTTAACCTACTCTCTCTTGATGGCAAATTTCAGAAACAGTTACCAAAATTAGGTAACGCCATGAATGTTACACAGATAAACCAGGACACTACCGCCATAACTTTTCCTGATGAGAGAATGATAAGGATCTTTAGTATGGAGAATGAAGAAGTTACCGACGGTATCAAATTAGACGAAAAATGCAGAGGAATATCATTCTACAATAATGCTCTTCATGTTGGTTTGAGTTATGATGAAGTCCGTATCATAAACTTGAAAGGTAATACACTGAAGTCAATACAAGTAGAGAGTAAATCACTACTGTATTACCTTGTTTACTGTAATGACAGAATAATGTACAGTGACTATGTAGACAATGTGGTATACTGTGTAGATGGATCAGGTAAACTGTCTGGCGATATAAACAGGATTTATCACAACCAGAAGGACTTTGTACGGATACATATATATTTATATGGTAACATTATTGTAGCAGACTGTGACTCAGATAGAATAATAGTAATATCAAAAAATGGACAGGACAGTAAAGTACTGATCACTAAAGAGAGTGGACTGAAGAATCCAAAGTGTATTTGTTTTAACAATAACGATTCAAAAGGTTTTATTTGTGCTGAAAAGGGTGAATACTTAGCAACATTCAATCTATCTTATGAATAAATGTGGAATGAAAATTTAATGATGATACTTGCCAATGAAATTTCAATGCATCTGAATGTAAATGTAGATTAATCTAATGCGAGAAGATATATAGGCATAATGAAATGAAGCATTGAAGGATTATTCTATATATAGCTAAGGTTCTAACTCCTTCAGGCAAAGTTCAGTTTAGATGAATTTGGTTATTCCGCTTAAGTGCCTCTTGGTCATATATAACTTATAAATGGAAATGCTTTCAAATTTTTCGGTTGATAATTATTGAAATTTACAAATTACAGGCGTTATGATTAAGAATAAATCACTGTATTTCAGCAAAAAAAACTATCTAAAAAACACTGATTACAAATATCGGTAGTCCTTACAGTCTGAACTATACAATATTATTTGTGGAATAGCTATTATAATGCCACATTGTTTGAAACATTCATTATGACTGGATAACACCACAAATTTAAAGGAATCCATTCCATGACTGAAGTCTGAAGGTCTAATATTGTGCATGAAAGTGCAGACGTTATAAGAATTATTTTAAGATGTATAATTTAGCTTTGTTTATTTTGTTGCATAATTGTATTAGCATGATTAGAATGGAGATAACAGTAATGACAGTATTGTTTTTTTTATTTGAGGGTCACAGATATCCTCTAACATGTCACCAGTAAACCCAATTTGCCACATTCAAATCACAAGTTCAAAATTTGAACTTTTAAATGAAATACAAATGTATGCACCAGTGCTCTCAAAGGTATTGATTGTTTCTTTATACATTATTATATGAGTAGTCATCTTTTTTTTTAATTTTAATTCAAAAGCTCATAATTCAATTAACAATGATTAAAGACTTTAGTGCTGATCTCACAATATTACTTTATAAACATAACCAAACTTGTGAACATGGTGAAGTCAAACATTTAATGGGTGCAACAGCAAATATTTCTCAGTTGAATATTGCAAATTTCATAAAAATTGGCAAAGAGTGAGTTCAAAATTGTTTTATGAAAATTAAATAGCAGGAAAAATAATGAATAGGAAATAACTTTATCCAAGTGACATGCTGTATATTGTCATGTGCAGGTAAGTCAGGAGAAAACATCATGGCAATCTGATCCACTCTATATGACTGTACAAGTAAGTCAGGAGAAAACATCATGACAATCTGATCAACTCTCTGTGACTGTATGAGTAAGTCAGGAGAAAATATCATGGCAATCTGATCCACTTTCTGTGACTGTACAGGTAAGTCAGGAGAAAACATCGTGGCAATCTGATCCGCTCTCTGTGACTGTACGAGAAAGTCTGAAGAAAACATTGTGGCAATCTGATCCACTCTCTGTGACTGTACAAGTCAGGAGAAAACATTGTGGCAATCTGGTCCACTTTCTGTGACTGTACAGGTAAGTCAGGAGAAACATCATGGCAATCTGATCCACTTTCTGTGACTGTACGATTTCGTCAGGAGAAAACATTGTGGCAATCTGATCCACTCTCTGTGACTGTATAAATAAGTCAGGAGAAAACATTGTGGTAATTCGATCCACTTTCTGTGACTGTACAAGTACATTTTTGTAAGTGATTTAGTCAGGAGAAAATATTGTTGCTATCTGATCCACTCTCTGTGACTGTTCAGGTAAGTCAGGAGAAAACATTGGCTATCTGATCCATTCTCTATGACTGTACAGGTGTCAGGAGAAAACATTGTGGCTATCTGATCCACTCTCCATGCTCTCTGTGACTGTACAGGTAAGTCAGGAGATTACATTGTGGCTATGTGATCCATTCTCTGTGACTGTACACAAAATATCATGGCAATCTGATCCACTCTGTGTGACTGTAAAGGTAAGTCAGGACAAAACATAGTGGCAATCTGATCCAAGCTCTGTGACTGAACATGTAAATCAGGAGAATTTCTCAGAAAAAATTGTGGCAATCTGATCCACTCTCTGTGACTGTACAGGTAAGTCAGGACAAAACATCATGACAATTTTACTGATCATTGCCATGATGGCAATAAACTGTAATGGCAAATATTCATATATCATGTGTATGTAAATCCAATCGCCTAGGTCTAAATTAGTCTTACCTTCTTAGGGCCAATACCAGAACCTCGAAAACCAAATACTGGTTGACCTGCAGCAGAATGTTTTGGATTTGGTGGAGGATGATCCTTTGGTTGTTTGGCATAATATTCTGGACGTGGATCATGCCAGGTGGTGGATTTATCAGAGTGGTTGATAAAAAAGCTGAAATAGATTGTTGCATAAATCAAATAGGTCCACATCAAAAATTTACTAACAAGAGATTATTTTATGGATATACAATGATATATGTATAATAATAATAATAAATTCTTTATTCAAACATGTTAAAGAGGGTTACTCAATTAGAACTAATTTAATTTTCATTGAGGCCCTCAAACAAATTAAAATTTACTAACAAGATTATTTAATGGATATACATAGACAATAACTGTATAGTGTCTTTAAATATCAGCTGTATTAGTACGAGGCTAAGAAACAGGTGTAATGCAGGCTTCAGCGAGCTTTTACTCCTGTTTTGAGCCGAGTACAAATACAGCTGATATTTAAAGACACTAAACAGTTATTGTCTTTATCCTGCAATTAATTTTGTACAATGTTTTTGCTTTGAACATGTTGAAAGACAGAAAAAGTCACATTTATTGCATTAATTTTCGATTTACAATACTTTGAGGCCGGCTTAGTAATATTTAAAAAAATCACACAATCAGCTGATGACAGGTACGTCGCATGGTCAACAATAATACATCGCTCAAAGTTAATAATTATTTATCATAACACCACAACTCATATCAACAGTAAAAAGAAATAACAAAACATTGTCCGATTTAAGACAAAAGTGTTAGATTTGTCCTACGCTTCAGAATTTCGAACTGTCCGTGCATTCACTGATTATTGACATTGTTGCATGGTTGATTTTGTGTGTTTCACATTTACACATTCAAGTTCCTGCTGTTCATGTTTGTCTAAGAGCAGAAAGTGGGTTGCGGATCGGAGACTGGAACATTCATAGACGGAGCAATATGTCATTGGAATGCGATTGCAATACACATTCTGAGGTCACGAAAGTTCATACAACACTCGTCAACAGCAATACACAAAAATAATCCGGCAGTGGGCGGAGCTTTAAAGCGATATCTGTATAGTATACAAATACAGGTTAGCAATATCTGTTGGGCTGTAAATGTATGATAAGACACCCAATTGCAGGATAAAATGATATATGTATAATAATAATAATAAATTCTTTATTCAAACATGTTAAAGAGGGTTACTCAATTAGAACTAGTCTAATTTTCATTGAGGCCCTCAAACAAAATACATGTATACAGTTAACATTCATAAATCAAAATACAATATATATATATACAAATCAATCATTCAAACAATTAATATAGTTTTCATATTCTAAACATAAACGACAGGCTTCTATTTTGGGCTAAAGAGACCACTTGGCTAATTCAATCTACATACATCTACACAGTTTAAAACTCTTGTAAAATTAGTAAAAATAATAGGCACTGGCTACGGTTACATGGAAATGTAACAATAATGAAAAATTAATCCATTCTGCATTATCTCTTTTTGAAGTTAAAGAAACTTTCGATGTCTGCCATGCTTCAGGCGAAAAATATTTTTCACTCATGCGATGTTTATAATTTCGTCCAATATTTTTGTTGGAAGCGTGTGAGGTTGTTTCATGTTGTCTTTTAATATGATTTCATCGCCGTCCATTACTGATTTTATGTTTTTTTTTCTCCCATAACAAATTTGGTTAGGAATCACTTTCCAATGATCCATAGTTCAAAGTATGACAGTAATCATGGTAATGAGGATGTGTGTGCAGTTAAATACCTCTCAGCCCAAGTTCTTAACAACGATCCATTGGACTATATTTTTCGCCTTTGGCACTAATAAACTGTAGTCATGGTAGTAGTATTTTAAGAACATCAAAACAATTAATACTTAAAACGAATGCATGTCGTTTCGTAACCTGGTCGTTTCGTACCTGGTCTATTCGTAACTACGTTGTCGCTTGTGCCTTGACAGTTGATGAAATTGAGACCTGTTAGTCAAATGCGTTTTGTTAAAATATATTTTTTCACTATTTTGGTCTTTTGAAAAATGTTGTTTGTGCTGTATTTAGACCCCTCTACCCAAAATTTGTTTTACATGCACACGTATAAAAATTGCGGTTTTTATCCAACGCAATTATAGGTTTTAACGTTGTTTTCAATTTAGACTTGTTTATATTTTTCAGTTTGGGCTTGTATTATATTTTCCTTCGGGTTTATATGATCCGTTCATTCTATTTCGACTCTTTAAGATTCAAGAGTCTATCCTAAATTGCGGTAAATCATATGGCCTTCCAAATACCGTTTCGATCCCTAACATCACTGAAGAGACATTAATTGTCGAAATCCGGATATGGTGTATAAAAATATTTGCACCTCATGTTTGTGGTATACCATCGTCTCCACAAGTTTATTGTTTTCTGTTTGGTATTAAATTAATATTAAGATCCATTTTGTACTGGTGATCAATTTATTTGGCAATCGCCAATGGCAGTCAGCAGGGTTTAAGAACATCCGTTGTTCGACTTGTTAGTCAAATGCGTTTTGTTAAAATATACTTTTTCACTATTTTGAAAAATGTTGTTTGTGCTGTATTTAGACCCCTCTACCAAGAAATTTGTTTTACATGCACACGTATAAAAATAGCAGTTATTATCTATAGTAAAGGATCCTACAAATTAATGTAAGATACAGTCACAGAAAATAATTATATTTATAAGTACGTCTGAATTTGCGAAAGCAAATTTACAGATCTAACATTGTTGGGTTGATGTTTAGACGAGTTGTATATACATAATGTACACAGCCATGTATCACCATCACTGCTGGTGATCCGATGGATAAATCTGTTGTAGAGTTGTCACTGGCTCAGGCGTACTTATAAATATAATTATTTTCTGTGACTGTATCTTATTAATTTGTAGTATCCTTTACTATAGATAATTTAGCTGATCTGTAAAATAACATCTCCATGCCTTATATATCATGTACTGTAGTACGACGCTAGATTAAAACTGACATGGAAAGGTAACACCCGCCACCGAAAGCTTCATTTTTGAAGCCCAGGTGGTCGTGTGGTCTAGCGGGACGGCTACAGTGCAGGCGATTTGGTGTCACGATATCTCAGTAGCATGGGTTTGAATCGGCGAGGAAGAACAAAAATTTGCGAAAGCAAATTTACAGATTTAACATTGTTGGGTTGATGTTTAGACGAGTTGTATATACATAATGTACACAGCCATGTATCACCATCACTGCTGGTGATCCGATGGATAAATCTGTTGTAGAGTTGTCACTGGCTCAGACATACTTATAAATATAATTATTTCTGTGACTGTATCTTGCATTAATTTGTAGGATCCTTTACTATAGATAATTTAGCTGATCTGTAAAATAACATCTCCATGCCTTATATATCATGTACTGTAGTACGACGCTAGATTAAAACTGACGTGGAAGGTAACACCCGGCCACCGAAAGCTTCATTTTGAAGCCCAGGTGGTCGTGTGGTCTAGCGGACGGCTACAGTGCAGGCGATTTGGTGTCACGATATCTCAGTAGCATGGGTTTGAATCCGCGAGGAAGAACAAAAATTTGCGAAAGCAAATTTACAGATTTAACATTGTTGGGTTGATGTTTAGACGAGTTGTATATACATAATGTACACAGCCATGTATCACCATCACTGCTGGTGATCCGATGGATAAATCTTTTGTAGAGTTGTCACTGGCTCAGACGTACTTATAAATATAATTATTTTCTGTGACTGTATCTTACATTAATTTGTAGGATCCTTTACTATAGATAATTTAGCTGATCTGTAAAAATAACATCTCCATGCCTTATATATCATGTACTGTAGTACGGCGCTAGAATAAAACTGACGGGAAAGGTAACACCCGCCACCGAAAGCTTCATTTTGAAGCCCAGGTGGTCGTGTGGTCTAGCGGGACGGCTACAGTGCAGGCGATTTGGTGTCACGATATCTCAGTAGCATGGGTTCGAATCCCGGCGAGGGAAGAACAAAAAATTTGAGAAAGCAAATTTACAGATCTAACATTGTTGGGTTGATGTTTAGATGAGTTGTATATATATATATCAATAAGTCTTTTTATTATTTTTTATGTAACCTATGACTCATCTTGTTATTATATATTGATATAAGGTTACAAAACGTCTCAGGTACGAAACGACCTAGTAAGTTACGAATCGACTAGTTACGAAACGACCAGGTTACGAAACGGCCTGCACCCCTTAAAACTATTTAAACACTATTTGTTGAATAATAATTATTATTACTAATATCATCTAGTACATATCGAAGAATTAAGCAACAAAACTAATGTAACAATAATGCAATGTAACCGTAGACATAAATATTATTGTTACATTCGTAGTTAATCTGTTCCTTACCCAGCCCTGTATTCCAGCAATTAGTCTTCAATGTAACAATAATTATTTTATTATTGTTACATTTCCAAGTAACCGTAGCCAGTGCCAAATGAAAATAATAACCAAATGCCATTTGTCTGTGGCCAACTGTAATTGTACAAATGGCAAAATTAAAAAAATGAATGTATTTTCATACTATGCTTTTTGATTATGATCCCAACGAGCTTCATAACCAGGTGGAAGTGGCGGTATCCATGTTAGTTTTGACATAATGCTTTCTCCAATAGATTCTTTCCTTTGAAATATTTGTCAAATGAACTGTCACTTACGCCTGTTTAGACGTTTGTCAGGGGAATGTAAGTAAGGGGGAAGGAAACCAATGTTAATATGCTGGGAAGATTTCATTCGAACCTCTCAGGGTTTGACTATTATTTATGAGAAAATATCCGAGCTGTTCGAAAACTAATTTGTGTTATGCTATTGGTTTAAAAGTTTTGATGCAAGTATGACGATACGTTATAACATGAATATTTATATATTTGAACTCTGTTTTCTATAATAAAGGTCAATACACAGTTGTGTTTACTTAGGCGGCGTATTAATAAAAACCACGCGCAGCTTCCTTCTTCCATTTTAGATAGTATAAGTGTTCATTTTTTGTTTAAATTAATGTGTTTTCCTGAATATTTGCCGTGTTTTTTGTTTTGCTTAATTTTTTTTAATGAATAAGTAGCAGATAGTTAATGTTTGTCGTCGATCTTCAATACTCCCTGTACACGTTATATACGTACATTTGTGTACTTGGTCCGCGGTGTATTCGAACTGTTTCATTTTACGTACGATTTCCAATGTAATCTTTTTTTCAAATGCTATCTTGTTACACTAGTCCCGAAACGAGGGCATTATTTTTTTTAAAGTCTTTTGGTAATATTTTCTTTTTGTCTTTATAAGTTTTTTTTTTTTGGGGTGCATTTGATAATAAAAACGGTATTTAAACGGCAAATAGAAAAAGTAAAATAAGTAAAGAAAATATCAGAAAACAGAAATAGAAAGTATTGAATCCAAGGTCATAAATGGTTGGGCTATTCTTATAGATGCAAGTTAAATTTTATGACTCCCTTTCTATTTTTTTTTCTTTGAAAGCTAGTACGTAGCTGTAACCTTTAATATCGGTATTGTGTCGAAGTTTAACACATGGTTTTCATTGCCTCTACGGTGTATTCCTATTTAATGAATTTGTCAGTTTTACTTTAACTGATCGTAAATTTTCTGATTATGAATTAAAAAAAAAAAACTCTCGGTAGGTGGCACAGGCACTTGTCTAAGAATATTTTCCCCTACATACCTTAATATAAGTGTTACATTAAGGTATATAGATTAACAAAATCCGAGACAAGTGCCTGTGGAAGGTGGTTCCTTTGATGAACCTTCCACAAAACTGTATCTAACACTGAAGGATACGCAGATGTACAAATGTCCCTTAATACATACGTTATTTCATATCATGGCTTACCCTTTTTATTACACATATCGTGTTGGCAAGCGATCCAATAGTTATTTCTTTTTCTTTCATTTGATAAATAATCCTAATTATTTGTATTGATGACAAAAAGGGATTTGACCATAGATTAGGCCTGCTCTACATGCATTTACTCAAGTTCCAATGTGTGTTTTAAAAATACTTTTGTAAAGTAATAAATAATCATTGCTTTACATCATATTTCACCCTATTTTCATCTTCAATCGATGTTTTATATACCATATCTAGTGCGGGTATCGGCATATTAAAGGGTGGGCTGGTCCTCTTGTCCATCCATGATCACCTCAATACTACTATGTAATTAGATTATATATCATTTTATAACATAAACTGTTACCACAGAGATATGTCTCGCTTTTTTGTAATTTCGATAATACAAATGTTGAAATTAAAATACCAACACTTTAGCATGTATGTTTTGCAAATATTCAAAGTCGTATGTTTTGCAAATATTCAAAGTCAATGAACCATGACTTGAAAGTACATGGCTATAAACAATATCCATGGAAATGAGATGTGCCAATGCTAATACAACTGCATACCAAATACCATTGACTTATCATAAGTAGTTCCCTTTAAACATACCTAAATACAAACTTATACATGTAAACTAAGCAAAATTTCAAAGTCAATAAACCTGAGGAAGCGGGATCAAATAATCTCCATGGTAATGAGATATGCCAATGCTAATACAACTGCATACCAAATATCATTGACCAGTACTACTAGTGGTTCCCCATAAAACAACCTAATCACAAACTAATACATGAAAACAAAGCAAAAGTTTCAAAGTCAATAGACCATGACTTAGGGGGCGGGGTCAAATAATCTCCATGGAAATGAGATATGCCAATGCTTATACAACTGCATACCAATTATCATTAACTTACCACTAGTGGTTCCCCATAAACTGACCTAAAAACAAACTAATACATGAAAACTAAGCAAAATTTTCAAAGTCAATAGACCATAACTGAGGGGGCAGGGCCAAATAATCTCCATGGTAATGAGATGTGCCAATGCTAACATAACTGCATACCAAATATATTTGACTTACCACTAGTGGTTCACCATAAACTAGACCTAATCACAAACTAATACATTGTTGACGCCGCCGCAGGAAACAGCATACCTATGTCTCGCTTTTTGACTCCGTCAAGCGAGACAGTAAAATTGTGTAAACTTTGTGGACCGCACCAAATCTTTACAAATTCTTTTAATTCTTGTTTTGAAAACACACAATCAGAATCAGAAACAAAAATAAAATATGAAAGCCAGCAAACCAACGACAATCACCGAAATACCAGATCACCTGTGTCATAGACCCATTGGTGGCCATGGGCTGTTTTCTGCACTGTGGTTTGGTTGTCGTCTCTTCCAACACAGTCCCCACTTCCATGATCACCCTCCATGACATAGGACAAACGCATTCAGAACCTGGCAGGGTTAACAATGTTTGTTAGCGCCCTGTCCTCCGTATGACTCAAGAGGTGGTCAATTTTATTGATGACCTACTTTTTGTGATATTTTTAAGATACAATTCTCATCAGAAAGACACAACAAAGTATATAAGCCCAGCCCTGATATAAAGCTGTTATCAGTGAGCACAGCAAAACGGTAAACTACAGGCTCCATGCGCCTAAAATGCTGATGTTTTTTCTTTCAAATCTTCTTTTATTGACATACAATATTCAAGCCATATTTTACACACCAAGGACCATCGATCATGTCACTTTGGTTTGAATTGATTCAGTAGTTTCAGGAAGCTCTAGAGACAATAGATGAGGCTCTCAAGAGCCTGACTCGTTCACCTGTAGTTTTTTATTTAAATTTTTCATCAATGTTTTTCTTTTGCTTGTAAGTTAAAATGTATAATTAATAAGTGTGGACACAAACCAGTGTGGAAAATATCCAGCATTCTGAGAATATTACATGGCAATTAGGACAGGTGAGCTAAAAACAATAAACGAAAAGCAAATATGAACACAGCCACAAATGACCACTAAAATTATAAATAAGATTTTGAGTTGTGAAAAGAGGGATAAAATGTTTGTACTGTATCCAAGCCCTGTCTTTAACATGGGACTGTTATGTTACAGCACAACATAAGTACAAACATGATATATTTTTTTTCAAATAGACTTCCTGTATGTATCAGTGTATTTATTTATTCCACATTGGCTAAAAGTACAAAATTTATTGATTTATATCTCACAAAACATGTATAACTTGCTTAATTTTTGTGCATGTCCTAATTCAGGAACATCTAGGTAGCTTTTGTAAGTCTTGTACGTTCTTGTTATCTTGGTTCGTATCTGTTTTGAAGTGAAGTGACGTCAAAGTTCCTTTTTTGTACTAGCATACATTAATGAATAAGGTTCTGATCTTGCTTCTGGGTGTTGGATTATGGATTGTGTTGAAGGCCCATTGCTGGCCTTAAGCTATTTTCTGTTTTGTTTTCAGGTTGTTGTCTCTTTGACACATTCCCAGTTTCCATTCTTTGTTTATAGTACAAGTCAAAACTGGTACTATGCCAAACATTTTGTTCCATGATAAACTTTGATGAACATGACTACATACTTATTTGTAGATCTTACTTTACTAAACATTTTTGTTTACAACATATATTTGCCTATAATAACTTGAAAATAATAACCAAAACTGCAAAATTTTCTTAAAATTATCAATTCAGGGCAATAACCTAAAATCAGTTATCTAATTGTTGATGCCATCGTACCCAAAAAAGCAATCCGTATGTCTCACTTTCCCCCAACTTTCATCGCAGGCGAGAAAAATAGTCAATTAATTATAGCTTCTCATACAAAATAAACTGCTTCGCTGAGCGCAGCTGGATACCCCCGCAGAGGTCCAACCCTGAACAATCGGGGCAAAAATGGACACAATATTCAAGCTTGATACAGGTCTGAATTTGGATTGTAATTAAATATTTGACATATTATAGGTTTCTGAATAAATGTAGCCAAAGAACTTGAAATTGGTTATATGAATTGAATTTATATTCAATTAAAGATTTCTTGCTGTTGTGCAATACACTGTACACTGTGCTGTTGCGCAATACTTAGTAAATCTGTTGTCAGACTATAAAGTTCAATTAATTCTCAATGTCATACTAGAAATTTATGAAAATCAAAAGGAGCTTACATCAATAGATATAAACAATTCCCTAAAGTTTCATGAGAATTGCTGACAGCATTTTGAGTTATTGTGCGAAAACTGGAAAATCCCCCCTTTTTTAATGAATAAACCCCATAACTCAGAAATGTAAAATGTAAAATTTATAAAATGCTAAAGGGAGCTTACATCAATAGCTATAAACAATTCACCAAAGTTTCATAAGAACTGCTGAAAGCATTTTTTGAGTTTTTTGCAAAAAACTTGAAAATCCCCCTTTTTTAATGAATAAAACCCTGTAACTCGGAAACGTAAAATCTAAAATTTATAAAAATCAAAAGGGAGCTCATGTCAATAGATATAAACAATTCACCACAATTTCTTGCAAGTTGGTGAAAGCATTCTTGAGTTATTGTCCGAAAACTAAAAAATCCCCCTTTTTTTAATGAATAAAACCCCATAACTCGGAAACGTAAAATCTCAAATTTATAAAAAACAAAGGGGAGCTCACGTCAATAGATATAAACAATTCAACAAAGTTTTATGCAAATTGGTTAAAGCGTTTCTGAGTTAATGTCCGAAATGTTGACGATGGACGGACAGACGGACATTGGTATACCATAATACGTCCCGTAAACGGGCGTATAAAAATAAAATTATTCATGTTTATAAATAAGTAAAAAGACCAACAAAGATTAAGTCACATATACATGTTCATAAGACTATATATTAAACTGAGTATTCAAAATGAGTTAATTAATTCGTTTTCATACACTCAAATGGAAATAAAGTTAGGTCTTTAAATAGGAATATATAATTCCTTACACACTTTGTTCCTTCTGAAGAAGCTAATTAGGAACTGACGAAATTAATAAATATCAGTCATTTCTTATGATTCAAAACAGCATCTGTATGTAACTCCTTCCATTATACAAACTTCCACAATCAGATGAGTCTCCTGCAAAAATAGAAATGGAGAGATAAAATAACGAATAAAACACTTTAGAGCAACTAAAGGTAAACTGTTTTATTAAAATCAAATATTCTCAAAATGGCCCATAATTTGGTAACAGGTTCTTAAATGGATCTATTTCAAAAGTCTTTCTTCTTTGTTAAAATAAATTATCTTCATGAGAGTACATTCTTGGCTTCAAAATCACCACATTTTAGAAATATTGTCAAAATGCAATGATTTTGTGCATTTTTAGGAACTAAAAGCTTGAGGAAACCTTTGGCGACAACCTAGGATCCAAAATGTTCTATAACCATAAGTTGCAAATGATGATATTGAAGCCCCAGACACAAAAACTTTCTGGATCGTGGGTGGCAGCCAAAGTAAATTGTCGAAAACTGTTTTAAAAGAATTCTTCAAAATTTTACCAAATGTAATGGTACAACACAAATTATGCACACTTAAAGAGTCAATACTTCTAATTCTTAATGTGATGTGCCAAAATGAAGTTATTTTGTATTAATAGTAATATCTAAACTATTTCTATGAGAAATTTGTAGTATTTTGGCCAGTTTACAAAAACATCAAAATCTTAGGGCCAATTTTAACCCTTTTTGAACTTATTCCTTTACCACTGTGATTTACATTGAAAACCACCTATTTCACCTGTACTATGAAGACACTTTAATATCTATATTCAATCAGTTTTTTTTTCCAGTTACATTATTCTAAGTGACCAACAGTGAATAAACAATCTGTAAATTAAAAAAATATTTCACTACATGCAGTATTATTTTTTGAACTGGAAAAAGAGTTTTTTGTTCAAATAATGTTATTTGTTCCACATTCTGTCATGTCTATTATGTGATCAAGGTATTGTATAAGGTATGGGGTTTGCTCATTATTGAAGGCCATTTGTTGACTTACTGTTAATTGTGTCATTTAAACTCTGTTGGATAGTTGTCTCATTGGCAACTATACCACATATATCCTTATTTCATCATGTTTATACATTATACTTGTTCTCTGCTTTAGTATATATTGAATTGTTTGAGAAATTGAAGAAATTGATTTTTTTTTCTCCTCTTAAAATCACTCAAGGTTTATCTGTGTAAAATGTTGTATACAGAAATGGTATTATGAATTTACAATGTGTCTTAACTGTTCTGTGTAAAATTAAGATATTAAATTAAAACACCAAAAAAATGAACACTGCTTTGTGCTAGACAGAACCACTTATATTCAGCTTTTAACATGTAATTTCTAATGTAAACAGTCTACAGGCAGACATAAAGGGCTTTACATATCAGACATTTCACAGAGGTGGATTTAGGAGGCCAGGCCCCTACTGATGGAGCTACAATGTATTGATAGTGCAGACTTTTACCCATTTCATTATCTACCTTGGGGAGGGGTTCAACTCTTGGATCCACATCAGTTTAATTATTGTCCTCAGCTGACCAAGTATTTACTCTAGTTATGCCCCTTAAAGCAGCCTGAGGGTGCTTTGCAGAGAGGCAACAAATACCATTTTTCAAGTAAATAAATTGACTTGGCCTCTGATTCAACTTATTACTTCCCATGATTCATGCCAGCTGCACGCTGTACAGATTCTACATGTATAACAGCAAGAATCACTGAGGCAGTTCATATTTTGTACCTGTATACATGAATGTGTAAAAGTAGAAGAAGAATGTACAATCATAAAAATGTATTTCTATTAAATAGGTAATTGCAATTTTGCCATGGCTGATTGGTGTCCTATTTTATGTAACTTATGTAACTATTGTGGAAATATGTACTGTGAATAAAGATACTGCCAGGGTATATATCAATGTACAAATGTATGCTGAGACAGCAACCAATTAGGACACAAATCACTAAATGACATCTACATGCTCTTTGGTCAGGTTGTCTCTTTGACATTCCCATTTCCATTTTCAATTTTTATTACATGTACATATAAATTTTGGATAGATAATCAGATGGACAAATATGATAGCCAGGACAACTGACCTTGTCTATGGATTATACCTTCTGAAAGCTACCAAACACACTGCATAAAATAACATTATGATTCAAGCTGGACATGTATATTGTTTTGTACATCATGCAAGTAAAACACTAATTATCAGATTATTGCATCATGGTTGTAAATTGCAAATCACTTTTGCTTCTTAACATCCTTTTCAGAATAAGGGACTATTTATAGAGTTGGACATGTACTGGGTGGTAAACAATTATTGATGTTGTGTTTCATTAGCATATCAATAAAATAACAACATGCAACATGTGCAACTGAAAACTCGTTATTTTGTTTACTGATCTCACTATTTTAACATTCAATATAATGTAACCATGATATATCAATTATATTTTAAGTTAAAAGTTAAAAATAAGGAATTATATAAGGCATATAGATAAACTGAAAGATCAAGATAATAAATAAATTATGGCAAAGTAGCACAATATTCTACTTGATACGATCTGCATAACCAACCTTTTTGGAAATCATAAATAACATTTTCTAGCATAGACTGCCATGTTTTGCATTTGGTAATGAGTTGTTTCCCCTCACTGCGTTTGTTTATTTTGAAATATTGCCGGAAGTGAAATGTTCAGTGAAAATGTCTAAATTATGTCTGCTATCCGAAGATATTTTATTTATCTATGTGGGTACGTTGTAGATTCCTATTGGCTAACTGGTTATTCAATATAAAATGTAAAATGATAATTCTTTTTAATAGATATTTGTTTTACATACTATGAACCAAAGGATATTAAACATACATATGTATAGATGGAAGGAAAAGGTATGATTTATTACAAAGGGGGCGGCGTGCGCCCACCCCTAAAATTTGCAAAGCATGGGTTGTCCTCAGCTTAATAAAGAATATTTCGATAATTTTACCTAAAAATGTTCGCCTCCTCTGCTCGACGAAAATTTAAGTTTGTGCCCCCCTAACCTAAAAATTCGGGATCCGCCCCTGGATTATGTAGGTTAAAATGAACAACTGAAGTGGACCTAATAATGTCACTTTTTTGGACCCTTGATTTAAAAAAATATATAAATCATACAAAATAAAATCCTTCAGTCAATACAGAGACATATAATACAATAATGTCTCTGGTCAATATAATAAAATTCATAAAAAATTAATGAAGTTTTTGTGTAAAATATGTTTGCAACAAAACTTCTTTTCTTCGTATATTCTTCCGCAACGGAGCACCCGTGTCACACGGTAGTAAAATATAGAACCTTATCTTTAAAATTAACATTAATATAAAAGAAAAGGTGGTAAGGGGATATATTTACAGCAGGCCATTATTTATCTTTTTAGTATACTTTAGCTATGGTAAGATGTTTTAAAACGATGTTGATAAAAAAATTAAAATAAGTAAAATTGGTGCTCAAGAATTTACAGTGGAAATATTTATATCAGTTGATTTAATTGCAATAATTGCATGTATATGGTAACTCATAAAATTTAAAAGTAACTCGATTAGAGTGACTAAAACCCTAAAAATAATACGATTGGATGTAAAAAATAGTAGCTTCCACAGGTTTGTACATGATACATGTAATAGTGTCCTCAATCTGTGGTCCTAATCTTAATATAGATTATCAACCCTTATCTGATATGTAATTCCAATATTTAAATTCAGTAACCATGGTAACATTGAAGACGAAAACCACTTCATGTGGAATTGTCAAAATTGTAAAAGGGAAAAAGAAACCCTTGAAACAAAAATATCTAAAATTGATTTAAATTTTAAAACGATCAATAATGATAGTGTTAAATCAAAAATATTATTCAATAGTATGTATTTACAAATACTAAAGATATGTTCTTATATTTCTAAATTGTCAACGTTAGAAAAGATGTACGTATTACTAAAATAATAATTATATAACACGCATTTTATTTTTAACACATATATACAACATAAAACCTATTTTTATTATATTTGCCAGTTATATGTGGTATTTATTTTAATGCAATGTACTTTGTATTGAGCTTAACTGATTGTTATAATTGTGTTTGTGCTAATAAATATTGTCTATTGTCAAATCAATATTTATGAATTGTGTCTTGCATATTTTTTAGGGGTTCAAATGTCTTATTTATATGATAAAACTGCAAAAAGCGTCCCCGTGATCTTAAGAACCTACTATCAATTATTAGTCATCTATTCGACCAGCAGTCCTTTAACCCCCAAATAATTACATGTTATACAGCACCCAACGACACAAATAACTCAAATACATCTAGATATCCTTGTCATTATTATCAACAAATACATCTGGATATCCTTGTCATTATTATCAACAAATACATCTAGATATCCTTTTCATTATTATCAACACATACATCTAGACATCCTTGTCATTATTATCAACAAATACATCCAGATATCCTTGTCATTATTATCAACAAATACATCTAGATATCCTTGTCATTATTATCAACAAATACATCTCGATATCCTTGTCATTATTATCAACAAATACATCCAGATATCCTTGTCATTATTATCAACAAATACATCTAGATATCCTTGTCATTATTATGAACAAATACATCCAGATATCCTTGTCATTATTATCAACAAATACATCTAGATATCCTTGTCATTATTATCAACAAATACATCCAGATATACTTGTCATTATTATCAACAAATACATCTAGATATCCTTGTCATTATTATCAACAAATACCTCTTGATATCCTTGTCATTATTATCAACAAATCCTTTAGAAAACGACAGTACAGCGAGTTTTTATTTTTTCATATTAAACTAATAGATTTAGTGTTCTATATAACGATACGAAGATTAGATATAGTGTTTAGTGGATTTAATGTTGTTTGTCATTTCGTCTATTGTTTTGGCATGGTGTTTGTCTCTATACTTTCGGCTTTCCATTTTCCTTTGCTTTTTTCGGCTGAAATTACAGATATCTTTCTTGTCAAAATTTGTATTCGATTTTCTTTTGTTGGTGTCCATTCGGTTAAAACTAAATGGATATAACCATGGAAGTATTATATTGTCAATATAGTACTTCCATGATATATAACCAAGGATTTATATAGTAAGAACTATTTAAACCCTCAGTGGCGGATCCAGAACTTTTCATAAGGGGGCGCTGACTGATCTAAGGGGCCCGCTCCAGTCCTGCTTCAGTGATTCTCTATATAATCAACCAAATTTTTCCCACAAAGGGGAGCAGGCCCCGAGCCCCCACCCTTGATCCGCCAATGATCCTTGATATATTACAATATTTATATTAGCTACCGAGGATTTTGGACCTCCTAATTTGTTTCTATTTACCAAAAAGCAATTACATTTGAAATATATAAAAACTCAAATATAACCGATTTACTGTAGCGAGATCGATGAAACCAAATGCATGCCACGGCATCTCGTGGAAATAGAACTATACGGCATGTCCTTAGAAATTCAGAAATATGTAAGCAAAATGAAGATTTGCTACTTTAGTAGTATCCATGCATGCACTGTGAGGAATTTATCAAAAGATTGGTTTTATTGCACTTCATTTATGAGGAAGAACAGAAACAGTCTTTTATTCTCCTGTCTTGCCGGGGTAAAAACTAATACAAATTGGGAGACAAATGGACGATGATACGTCTTATAATTGTTATATGGAGTTTTTAACTACAGCTTGTTGAATGGGGCAACAATTTCGATTTTATACGTAAAACTCTTGAGACATATATATATGATTTATTTTCTATAACATTCAAATGCATTCGGGTTTCATATACGCACAAGACATTACAGGTAGTTCTATGTTATTAAACTAGGAAGGTATAAATTTTAAACGACAGGTTTATTAAAAATCATTACCTCTGTTATTGTATTTTATTTTTACAAAATGACTTATATAATCTTCAAATTTGCCAATACGAAGGAACTGTTTCTCGCGATATAAAGCTGTTATGATACGTGTATACTTATAAAGTGGACTGGAAAACTAATTTGTATCACAAAGGATTTAGATAAAATTCATACTAAATTTATACAATGACGTTCATACAAAAATGACAATTAGGGATAGAAGGATTTTTATAGAATATGTGATGATTATGTATCGTGTATAATCTTTCATCTCTATGTACATCCGTACAAACGCAAATTAATAGCTACCACACGCATGACGCTGTGATATTGTGAATTTTTAGAAGGATGAAGGGATTTTCAGTAAATGACCTTGTTGGTAAGATGGATACAAGTAAATTTGGTCCTACTTAATGGTCAAAATTCATCAACTTTCCCCGTTCTTTCTTTTCATATTGCCAACCTAACATGTAATTTATCGACCCTTCGATGAAAGAAAATCTTACTTCTTATTATTGGTGCAAGATGTTCAGGAAATGAATCCATCTTGATTTGATATATATGTATATGTATATTGAACTTCTGCCAGTTATAAAAATAAAGAGAGGTGGTATGATTGCCAATGAGACACTTTTAACCAGAGACTAGACGAGGATGTAAACCACTATAGGTTACCGAACGGCCTTCAACAATGAACAAAACATATACCGTATATTAAGATATAAAAGGCATGACAAAATGTATGACACATTCAAAAGAATTCACTTTTTTGGTCTTTTGGAAAATGTTGTTTGCGTTGTATTTAAACCCATCTACCAAGAAATTTGTTATGAATATACACGTGTAAAAATAGCGGTTTTTATCCAACGCAATCATAGGTTTGAACGTTGTTTTCAATTTAGACTTATATAGATATATATATGTATATATAGAAAAACAGCATATCGATGTTTGATTAGACATAAACTACAATCTATATTTCCAAACATGATATTGATGTGAAACTAAATCTGAAATTCAATTGACGTAAATTACTTATTTGTTATTCTCTTATCTGTAGGGTATATACATAAAGACTAAATTATGGATATATTAATTAAATCATTAATTGAAAAACATAATGATTTGAGAATAACAGTACTTTTTCGTCAAATAATTGCAGATTTGGTTTTTACGTCAAGGTCATCATTGGAAATATATGGTTTGAATATCCCTTTGGTATCTTCCGCTTCTCTAGCGAAGTTCAGATTTAGTTTTACATTAATATCATGGTTGGAAATATAGGTAGCAGTAGGTGTCTGAACATTTATGGTCAATATACTTTGAAATGCAGAATTGAAATATTTAAAAGAAACACAAATTTTGAAAACAAACTGCAATGATGAGAAGGGTTAAAACGTCAAGTTTATGTGTAAAGATAATTTACGTTCCAACTCAGAATCATTTAAAATATTTTGAAATGCTGTATCACATCGCAAAACGATATTCCAATAACACGCAAAAGTTTAAGCCAACTGAGAAACATACATAACCTTTAAAGCTTAGCTTACGGTATAATAAAAAAATATATATCTTTTTATTCAGAGACAACTTAGGGGTCATCCATAATTGTCAACCATTTTCCAAAGTGTACAAAACATACACTTTTTCAGACCCCCCACCCTCCCTCAAAAAGTGTACATCAACCATTTTCAGATTTAAAGACAAGAACCAATCATTCTTAATAAAAAGAAGATACTGTCTATTATAGTTTAGTTTAATATAGAAATTTGCATTGAAAATAAACTGAAACATATCTGACTGTTATATTTGATGACATCTATCTGTGATGCTTATGTTTTGACAGAATAAAGAGCATAAAGATACCATTTTGTTGTTTTGTTGGTTTTAATGAATGGGATAGATGCATTTACACACAGATTATATACAAAGAAATAACACTGAAAGCAAGCAATCAAGCATTCCGGAAATAAAAAAAAAAGCGTACGGTAAAAATGTTGATTTTTAACCCTCCTGCCCCCTCCCCTCCCAAGTGTACGTTTTGTACACTTTGGAAAATGGTTCACAATTATGGATGACCCCTTAATACCTCTCGGTACTTATTGTTAGTAAATGAACTCAATTGATTGATTGATATATTGATTGGTGTTTAACGCTACTTTCAGTACTATTGTGCTATTCCATGGCGGTCAGTTTTTATTGGCGGAGGAAGCCGGAGTGCCCGGAGAATTCCACCGACCTTCGGTAGGAAAACTGACAACCCTATTCAATTAGGATAGGAGTCGAGTGCACCCGCACGAGCGGGGTTCGAACTAACATCTTCAGTGATGACTGGCTAGGGATTAAAGTAGTTGAACTACTTAGACCACTCGGCCACCGAGGCCCCGTGAACTCAAATTAATTATTATAATTTGTACATATTTTTGTACCTAGCACACTTTCAAGTGATCGAGCTTTATCATCGTCATATCTGTTACACTATTCAATCTTACATAAGCACACTAAATGCTATATTGTGGACTTAGAATCAGATGTTAACAGAATATAACCCAATCTGATATACTTGTTTACGCCTCCTTCATCTGGAACGCTCAAACCCAAAACATTAAAAACCTAAGATATATAAAAAAAGTTAAATAACAAAAATACCGAACTCAAGAAAAATTCAAAACGGAAAGTCCCTTATCAAATGGCAAAATCAAAAGCTCAAACACAACAAACGAATAGAAATCAACTGTAATATTCCTGACTTGGCACAGGCATTTCCTTATGTAGAAAACCTGGTTTTATAATTAGCTAAACCTCTCACTTGCGTGACAGTCGCATAAAATTCTATTTTATTGACAACAATGTGTGAACAAAACAAACAGACATAATAGGTAAAAATGTCAAAAATTGGGGTACAGCAGTCAACATAGCGTTTTAATCTTAATCACTATAAAAACAAACGGCTATGTCAACAAAGAAAAAAAATTGCATATAGACAATAGACAAATGAGGAGCCTTATGACCTTGAAAGACTTGAATTGAACCTGTTAACTAGTTCCCTTGCTTCTATTAAAGAACTTGATATTAATTTTTATGACAAAGTATATAAAACAATGGAACTTTATTTGGAGTGCCAAAAACTCTTTGGATGTTTTGGATAAATTACTTGCTTTTGATGGTCCATTTAATTCGGTAGACGGTTATGACCTTTCCAATACACTACCATTTAATCAAATGGTACTTTGAAAAATTTGGTTGCAGATTGTTTTGCTGCAACTCATCTAAAGCCTTCTTTTGTAAACTAGAGGCTCCCAAGAGCCTGTGTCGCTCACCTGATTCTACTTTGGTTTTGGAAATCATATAAAAATAGACAAAAATCATAACAGATATCCTAATAATAATTGAGGCCAAATTTGGTTTAATATTGGCCCCGTAATTTAATCAAAAGCAGGAGACTTTTGTAAAGTTTACAGAAATTACCAATAAATTCATTGAAATTGTAGAAAATGACTTTATAAGGACAATGACAAATCAGCTACAAAGTAACAACACTTGGTCAGCACCCCAAAAGGAACATTCATACCATGTTTGGTTTCAATCCATTAAGTGGTTTTCTAGAAGAAGACATTTGTATATATTTCCCATAGGGTCCTTTGTTAAACTAAGTCCCCCGTTGGCAGCCATCTTGGTTGATGGATTTGCTACAAAGTAACAACACTTGGTCAGCACCTCATAGGGAACATTCATGCCATGTTTTATTTCATTCCATTTAGTGGTTCTCTAAAGGAAGACATTTGTATGTATTTTCCATAGGGTCCTATGTTAAACTAAGTCCCTCTCTGGCGGCCATCTTGGATGATGGATCGGCTTCAAAGTAACAACACTTGGTCAGCACCTCATAAGGAACATTCATGCCATGTTTGGTTTCATTCCATTTAGTGGTTCTCTAAAAGAAGACATTTATATGTATTGTCCATAGGGTCCTATGTTAAACGAAGTCCCCCGTTGGCGGCCATCTTGGATGATGGATGGCCTACAAAGTTACAACACTTGGTCAGCACCTCATAAGGAACATTAATGCCATGTTTTATTTCATTCCATTTAGTGGTTCTCTAAAAGAAGACATTTGTATTTATTTCCCATAGTGTCCTATGTTTAACTAAGTCCCTATTTGGCGGCCATCTTGGATGATGGTTCGGTTTTCAAAGTAACAACTCTTGGTCAGCAATTCAAAAGGAACATTCATGCCATGTTTGGTTTCATTCCATTAAGTGGTTCTCTAAAAGAAGACATGTGTATGTATTGTCCATAGGGTCCTATGTTAAATGAAGTCCCCCCCACTGGCGGCCATCTTGGATGATTGATCGCCTACAAAGTAACAACACTTGGTCAGCACCTCCTAATGAACATTCATGCTATGTTTTGTTTCATTCCATTCAGTGGTTCTCTAAAAGAAGTCATTTGTATGCATTTCCCATAGGGTCCTATGTTAAACTAAGTCCCTCACTGGCGGCCATTTTGGATGATGGAACGGCTACAAAGTAACAACACTTGGTCAGCACCTTGTAAGGAACATTCATGCTATGTTTTGTTACATTCCATTCAGTGGTTCTCTAAAAGAAGTCATTTGTATGCATTTCCTATAGGGTCCTATGTTAAACTAAGTCACCCGCTGGCGGCCATCTTGGATGATGGATCGGCTACAAAGTAACAACACTTGGTCAGCGCCTCATAAGGAACATTCATGCCATGTTTGGTTTCATTCCATTTAGTGGTTCTCTAGAAGAAGTTCAAAATGTAAAAAGTTAACGACGACGACGGACGACGACGGACGACGGACGCCAAGTGATGAGAAAAGCTCACTTGGCCCTTCGGGCCAGGTGAGCTAAAAAGGGAGATATGCTAGATGTACTTATAATTACTGAAACTGTGATGATAACATTGACGGTACAAATTTTATTGCACCTGATGCTTGAGGCCAAAATATTTGAAAATCCAAACCTTATAAAAAATGATGCAAGTTTATCGACAGGTTTTAGTGATTCAAATGGGCACCAATTGCACTCCTTTAAGAACAGATTTGTTCCTGTATTGTTATGAATCATTGCCTATTTATGGCCAAACTAAAAAGTAAGATTACATCTAAATAGAAATTATACCAGTTGAATAAAACGTTTTGTATTTAAATGAAAATTGAAATAAAAGAGAGATAAAAGATACCTAAGGGACATTCACACTCATATCAGGTAGAAAATAAACTGACAACGCCATGGCAAAAAAAAAAAAAAAAAAAGAAAGAAAAGGAACAAAAGACAAACAACAGTATACAAAACACAACATAAAAAATAAAGACTGAGCAACATGAACCCCACCAAAAACCGGTGGTGACCTCAAGTGCTCTGGAAGGATAAGCAGATCGTGTTCCACATGTGGCACCCGTCGTGGTGCTCATGTAAGAATAAATCCGAATTTAATAAGTTTAATTCGGTAGGTCACATTCGGGATAAAGGGGACGGGATTGTGGTTACGACAAATGGAACATATCCGTCGTCATCTGTGAAACAGATATTCCTTAACGGTCAAGCAACTCGTGATGGCGTCCGTAAAATTTTCGAAGGGATGATTTCAACTTCGCCACTTGGAAATCTTGTAGAGCCAATAATTTATTAAAGGATAGCTTTGTTTAAGAGCATGGCAACTAAAAGGGCTTAAACATTACAACCAAAGAACCCAATGTCAACTATGAACCTATGTTTTAGTACAATTACACAATAAAATCTACTATAAAACATGCAAAATGTGGGATACATAATACACATCGTAAATATCATTGGTTATATAAATGAATAATTCTTTTCCAAACATGATATAATCAGATACATCTGAAATGAAAAATTCAATGTAATAATCTGATATTATCATACTGTAGTGAGAGATATTATGGACATAATTGTGCAAATCGTGATACAAGCATGAAATTTTGTATAAAGGATGACTAAATGATACTAAAAAAATCCGCTGCTGGCCATAAAAAAAAATCATTTTTTCAAGATGGCCACCACTCATTTTGGAAATGGCGTCATTATAAATTGGCAATACTGCGTTTATCCTTTGAAAGTTGTGTTATACGAAAAATCCAATGCTAGTTTTGATAAAAAGTAGATAACAGATCCTAAATTACGACTAGATAATACATAAATGAAACAAAAGGTGACTTCCGGTTTTAAAATGCCGGCAAAAAAGTTAAAAATGTCAATTTTTATACTTTCAAGCAACTTCACAAGGGATGTTACTGATTGTTTTCAGTTTTCTTGCCTAGTTTGGTTAAAAACATCGTGTGTATCTAAAAATTATCAAACTGACAGTTGAATGTACACAAACCCGTACAAGGAAGGCCAGAACGGTAGCATTTACAATTACCAACACAGCTGGGTTTCTTGCATCCGCATTTCACAAGTTCCTGACACGACGATGCAACTGCAGGTAACGAAGTCCATTTTGGTTTCCAATTGTCGATGTCGTTTTCTTTCGTCCATCCCCAGTGTTCAGGACTTGGTACCTGTTGAATGCATACGTCCGTTTGGGCCCAAACATGTCCGCCTTTGAATGCTGCTCTTTTTGTGTGTTCCAGAAGGGCACCTCTAGTAGGCGGAATAGCACCGTAAGGCCGCTGTTTCCTCGCAAACAATTCAAACCGTGCCTCGTTCACTGCAAATGTTGCTGTTGATCTGTCATACATAATGCAAACAAATGCTTCTATGAGGTCCATGTCTGTGTCTTCAATAGAGTTTGGTCTCATATTCAAGCGGGCGAAAACGTCTGTTACATCCGGAAATACTTCTCATGTCTGCCAAGCTGATTTCTTCCCTTTCCACGAAATGCCGACACAGTGTCACATCCACTGAATGCATGGAAGAAAGGACGAGCAGCTACGCGAGGACCTAACGCATTTGATAAGTCATGTACTGGAAGCCATCGAAAGTCTTTATTCCTTCCAAAACCGATCCACAATTTTTCCACACCTAATTTTTTAAATGCTGCAACTCCTAACACTACTACATCCGTGTCAGTACTAATTATAATCACTTTTTTACAACCATTTGCAGCAGCATGCTTAACATGGACAAACATTCGTGTATCGGCTTCTTCGTGGTTACAAGGAGATAGCGGGGAGATATTCGTATTGACATTACAAAGAACATTTTCACCTTGCGTCACATATACAATTTTTCTATCAGTCTGTAAACGAGCAATTCTGTCGGCAAGAAACTGGAACAATTCAGTTTTGTTGTCATCCTCACGGAGAAAACTACTCCAAACCCTTGGCGTTCTACCTGAACCAACAACTTTCCGTCTTGCACCAGCACCTCGCTTTCTTCTCGTTCCAGCCTTCAAACTATTCTTCAAGTAAACGTCAAATACAATGTCTACTCTTGAATAATCATCTGTGCAAGATTTTATGTAAGGCAGTATAACATCATTTGCATAATCATTAAATGTTTTGCCCCACGTGGTGGTCTGGAATTAACCATTGCTGCCCCATCAACGATAAATGCGTCAGAGTGTGGATCAGTTGATGGCAAATCGCAGAAGGATTCAAGTATATCCATTAGCTGCGATTTATTTCCACTGTTGAAAGTGCCATCCTGAGACAAAGACGGTGGGGCAGTTTGGTTTTCAGGACTAAAGAAATCTTCTAAGTCACCCTGTCTACTTTGACACGAAATGAAAAGTCTAGAAAAGAGATCGCAATCACTTTTAAGGTTCTTAAGCTTTGTTTTTGATAAAGACGTTTCCGGTTTCGTTTTACGGCTGAATAACGGGAAATTGTTCTTTTTTATCGGCTCATAAAAAGAAGATTCTCCTTCGTTTTGCATTTTTTGTAATAGATCTTCGTATTGTTTCGATCCAATACCTTCGAGTTTACATATATTACCAGCCTCCGATTCAACAATTTCCTTAGAGTCAATTTTGTATAAATCTGATGACTCCTCTAGAAAAGGATTTCCAAACTCAGTCATCACTTTAGAAAGCCGTTGCACTCTTTCGAAGAAATCCCTTTGGGTTTTAGTTCAGTCGTCATGGTGCCGTTCGTCTGTTGTAGTATGACTCAAATCACTAGATATTTCAAATTCTTCTACCAATCTACT
Source organism: Mytilus coruscus (assembly GCA_017311375.1). NCBI lineage: Eukaryota > Metazoa > Mollusca > Bivalvia > Mytilida > Mytilidae > Mytilus > Mytilus coruscus. The sequence continues at coordinate 136,737,088 of CM029596.1, read as the reverse complement.
GACTTCTGGTCCAGCTACCATCCATCGCCTCAAAGCTGAGGGATCCTCAGTTAAACTTATGGCACCACCATCGCCCTTCACAATTGCATTGTTCTGTTCATGTGCCTGATCAATTGCGATATTAGAAAACAACTTGTTGGTCTTACGAACAGTGAAATTACCATTGGCAAATTCCATTGCCACCTGTGGGTGATGTTCGTGAAGGGAAGCCATATCGCGGAGATGGATCGGTAACCATCGAGCATAATTGACACGATCAAGTCCAAAAAAATACGGTATCATGCTTGATAAGGACTGTTTGTAAAGTAAAAAATCTGACTTACGAAATGATCGTATTACAGATAACACAAGAAGTTCTAAATTCATAATTGAACGCCAGAAATTAAACTGCGGTCTAGTTGACTCTCTTTCTTTACACCAGTCCACCAAATTATCGAACGTCACAGAGTCATCAGCTATATTTTCTGCGTTTATGCTTTCATAAGCCGACATTAGCAATTCAAACAAAACACAGGCAGTTATTTGATGTGCGTGTCTAGTCCTAGGTACATTTGACAGTGGCGGATCCAGAAAGGGGGGGGGGGGAGTTCCGGGGGTTGGAACCCCCCATTTTTCTTGACGATCAATGCATTTGAATGGGGACATATAGTTGGAACCCCCCCCCCTTTATCCTGGGTTGGGAACCCCCCTTTTAAAAATGGCTGGTTCCGCCCCTGTTTGAACATACAAGGAAGGAATCTGCCGTTCCAGATGTTGCAATATCGGCTTCAGTAAGGGCACTAGTCCATCCACTATCACGCAAAATATCACCAAGAATTTTAAAACAAGCCATTTCAATGTGCAATCCACCAAACATGACGACAAACTTATCTTCTCCATACAAATCTGGCCATTCCCACTGAATTTGCTTTGCCAAAACAAAAAGTGGTTGATCTGCAGTTATAATTGGTGTTTGTCCTGGATTAAGAAAGTTAACCACTTCCTTCACTTTATCCATAGAATGCTTTATCATTGCAACTGAATGGGCTTGTTCTTCAAACAGTGGCATCAAAGAGGTTAAACTCGTTTTTTGGAGGAATGAAATGACGACCGAGATATGTGTTCGAAACCCAAATCCTCATCTGTTAGATGAACCTCGTTTAGCCATTCAAATTCACACTGGAGGCTTTGTTTAAGATAATCATGATCTGGTAACTTGAGTATGGTATCGGGGCTATTTGGAGGTTTAGGTTTAGTCTTTAAGTAGGCAGGTCTAACATTTGCGTATGTATCTGGAAGTGAAGATACTTGTCTTGAATTTGATCTATTTCCAAGTATTAAGTCTCCACGTTCAATCCCACTTATGTCATCTGACGGGTGCTGAAAAATAGAAATTCCCGTCTCATGAAATGATGTTTTGCAGTTGTTGAACTAGGGTTGTGATCAATATTGTCAACAACAGCTGTAGTGAAAAACCCTTTTTTCAAAACAGGTGGACATACTAAACCTTCGGACAAAAATCGTTCAACCACAGCATCTCCCAGTTGTGTTGATATTTCTAATATACCCGGTGATATGAAATACATAACCCATATTGAAATAAAATATCGATCAAGTGACGCTTCCTAGTCCTTGCAAAAATTAAAAGTCCAATATAGATACAAAAAGGAGGTTCACGATCTACTGCATGCCGTTGTTGTTCTGATACTTTTGGTATTTTTGCATGATAATTGTACATAAGCAACTGAGCAATTGCTAGATCAGACTTGCATACACTGTTCTCTAATTGGGATTGAATATCAGGGCCATGTTCAATCATGCACACTAGTTCTAGCAGTGATGTTGGAACGCTTGATTGGGTATCTTCGGCAGAAAATTAACCAGAAAATTTTGTTTTATGTTCCTTAATTTGTGTCCTAATAATTTCTGCAGTTTTTCCAATTTGTATGGTGTCGTCGTAATTACATGCTAATGCTATTGCTGGACCAACATCTTTTTCAAAAACCAATAACACCTCCCTACCTTTCGTATATGCTTGAAGATCTGGTATCTTTGCAAGAAGCATTTCTTTCAGTCGTGTCCTGTGTATTGGAATTGTACCCTCACTTAATTGCTGAACTCTTTTTTCATACATATTTGAAAGGTCTGCGAGTCTAAATGCATTGGCTACATCACTATTTCTTTGAGTTTCAAATACATAATTAACCAATTCAGCCAAGGCAACATCTCCTGCTTCTTTTTCCGCATCGGTATCAATCTGTGCCAGTTCTTCTGTCTTTTTTTTTCACGGCTCTTTCTTTATTATATAGAGCTACAAGACAAGCGGGGTGGTATTTCAAGTCTTGGGCTATAACATCCCCAATACTTAGTTTGGCCAATAACTGTTTGTCCTGGAGAGTTTCAGCACAACTTTTCAATCTATCATTCAGCTTTATTGTCATTGCTTCCCTGACTGACGAAGGCGGAGCCTCTTTGTCACACAAAAAACACTTAACAATATCCTGTTTTAATTTTGTATCTGAATGATCAATTGAGCGGCGAATGAACTTGGGCGAACAACAAGGTTCACTTTTGATTGATTTTGTCGACTCGTATCGTTGTTCGGCACGTTTCAATTTGGTGTTGTTAAATTTGATTCGACAACTTGGATGGTATTTTGCCTCATTTGTTGTTAAAGTGCTTTCAATACCAGAACCGTTGTTAAACCTTCTAACGTCTAGTGGTATAGGTAAGCTATTCATTTCGTGAAACTTAGGAATGTTGGTAGCCAACATTTAATACCCATCGGCAGTTAATTTTAATGTTTCAACTGTTTCTTCTTGACATAAACAACACTTTGACCAGTCAGTTTCCCAACTGTCTGTTGAGACTGATGACAGATGAATTCTTTTCGCCATAATGATTGTGAAAATAAAACCAAATCAAATATTTACTCTAATAGTAATGATATCAACAATAATTGCAATACAGATATAAAAAACCTTTTCTAAACTTCACTAAAATGATACTAGGTCGAGGGATTTATCCGACTACATCGACGCACAAAAGTGAATTCACAGGTAATTTTCTTATAATTTTCAAGAAAAAGAATAAATTTCAAGATTAGGTTTGTAATAATGATTGATATTCGATGCATTTAATAACAATTAAAGTTGCAATACTATAATAACAGAATAGAAAATAAAAAAAGTTACAACTACAAACGATAAAACATTTAACAATATCCGATCAATATAACAAATACAACATCAAAACTAAATTCATGAATGTGGGATAACAACATACCGTGACACGTCTTATAGCAATGCGATTTTATACTCAGCAAAAGCAGTCACAATAGGGAATAGGTGAGATCTGACGACGTAATAGTAAATAACAATCATATTATACGTGGCAAAAATATAATTAGTTAGTATTGACAAATACATAAACGAAATGGTAAATGTTTTTGTGTGAATTTTGTAATTTTTTTAGCATGCGCAAACCCCAAACAAGTCAAATATTCACTTATATGATATATCTCACATGTAAGGAAGGAAACCACCGAACCTCATATGTTTTTACCAAAAGAATGACAAAGAAAAACAGTTTTCCAGAAAATAGGTATTTTCGAACTTGAAAGAACAGCCATTTTAAAAAGGCCGTGGCCATCTTGAAAAAATAATTTGTTTCGATGGCCAGCAGTTTTTTCTTAAAAGGTATATAATAATGATGCTTCGTGGTAATTTTCATGCTTGTATCATCATTTGCACAATTCCCTCGATTTTGCTTGCTAATATCTTCCACTACTGTAAAAAATTATAAGTTATTTACTCTAAGTATATGATAATAATATACACATTGCTATTTGTACAGAGTAATATTAATTTTATTCCAAATATGAAACTCAATCTGATTAAGTCAGTATATAGGATAAGGAATGATAATACATATCCTTAATACAACTTTATTGATAAAGACATGAATTACCGCAATTTCTTAAATGTGAAACAAACAATTAGGAAAACAACGTAATTGATGAGAACGGTTAAAATGTCCATTTAAAAAATAGGAAATGTGAAATGATTGCAAATGAGACAAAAATCCACCAGAATACAAATGACGTGGATGTAAGCAACTATAACTTCACCTAACGGTCCCCCAACAATGAGCAAAACCCATACTGTATTGTCAGCTATAAAAGTATCCTGCATGACAACATGTGAAACAAATCAAGCTATAAACCAACGGCCTTATTTATAACAAAATCAACGAAAATCAACTATTACAGACATTATTAACCAACCACTGACAGGTTGGTATACAGAGGTATTTTTCGTTCCAACTAAAAAATTATCAATACTTTTAGATGCTGAATACCAGCTGAAGGTATTTTCAAATGAAGTTGAGAAGCCAACTAAGAAACTAACATAACCTTTAAACGTTAACTTATAAAGGGTTAATATACGAAACTAGCTTTCTATTTAGAGAGACACCTTTTATAAAATAACTCTCAAACAATCTGCTAACAAAATAACTGATATTGAGTACACGATATATGCATGATATATATCATATAAAGAAGAGATAGAAGATACACGGGGCATTCGAAAATCTATTTCAATAAAAACAGAAAACATAAAGGCAGAAAATAAAATCGACCAAATGACCCCAAAAAATATGACTAAACATTATATAGAAACACTTAAGACTGAGCAACAAGAACCCAATCAAAAACCGGATGTGGACTCAGGTGCTCCAGAAGGGTAAGCAGTTTCTGCTCCATATGTGACATATCTATATAAGTACATGCTACAGCCTTATAAAGCACACGCCATATTAACCAACGCTGGACACTTTATCTGAATGGATCAACACTTTATAGTCATGCAATCAATGTCGCATTCAAAATCTACCATTTAAAGTTAGTTCACGAGTTTTTAACCCTTTCAAGATTCAAGAAGCTCGAGGTTGGGAAGGCCTTTTCTGTCCTCACGACAAATATTTTGTCGTTCCTGCAGACAGAAGCCTCTAAAAATATTGTTTGTACTTTATTTGGAATGTGTAATCGAAGAACTTTGAATTCACAACAAAACTTGAAACCCCACATATACCTCTACACAATTTACCAAAGTGGAGATTTAAGAAAATCACAAACCCGCCCTTCTCTACAAAAACATTAAAAAAAGACGATAAAATCCCCGTCTTTATGCTACATACCTAAACTTCACAAAAATTCTAATAGGGAACGATATATAACCGAGTCATCAAGATTTTCGTCTTGACATTCTTCCAAAGTTCTTATCAAATTCTTTCTACAGTTAAAGACGACCTTCAGAAACATTATAATGCGTTATATTTAACCAGCGGTGTTAATGAGAGGTTGATTTTAGAAAATTCTAAAGATCTCCTCCACAATCTTCAGTTTCAATCTTTACAATATTTTCGTAGGAAGCTATTAAACCACTAGTTCCAAGATGAAATCATCCCTTCGAAAATTTTACGGACGCCATCACGAGTTGGTTGACCGTTATGGAATATCTGTTTCCCAGATGACGACGGATATGTACCAATTGTTGTAACCACAACCCCGTCCTCTTATCCTCGAATGTGACCTTCAAAGACAGACTTATCACCGGGTTTGTTCTTACATGAACAACACGACGGATGCCACATGTGGAGAAGGATCTGCCACCATTCCAGAGCACCTGAAATCACCCCTGGTTTTTTAATGGGGTTCGTGTTGCACAGTCTTTAGTTTAACATGCTGTGTTTTGTCTACTTTTGTTTGTCATTTCGTCGATTTTCGTTTTTGTCATTACATTGTCAGTTTTCTTTCGACTTATGAGTTTGAATATTCCTTTGTGTATCTTTCGCCTCTCTTTTACAGTTTTCCGGTAATGTCAAGACTTTGGTATGCTTGCCAATGAGACAACTTTCCACAAGAGACAATAACTTTAGGCCACCGTATGGCCTTCAACAATGAGCAAAAACAATACAGCATAGGAAACTATAAAAGTGCCGAATGTGACAAATGTAAAACAATTCAAACCCGAAAACTAACGGCCTTATTAATGTACAAACCAATAGCGAAAACAACATGATTTACAACACGAAACGAAAACCAATGAATTACATTACTGTTCCCCGGGCTAAATTGAATGATAGACTACATCATCTCATTAAACAGAGCTTTATCTAAATCGTAGATAAAAATATCTTGTTTTATGTCATGAAACGTTTTACTTTGGGAAGAACTACACCGATTCAAACAACACATTCACCGAATTTGGTGAGTTTGGCAGATTGATATTTCAACAGAAAATCGGTATGCCAGTGGATACTCATTGTCCATCCATACTGGCCGACTTGTTTTTGTACTGATATGAAGGATAACTCATACAGGACCTTCTTTAATACAAAAAAGTAACATCGTGCAAAGTTCTTTAATTTAACTTTCAAATTTATTGATGATGTCTTGTCACTCAATTACCCAATTTTCAGTAAGTGCTCGCATCTCATATATCCTCCATGAACTTGGGGTTAAAAATACTATCGACACTAGAAGGCAGGCTTCCTGTTATGATAGAACAACTGAAATCAACACTACATCAGATTTATGGTAACCATCCAGAATCGGTTTACCGATACGATGTGTCTGTGTCTTAATTGACTAGCGGCATGTTTTTGTGGTTTTAGATCTTTAGATATTAGAGTAGTCTTCTGATCTGCAATGTTACCGATTGTGTCCTATTCCCGATTGTAACTGATCTGCGATGTTACCGATTGTGTCCTATTCCCGATTGTAACTGATCTGCATTGTTACCGATTGTTTCCTATTCCCGATTGTAACTGATCTGCAATGTTACCGATTGTGTCCTATTCCCGATTGTAACTGATCTGCGTTGTTACCGATTGTTTCCTATTCCCGATTGTAACTGATCTGCGATGTTACCGATTGTGTCATATTCCCGATTGTAACTGATCTGAAATGTTACCGATTGTGTCCTATTCCTGATTGTAACTGATCTGCAATGTTACCGATTGTGTCCTATTCCTGATTGTAACTGATCTGCAATGTTACCAATTATTTCCTATTCCCGATTGTAACTGATCTGCAATGTTACCGATTGTAACTGATCTGCAATGTTACTGCTTGTGTCCTATTCCCGATTGTAACTGATCTGCAATGTTACCGATTGTTACTGATCTGCAATGTTACTGATTGTGTCCTATTCCCGATTGTAACTGATCTGCAATGTTACCGATTGTTTCCTATTCCCGACTGTAACTGATCTACGATGTTACCGATTGTGTCCTATTCTCGATCCAACTGATCTGCGATGTTACCGATTGTGTCCTATTCCCGATTGTAACTGATCTGCAATGTTACCAATTGTGTCCTATTCCCGATTGTAACTGATCTGCAATGTTACCGAATGTGTCCTATTCCCGATTGTAACTGATCTGCAATATTACCGATTGTGTCCTATTCCCGATTGTAACTGATCTGCAACGTTACCGATTGTGTCCTATTCCCGAGTGTAACTGATCTGCAATGTTACCGATTGTGTCCTCTTCCCGATTGTAACTGATCTGCAATGTTACCGATTGTGTCCTATTCCCGATTGTAACTGATCTGCAATGTTACCGATTGTGGCTTATTCCCGATTGTAACTGATCTGCGATGTTACCGATTGTGTCCTATTTCCGATTGTAGCTGATCTGCAATGTTACCGATTGTAACTGATCTGCAATGTTACTGATTGTGTCCTATTCCCGATTTTAACTGATCTGCAATGTTACCGATTGTTTCCTATTCCCGATTGTAACTGATCTGCGATGTTACCGATTGTGTCCTATTCCCGATCGAACTGATCTGCGATGTTACCGATTGTGTCCTATTCCCGATTGTAACTGATCTGCAATGTTACTGATTGTGTCCTATTCCCGATTGTAACTGATCTGCAATGTTACCGATTGTTTCCTATTCCCGATTGTAACTGATCTGCGATGGCATATTTTCAACATTTATATGCCTCGAACTTCTAAGAGTTTAAACTTATACTTAAATTTTGTACTACCCCTCCCTTCACGTTTGGTCTTCCTCAGAATTTAATTTGGCTACTATCCAGGTAAAATTTCCAAGTTGTGTCTCTATGAGATGAAACATAGAGATTATATCTGGGAACCAGTTGGTAAACAAAACAATTATATATATCTAGTTTGTGAAACAGCTGTATTTACAAAGTGGAACCTGTAGTTAACGTCATATCATCAATAGGAAAAGACCATATAACTCTGAGGGGTCAAAAAGAATATTCTGATTCCCAACTTTGAAGAAAAAATATTATGATTAGGGTTATTCTGATTGAGAGTTTAAGCGATTAAATTTAATGATAAATTCTTCAAAAACAATTTTATTCAGGCGTGATTTTTGTTTCTTTTCTTATCATCATATATAACATGTCCTTAATTTATAGACCGGTAATTAGTCATGGTAACCAATTATGGTATATAATAACTATCATACAAGTAGGAGGTTTAGCTAGCTACAAAACCAAGTTACACCCACCACTTGCTTCGGAAAATGCCTGTAACATGTCCGGAAACTGACAGATATTATCCGTTGATTGATGTAGTCAAGCGTTTGGCTTTATGAGTTATGATGGACTTCCCCTTTTTGAATGGACGTATTTACACTTGTACGCAAATTTATCTGCCATAACTTAAAGTCACACACGTTCCCGCAAAATATTGCATCACAAAGTAAAATATTTGACGTCAGAAGGTTAACTTATTTGGAGACAGATCTAGGATCACCGATTAGAGACAATTCCGTTTAATAGTGGATACCCAAAAGTACGTCTTTTAACCTTAGAGTTCGGTATTGTTGTTATTACAAATATTCATATTCGTTTACTATTACGTATATTTCCAAACGTGATAATCATATTGACGTAAAACTATATAAAATTTGAACTAAATGGAATATTTATGGTAAGTCATTAAAAAGTTATGCGACATGCAAAATAAAAATTTTCTGAGTAAAGAGAATAAAACTTTGAAAATCTGTACTAAAGGAGAGGATTAAAATATCAAGTACCAGCACACTGCATGCCATGTGAATAGCATAAACAAAATCAATAGAGGCGTTGGTCGTAAAATGATTATTATAACATAACTATAAATATTTATTTATGTAACTTAAAGATTCAAATATAAAACAAATGCCATTAAACGTGCTCCAAGTAAACTGTAGCATTGTAGATGAAATCAAGCCCTTTAATCCGTAAAGAAGTGAATCAGATTCGATTTCATCTGAAACAACATTATCTGAAACGTAGGCTAATAAAAAGAAATAAATGAATACGCAGATCTATCAAGGTATACATTTGTACTTCAGAATGCAATTTGAAATACATAGATATAGGAAGATGTGGTGTGAGTGCCAATGAGACAACTCTCCATCCAAATAACAATTTATAAAAGTAAACCATTATAGGTCAATGTACGGCCTTCAACACGGAGCCTTGGCTCACACCGAACAACAAGCTATAAAGGGCCCCAAAAGTACTGTACATTAACCGATTTTAGTTAAGATGAACGCTCAAGCCTAAAGTAAAATTTGAAACCCTTGTGATATACATATTAATCAAATGTCTTCTTTTCTCCCTCCTATAGCAGTTTTAAAGATGATAGACAAAACTCGAGTTTTACACCTAAGTTCTATTTCTATCAATGTCGGTCGCGTAGGATGGAAAACTGGATCACCGGACATATTTTTGTTAAAACTAGATACACTAAAGATGAGCATAAAGTTAATAGACAGCGGACGACGACCGCAAAGTGATGAGAATAGCTCACTTGACCCTTTGGGAAAAAGGGACGGTATTAGAGCAAAGGGAATAACTTTGATTTCCTTAAGAAATGCATGGACAGTTGGGTAATGAAATACATGTACAGTTGGGTAATGAAATACATGGACTGTTGGGTAATGAAATACATGGACACTTGTGTAATGAAATAAATGGACAGTTGGGTAATGAAATACATGTACAGTTGGGTAATGAAATACATGGACACTTGAGTAATGAAATACATGGACAGTTGAGTAATGAAATACATGGATAGTTGGGTAATGAAATACATGGATAGTTGGGTAATGAAATACATGGACAGTTGGGTAATGAAATGGATTATTGTAGAGTCGAAACACAACTACTCTTTTTCGAAATATACATGATGTTTCGAGGTCATCCTCCTCTCCTCCACCTATGAGCGCGCTAAGAAGCTCTATGGGAAAAAGCTACCAAACAAAACAAAAAGGACACCCCCCATTGTGCGCATAATAAATCACAAATACGTTTAACAGACATCAGAGAATACTTTAGGTTTGACAATAAGAACTCTCATAAAACCGTAAATTGTGTAATACTACTGTAAGGGTGCTTAACAACGGTTCACTGGCTCCATGTAACAGAACAGGGTTAACTTATTTTTGTAAGTTCAATAATTTAAAATCGTGAATTTTAAAAACCTAATAAACCAGTTTTAATGTATAATGCGGAAGTTAAAATTTACACTCTTGTGATTATATAAGTGTGTTTGTAATACAATATGAACTAAATGTAGGTAAGGATTTAATTATTATATTTACAATGATTTAATCTATAAACTGTAGCCTTTTGTACATAGAACAGCTTCCAATTGCTTTTGAGCATTTCCATATGCTCAAGTCAATGGGTGTTTCGGATAAGCGAGAATTCTGATATAAGAACTTTGGTAGGCGACATTTTTTTATAAAAAGAAAATGAATTCCAATTCTCACAATTAAGCTAAGGAATACAAGATCGACAATGTACATATCAACAGAAACTTATGCTATCCGAATTTGGATAAAAGAGATAAAACACATTACCAAGGAGAAATAACTGCTCTTATCCAAATTCGGATAAGAAGTATAGATTGCCTACCTCACAGAGTTAAGTGTGCAATGAGTATCCTTATCCAAATTCGGATAAGTATATCTATATTTTATATTAAGTCGTCTTGGTTGTTATCCGAATTCGGATAAGAAGATAAAATGAATTATACATATGAGAACCATTCAAGATTTTTCCCCGATTTCAGATAAAAGTGATATATTTATATATCAATTAGCCTTGTTATTAATTTTCTTAGCTAATGATTGTTTGTTGCTTGTTTAACGTTCAGTGGCAAATATGTCATGTACATGCAAATGAAAAAGCAAATTAATGAAGAAATGGTAAAGATTGGTTCTACAAACTGCTTTCCTGGAAAAATGTTAAGTCTTTCGTTTGTCATTGGCAAATGCAAGCATGATAGAAAAAGAAAAAAACACCTTCCGACATACAATCAAAGGAACAATGAGGACCTCGCCACGGCGGTCGAGTATCATAAAACTTTTAGGTCAGACCGGGTACATTGACATAAAGGACAATTTGACGACAGATAATCCAGAGATGTTAAATGAAAATATACCAGTAAATCGACTAGTCTATTGTTTATTATAATTCCATTCCTGGCGAATATTTACATGATATACAGTTTACAAAATATATGAATCGAAGATTCAAAAACAAAACTTTACGACAAAGAGATGATTTCAGCTTCCCAATTGTGAACTTTCCAATATCTATGTAGCAACATTCCAGCAGCGCCTGCATACGGAGTATATATCTCCCAATTAATACGATATTCCCGGGCTTGTATTTCCTATCATGATTACCTTGATAGAGGGTTGCTGCTCACAAGGAAGGTATTAAACCAAGAGTTCCAAATGGTGAAGTTGAAATCATCCTTCGTAAATTTTACCTACGCCATCACGAGTTGGTTGACCGTTATGGAATAACCGTTTCACAGATGATATCGGATATGTTTCTTATGTCGTAACTACAATACCCGTCCCTTTTCACGAACGTGACCTACCGAAGTAGACTATTTACCGGATTTGTAATAACATAAGCAACACGACGGGTGCCACATGTGGAGCAGGATCTGCTTACCCTTCCGGAGCACCTGGGATCACCCCAGTTTTTGATGGGGAATCGTGTTGCTTAGTCTTTAGTTTTCTATGTTGTGTCTTGTGTACTATTATTTGTCTGTCTTTTTTTTTTTAGCCATGGCGTTGTCAGTTTATTTTCAATGTATGAGTTTGACTGTCCCTCTGGTATCTTTCGCCCCTCTTTCACATAGACAAATGTTAGGCACTCACGGTACATTACTTTCGCAAGTGACCACAAATGGAGTTCGTTACATTCCGTATAAAGTAATAAAAGGGTCCTCCCAAGATCTGCCAAAATCTGCATAGAATAACAATATCCTTTAAAACATTTTATATTGTATTGTTCCTTCTCGCCTTTAATTCTTTTAACTCTAAAACAGAGTCCTTATATACACATTTGTCACCAAGAATGCACCAACTATGCAACAAGAACTTGACATAAATTCTACGTGTTAACCTGACCTAAATTGCCACCAAATATGCACCAAAAATGCACCAACCTATTTTACATAGTAAAACTCTACTTTAACTATCACATGTTAAAAGGTGACCTCTAGGAAATCGGATACATTACACAGCACTGATAACTAGGATGCAAAATAATTTGTAAAATTACTTTAACAGATAAAAGTAATATTGTCTTATTTACACTCTGTCATTCCATCCTTTCTATAAGCATGTGGATTTAATTGACCACAGGAAATTATCACAACACATTTCAATAAATAATAAAACAAATGTTAAGCTCGTTAAAGTCCGCATGCTGACAATTTGATAACAAAACAAGCAATGTCAAAACAAGTTATATGAAAAATAATTCGAAAAGAAAATTATATATCTAGGTAAATCATAAAATGAATTGTCAGCAACAAATTTTATTTTCTCTGCTAAATCACGATAATGTCTATAAGGTGTTAGCACTAGTATAACGAGCGTTCTGTTTCTTCAATTGTTTTGGAATTTAATCTATTACAGTTATTGCCAAATGTTCGAAGTATATTGTTTCTGTATCAACTCCTGTTGAATAGGAGACAGTGCTGTTTCTAGTTGTCTCCATACTTCCATCCATGTATGCAATATCCTTCTCATCATAATCAAAATCTCTGTATTTGTAGTTGTGTCTACCACCGTAGCTTCTGGAGAAGAATTGTCATCTTCACTGTCACTAACAGCAATACAGTTTGTATTTTAAAGAGGAGTTTCTGACTCTAACTCTTCAGTAATAAATCTTAATTCATGTAGTGATTCAGTTAACTGATCGTCAGAAATTCCCTCTGGTGAATTACATGTTGTAACACTGAAATCCTCTGCTGACGCAATTGAAACCAGACCAACATCCTCTGATATATCGGAATAAACTTCAACTTTATCACTTGAATTTTTTTATTTCTGTTCAAATCTTCTATTAAAACACGTCTTCTATCTGGTTATCCATATTTTGAAATATATAAAGTCACTGTTTATCCCACTTCTGGCAACAAAGATGCCACGACGGTCGAGTATCATAATACTTTCAGGTCAGGCCGGGTACATTGAAATAACGGACAATTTGACGACAGATAATCCAGAGATGTTAAATGAAAATATACTAGTAAATCGACTAATCTATTGTTTATTATAAGTCCATTCTAGGCGAATATTTACATAAGATACAGTTTACAAAATATATATGATTCGAAGATTCACATAGAAAATGTTAGGCACTCACGGTATATTACTTTCACAAATTACCACAAACAGATTTTGTTACATTCCGTATACAAAAGAATTAAGCAACAATGTCCAATACGGTGCACACAAAATAAAAACACGCATAGAGTTCAATACTATGCAGACAAAACCACGCAACAGTGTCCTTTACTGTGCGGACAAAAAAAAAAAAAAACAAAAACAAAACACAAAATTAAATACAAATGAATAGTAATGCAGCACAACCTTTCTATGAATCTATAATGGTCCTCCCAATATCTGCAATATCTGCATAGAATAACATAATCCTTTCGAACGTTTCATATTGTATTATTCCTTCTCGCCTTCAATTCTTTCATCTCTAAAACAGAGTCCTTGTGTAAGCATTTGTCACCATGAATGCACCAACTATGCAGCAAGAATTTGATCTAATAAATTCTACTTGTTTACCTGACCTAAATTGCCAACAAATATGCACCAAAATGCACCAACCTATTAATACATAATACAATTCTACTTAAACTAACACATGCTAAAAGGCTGTGACCTCTATGAAATCGGATACATTACACACTACTGAGAACTACGATACAAAATAAATTGTAAAAGAATGAAATAAATGACTTTAACAGATAAGAGTTATACTAGCTGTCTTATTTACACTCTATCAAAGGATGTTTTGGGTGTTCTTTTACACGTGGACAGTGCTACACGTTCACTATATACAAAGCATATCAGATTTGATCGTTACGCCAAACCGATGTGACTAGTTTGGATATAGTTAACCAGGGATGAAAGAAGTGAAGGAATGTTATTATTTCTATAAAACAGTCAACATGTACGCTTGATTGGTATAAAATGTGATTGTAAATAAACTCATCCCAGATAACAGGATTAAAATTTAGTAATTGCGCCAAACGCGCGTTTCGGTTAAAAAGACTCACCAGTGACGCTCGTATAGAAAAAAGTTGAAAATGCCAAATAAGCTAACGGTCGAGAATGGTTGACTATTGTCATTTGCAAAACAAATATCATGTTCATTCCATTCAACTCAGACATCACTAGGTTTATATAATTGCGAAAAAGTAATGTCAATTTAGCCTGATCTGCGGCCAGTTTCACAAAGCTGTCTTAGGACTTAGACATGTCTTAGGATGGATGGTCTTACAACATATCTAAGTCCTAAGTTGGTTTCACAAAGTGGTCCTCAATTAGGATATCTCTTAAAGTTGGTCATACAGTTAGGACTACACGAGAGGTGTCTTATGATGGTCTTAGGATAGTCATAAGTTTATTTATATAAATAACACTCATTTTATATATCAATTCTGCAAATTATCTAATTATTGGGTTAATTATCTATTCTCCTTTTCCTGCTCATAACTAAATCTGTATAGGTTGACGAATTATCATTTGTTAACAATAAACACTCAATGTATTGATATCAAGAATGCTCGATTGTATTTCTTTAACTTTATTATAACCAATACAGTGAAAATTAAATTCAACTCACTAGTGCAAAAGAACATGTCATCATTTTATTCTTTTTTCTCAATTTTGCATTTAAAGTTTCATATGTATATTGTTGCATTATTAATAGACTAAGGATTTTCGTATCCCTGGCATATATTACCTTAGCCGTATTTGACACATCTTTTGGAACTCCAGTGCCCTCAATACTCTTCAACTTTGTTCTGGCCGGACCTTGACCTGACTAAAATTGGCAATTATACCACATCTTTTTATAAAAATCATGCAGAAAAACTATCCGGCAACGGTTGTTACCGGCCTGTTTATTTTTACCTTTGTTTTGTATCTAATACTTAAATTACCTGTGTATCTTTTAAATCTTGCGTTTAAACTATATAGTAATGATGTCCGCGTATATTGATTTCTTATAACAAACGTCCTTCGAAAACTTTATCATGTATAATTTCTTTATAATTATTCCTTATGGAACAGATATTTCATAATAATTATTCCGTGAAGAATAGAAATAATATATCCCTTAAAAGTTCTTCTTCTTTACATTTTGGAACACTGACAGGAGGCGAGGGTTTAGCAGAAAGGATATGAAACCTTGAAGGAAAGCCGTGAAAAGGAGTAATGAGAGAAAAAAAAAGCTGTCGCCAACCCTTAGAATTTAAAGCAACTTGATATTTTATTTCTTTTTCGAACTCAATAGTGACTGACATTTAATTAAAGGTGTGTTTATCCGTGGTACGAAATTTTGGACGGGTTGTTATTAATGCAGAACTGACTCTTAAACATATTCCTGCAAAGTTTCAAAACATTTCGCATTGTAATTTCTGAGGACTGTAATTGTCTAACCCATTTGATCTGCCTTTCAAACATTCCAAACAATACTCGCTGTCATACACACTCTAATGCATGTATTTTCTTTGTTTACTTATTTAACTCTAACCAAGTATTTACAAAACAAAACAAACTAAGTTTGAACTTTAATTGTACATTCTCTTGCAAGGGTTCTTTGTAAAATGTAAATCGCCATTTACCGGTTGCGCATCCTCAACAACTACGTGAAAGGGTGGCATTAAATGCCCTAAACGTAAGCGGTAGTTGACAGCAATGTTCGTGCCGTTTTCAGACAAGAAAATCCTCGGGCATAATTTTACACCAGATACTGACATTGCATACCTACGCAGGTTTTTGTGTACAATAGGTATCATATAAGGTTTACACGCAGTAGTTTCCTATAACTATAGGATGATGCTCTACAGCTTAATGAACTGCCTTTAATTGACCAGGCATGACATTACAGATCCTTGGGATTTTGTCATTGTAGGTAAAATAGAAATACCGCTAGCGTTCTCCGTTCGTTTTCCTCTATTGACGCAATTAACTGAGAGCTACGTGTAGAACAAGAGCAGAAAGAATATTATGTAAAATAAACTTGCAATTACCGTTCGGGTATCAGACATATGTAGAACATGCTATAGGGTGCTTAAACACTTTCAAAGTCAGTGGCAGCCTTTGGAGACATCCGAAAAACAAGAATGTGTCTATAGTACATGGATGCACCATGCACACTACCATTTTCTATGTTCAGTGGACCGAGAAATGTTGGTCAAAACTCTAATCCGGCATTCAAATTAAAAAAAATCATATCATAGGGAACATGTGAACTTAGTTTTAAGTTGATTGGACTTCCACTTCACCAAAAACTACCTTGACCAAAATTTTAACCTGAATCAGGACAGACAGACGAACGGACGGACGGACGAACGGACGCACAGACCGATAACCATAATGACCCTCTGCTATATCGTAGGGGGCATAAAAAACAACCAGACTGTAGAGCTTTGTGCGGGTTTTGCAGAGATTGGTTGAATGTTGTTTTTCGTCCAGTGACAAATATTTCATACATTTTCAGGACGAGGTTTAGTAGTGGGGTTACAGTATGGTATCGTAATTAATAAAGTAAAAAATCAAACTTGCTTATTATTTGATTTTGTTCAAATCTAGAAGTAAATACTAGAAAACCATCGTCCTTTCCCCTCAAAAGGTACATGTATACCTTTTCCATCCTATAATTACAAGCAATATCAGAAAATGATTATTCTAAAAAAAAATTGTATCATTTTCAATGAACCAAGAATTGTGTAGGATACCTGGGGCGTGTTTTATTGGTCTCTTCTGCACATCTCTAGAATGTCTTCTAGTGAAGAGTGAAAAAGAATCTGGACCTCTTCTGGAGATATTTTACGGAATATCAATAAAACAAAATTCAATTTGCCGTCGAATATAAGCAGATTTTTGTTATTTTGGATGAAATAAATGAAGTTTACGGTGATGTTTTAGAAAATGAAGATACGTTCGGTAGACATGACTGTAAAAAGTGTTCGTAACATTTTTCTTTGTGCTTTCCTGTAACTCAATTTTGCTAAACAAATCAGGCTTAAACCCCCACTAATTGATTTTTAAGAATAATAAACTGCACACGAATTCGTCAACGTTTGTCTGGAATATGATGATAAAATGCTCCGCAGGGCGCAGCTTGATACGACCGCAGAGATCGAACCCTGAACAGTTGGGGCTAGTATGGACACAACATCAAAGCTTGATACAGTTCTGAATTTGGATTGTGATTAAATATTTGACACAGCATAGGTTTCTGACACAGAATGAATGTGGTCTAAGAACTTAAAAATTTTAAATTGGACATTCACCTATTATGGTCCAAAATCCAAAATCTAAATACATGGTTAGATTCAGCATATCAAAGAACCCCAAGAATTCAATTTTTGATGAAATCAAACAAAGTTTAATTTTGGACCCTTTTGACCTCAATGTGGACAAAGTTGATAACGGGGCCCAAAATAAAAATCTAAATACATGGTTAGATTCGGCATATCAAAGAACCCCAAGAATTCAGTTTTTGTTGAAATCAAACAAAGTATAATTTTGGACCCTGATTAGGACCGACTTGAAAACTGGGCCATAAATCAAAAATCGAAATTCATGTTTACATATAGCATACCCAAGAACCCTAAGAATTCAATTTTTGTTAAAATCAAACTAAGTTTAATTTTGGACCCTTTGGACCTTAATGTAGACCAATTTGAAAATGGAACCAAAAATTAAGAATCTAAATACACGGTTAGATTCGGCATATCAAAGAACCCCAATAATTCAATTTTTGATGAAATCAAACAAAGTTTAATTTTGGACCCTTTGGACCTCAATGTGGACCAATTTAAAAACGGGGCCCAAAATCCAAAAACTTAATACACGGTTAGATTCAGCATATTAAAGAACCCCAATAATTCAAGAATAAAACCCCATTGAAATTGGTCAAGAAATAAGCAATTTATACGAAGTATCTTCTTTTGCACAATACTGTGCAATTGAATATTTCTTGCTATTGCGCAATACTGTACAATTGACAATTTCTTGCTATTGCGCAATATTGTGCTATTGGATATTTCTTGCTTTTGCGCAATACTGTGCAATTGAAGATTTCTTGCTATTGCGCAATACTGTGCAATTGAAGATTTCTTGCTATTGTGCAATACTGTGCAATTGAAAATTTCTTGCTATTGCACAATACTTATTATATAATAATTTACACATCCTGTTTGGTGTGTATCTCCTACCATATCATTATTATTTGCTTTTAAATATAAATCAGAAATAACCAACTTAAAATGGAAAATCTTAAAAAAAAAAAAAAAAAATCCCCAAATTTTTAAACCCTTATGATTCATCACCTCCAAACTCAATCCCAGCCTTCCCTTTGCGGTGTGGTACCTTGCAGTACAATTTCAGAGAGATCTATACACTTGAACACAAGTTATTGTCTGGAAACTAGAAAATGTGTTTTTGGCCCTTTTGGCCCCAAATTCCTAAACGTTTAGGCAATTACCCCAAACTCAAACCCAGCTTTCCCTTTGTGATATGGAACCTTGTAGTACAATTTCAGAAAGATCCATACACTTACACACAAGTTATTGTCCTGAAACTAGAAAATGCTTGTTTTTGCCCTTTTGGCCTCTTATTCCTAAATATTGAGACAATTACCCCATCATCAATCCCAGCCTTCCCTTTGTGGTATGGTAACTTGCAGTACAATTTCAGAGATCCATACACTTGAACACAAGTTATTGGCTGGAAACTAGAAAATGCTTATTTTTGGCCCTTTTGGCCCCAATTCCTAAACGTTTCGGGCAATTACTCCCAAACTCAATTCCAGCTTTCCTTTCCGATATGGAACCTTGTAGTACAATTTCAGAAATATCCAAACACTTACACACAAGTTATTGTCATGAAACTAGAAAATGCTTGTTTTTGCCCTTTTTGCCCTAATTCCTAAAATTTTGAGGCAATTACCCCAAAATCAATTCCAGTCTTCCCTTTGTGATATGGAACCTTGAGGTACAATGTCAGAGAGATCCATACACTTACACACAAGTTATTGTCTGGAAGTTACAAAATGCTTATTTTTGGTCCCTTTTGGCCCCAATTCCTTAACTGTTGGTACGATAACCCCAAAATCAATCCCAACCTTCCTTTTGTGGTATTGAACCTTATGGTAAAATTTCATAAAGATCCATTCACTTAAACTAAAGTTAGAGTGCGAAAACTAATGTGTCTTCGGACGACGACGACGACGACGCCAACGTCATACCAATATACGACCGCAAAATTTTGCGGTCTTGTAAGGACATCGTGTCTATTCAAATTTGTTTTAAGTAACCAAACTGGATTACTTTGGAATAAAATAAAGATATCGGAAAGTTCTCAGAATCATTTTTCTCTTGTGGGCCTTGAAGAAAATCTTCTGGTCCTAACTATTATTACTATTGCAAAATTTCGATGGTCAAAACCTTCGGATCAACCTCTTTTCAAAATCTTTCATTGTATATGGATCTTAACATAGGCGGATCCAGGGGCCCTGGGGGCCCGGGCCCCCCTTTTGTGGGAAAATTTTGGTTGATTATATAGGGAATCACTGAAGCATGACTGGAGCCCCCCCCCTTAGTCAGTCAGCGGGTCCCCCTTATGAAAAATTCTGGATCCGCCACTGATCTATATGCAAGTATACAACATATACCAGACGTTTCTCATACTATTTTATTCTGTATTTAATAAATTCGTTGGTTGTTAACTGATTGATACTTCAGTCTGGGAGAACAAGATTTATTTCAGTACTAGTTGTAATTAGCAGTCTGCTTTGAACATACTTCCAGTAATTGCAAATACTATTATTTCGGTGCTTTGTGTCGATTGTCACAATGTTAGTTTTTGTGTGTGTCTCGTACCGATCTTTTGAGTTAATCTAATTGCAACTGATTTGTGCAGGTTGTTCTTGTATTGTACTGTTACACCACTGTCCCAGCTTCGGGAGGGTTGAGCGCTTACAAACATGGTGTACTGTTACACCACTGTCCCAGTTTATGGGGTGGGTTGGGATCCCGCTAACATGTTTAACCCTCCACATTCTGTATGTATTTGCCTGTCCCAAGTCAGGATTGTCGTGGTTGTTGTTTGTTGCTGTGTACGTTACAGTGTATGTAATGTGCGAATCCTGAAATGTCATTTCACTGTATCCGTGATGAATTTCTGATGTAGAATAAAAAAACAGACGACAAATTCATGATTTTGAATAAAATAAGAAATAATATATAATTTATACTGTTTTATAAATTAAAGATATAGGTATGAGATGCGGAGGGATTTTCATCGCGCCTACAGCCATCCATGTACAAAATTGATACACAAATAGATAAATATTAAGAATAGTTCACGAACAGAGCTTGCAAGAGATTTAAAAGTAGCAGTTAAGTTTCATTTGCAGAAAAATGTACCTTTTAACATAATTATCAATGTTGTATAACGTAAAACAGGTTTTGTTATTCAGCTTGTTGATATTGAATCAAATTTCACTATGTTGTTTTCGTTATGCGATTCATGTTTACTGTCGAATAATGATACTGGACTTTCATTTTCATTGTAGGGCGATTCATTTCTATTGTACACGCGATGCATTTTCACAGACGGAAATTAATTAATTTTCATTATATAAAGTCTTAATTCAGCCGAATCTCTAACAAAATTTATGAAGTCAGAAGGATTGATAATACATATATACACTCATACCACATCTTCTTATATCTATTTAGTGAGTGAAAATCTGAGGTAATATATCAATAAATTCCTTAAAAATGGCATTTATTGCTAATATAGTCAATTCTATTTCCTCTAATAATTTGTCCAGATCCAGATCTATATGTAGGATAAAATTTATCCATTCCAATGACACGCCATCATTGAATACATATATCTTGGACAGTTAGGCCAATCCACGTCACCGAAAAAGCAAAGTTTCTGTTTCGTCTAAATCTACATCGCATACTGATAAATTAAACGTTATTAGAGCTATTTTCCTAATGCATGTAGTTTAAAGGTGTGGTTGGCTTGCTTGCTTTGTTTGTATAAATGTTTGCTTAAGCATTGTATTAAAGATTGAGCAAACATTTATACAAAAAAAAACGAGCAAGCCAACCAAACCTTTAAACTACAAGAATTAGGAAAATAGCTCTAATTGATGCATTTAAGATAACAAAGAGCATTCACAAAACGATCTTCATTTCACGATTGAATGAGTGGAAACGTTTTCATCTTGCACAAACAATTGTCGCTTGGATGACTGGATAATTGATATGTATCATGACATTGTGTATACGTCTAATACAGTAAAGAAATTTCAAGCAATAGTCGAGTCACATTAATTTATGTTTTAATTTCTTTTTAAGTCCGTGTTACAAATAAGCAAATACCCAATTGTAAGTAATACAAGGAAATATTGCAAACAGTTTATTGTTACATGTTTATATGGTTCTAATGTTTTACTTCTACAAATTGTGACTTGGTTGGGGAGTTGTCTCATTGCCACTCATACCACATCTTCTTATATCTATACCACGGGGTATAACCGCCGTACAGTTGATTCCAGACGTTGATCGCTACTTTTCGCGATGTAGGTAGATAGACCGTTCTTATATTTTCACCAAAGACTAATTGATGCAATGTTCAGATTAGTATTCAGTGTTTACTAAAACAAAGTTTACTGCTCCTGGCAGCATTGTATATTATTTATATTACATGAACACCATGTGACTATTTTAAATAGACAGGTCTGTGAATTATTTGTAAAAATCGCGAAACAAACACTCTGTGTAACTCAAACTTGATTAAACTACAAATAGAGCATAGTTGGTTGGATCCATGACAAGCTAATAGCAAACTCACCAACAATATTTGAATATGCATGATATGAACGTGGTTATACCCGTGGGCATCTAAGACTAGCTTGCATTTCAAATTGTAAATATCATCAATATTAAAGGCAATGAAACACTATTTTCAGTTGTTGTATGTCGAATTAACATATAAAACAACAATGAAAATTCATCGCACCTTCAAAAATTCTACATCAGAAATGATTGCACTTACAGTGATAATTCATCGCATCTATAGTTAAAATGAATCGCATACAAAATTCATATTATGGATTCTGCTGCTTTAATTGCACTTTTTGGACTTTAATCCTGTTATTATACATTAAAGTTATATTCTAATGAAATTGTGTTAAAACATACATTCAAATCAATTATTTTGTATTTTAAAAGGTAAACAAACACAGTTTTCCCATCATCCTTTATTCTACAATAGACATACTCGCATACAACAGTGAAAATGAACTAACTGGATTCGCACTTTATATACACTGCGTTACACATTTGTTGTTCGTTATTTTTTTTTTTTTGTACATTAATTAGGCCGTTAGTTTAATCATTTGAATTGGTTTACAATTGTGATTTCGGGGCCTTTTAAAGCTGACTATGCGGTATGGGCTTTGTTTATCATTGAAGGCCATACGGTGACTTATACCTGTTATTTCTGTGTAATTTGGTCTCTTGTAGAGAGTTGTCTCATTGGCAATCATGCCACATCTCCATTTTATATCAACCCTGCCCTATATTTATTTATGTGCCTGTCCCAAGTCTGGAGCCTTTAGTTAAGTAATTGTCGTTGGTTCATGTCTCGACTCATATTTGATATTTTGTAAATTGTTTTGTTATGTATAATTAGGCCGTTAGATTTTTCGTTTGAATTGTTTCACACTTTTCATATCGATCCTTTTATAGACGACTCTACATCATCAGGTTTTGTCATTTGTATTGAAGGCCTTATGGTTGCCTAAATTGCTTACATCTTCTTCATATTTGAACGCCGGTGGATAGTTTCCTCATTAGCAATCATATCACATCTCTTAGTTATATACCTGACTTTAAACTCGTGTTTTCTAAAATGCATGAAATATTTGTCACTGGGCGTTAAAATTAGCAGCAAACAATCAATCAATTTAAACATGTGTTAAGTAAGATGAAAACCATTTGATATTTATTCATTTTTGGGGTGGGGACAGGAGGATTTCATATATGAATATGGTTGCCTGGTAAGATCTGAAAATAGGCATGATTAGCGACAGATTAAAATGAATGGGGGGCAAGGGGATCCAATAAATTGATTTGGCTTAAAACAGATAACAAGGAACTGAAGGGTATAAAAACAGATAACAGTGAATTAAGAATTGTTTGAATCTAATATTTACGTATTCGGATACAGGAATATTATCCCCATATACATGACATATGTAAAAATTCGTAAAGGTTCCGCGGAACCCAGTGTCTCGCCTACTTTTGCTGTTAGTCGCAGCTGGCTCAACTAAAATGGGGAAAAATTATGAAAAATTTAACCACAGAGTGAATGTAATGTTAACTGGCAGAAAAACTTAGTCCATTTATAAATAAAATACGGATAAACAAGATTTTTTTACAAAATGTCCTCTAGATACTATCTTATGATCATAAGCAAGCTTCTGTTCAAGTTAAGCTTCTGTTCAAGTTTGGTAGAAATCCAGGATAGTTTAAGAAAAATTCAAAAACTTTAACCACAGAGTGAATATTTGTGGACGCCGCCGCCGACGGAATGTAGAATCGCTATGTCTCGTTTTTGCGACAAAAGTTGCAGGCTCGACAAAAATCAAATTCGAACTTACAAAAAGGAAAACAGGGATACCTGATGAGGATAGGCCTAGGTCCATACGAACTTAACCGAAACACCTTTTATATAATAAAGAATACAGACTCAGCTCTGTGATTCTTTTTTAAGAATACGCACACTATTCAAATTACAAGCACGCCGTGTGATTTTTTCAAATGTTCACCAACAAATGCTGAAAACAGTATTCCATAACATAAAATTATCATCATACATTGAGTTAAAGAAAATGAATTTATCACAAAGGATTATAATAAGATATACTGGAATAGTCCTGGACACTACTGATTTTAATATGTTTAAGTGATGGTCTGTGATGTGTACATTACTGGAATGCTTCTCAGAATAAGGGACCACCATATTACCAGTTGTAAGACCCCAATGTACAATGATTTTCATTTTCTACCGAAGATTGGCTGTCAAAAAGCTAACATTCCTATTTTCAATAACAGTTAACAGCAAATACATTCTCACAATAACAGATAACAAAAAAAGATAATACTAACAAGGAATATGACAATAACAGCTAACAGCAAATGCAATTTCAGAATAACAGATAACAAAGAATTAAATTGCCCCATAACAACAGCATAAAAGTTAAACCCTTGCCCCCATGAATAATAATAAGCTCTTCCTTTCCCAAGCCTTCATCTATAAATTTAATCTGACCACCACGGAATAGCCCAATAGTATTGAAACTAGCGTTAAACACCAATCAATCAAAATCCCTTCCCTAGAACATCAAATAGTCGTCCTTTAACTGTTATTGTCCGTGTAGTTCTTATATTTATCCAGCTTATCGTCCTACAGGGATGTCCTACTAAGGCTGTCATACCATAAAACATCTGCATTCATAAATTTTTAATGCCATTTAGACTAAACAACGCCATTTTTGTTATGTGCCTCTGCCGTCTAAACTACCTATAAAAAGAAAGAGGTGGAAGATAGCCAGAAAATCTTCCCGATGCAAAAAAAAAAACAAAACAAAACAAAACAAAACAAAACAAAACAGAAATGGACCTCTTCTGGCTCACTACCGAAGAACAAAAAACACGCCCTAAGTTAACATCACTCAAATTGAACTGTTTTAATCGATTATCAATGTTTTGACACCGTCCCCACATTTAAAGTATAATTTGTCAACCTCAGCGTCGGGTATATACTTTTTCGTAACACGTCTGTTTATATTAAAATAAGAGATACAAAAGATTGGAATGACAGGCCTAACCAAAACTATGTACATCTTTGATACTAAATGTAAACGGAAAAGTTATAATAGACGGAACGCAATTCATGACATCTTGCGAATGAAGTTTTTTGCATATTTTGTTGAATTCTATCCTTTTACACGTCAGACAAGGGAGGATCAATTAGGGGCAAGCATTAAACTTAAAAAAGAGGGCTATGTTTTTGGTTTGAGTCAGAATTTTTTATCGCAAAACGCGAACCTATTTTTTTTACTTTTTCAACGCTATCAATCAAATTTTTTAATATTTAACACTATAAGGTATGAAGAAAATCTGGATTCAATATATATATTTTTGTCATCTGCTTGGCCTGATTATTTTTTCCCCAGAAATTTGGGGATATAAGAATATTTTGGAGAAAAACCTAAAGTCCCTTCGACTTTGTCGGTAGGGACTAAAAACATACCACCCCTCTTTTTGAAGTTCAATAGTTGTTCCTTTATTAATTAAAATAATAATTGAAAATAAATGCTAAACATTTCCTATGAATCAAATACTGAACTATCTTGCAGATCGCAAAATCAATAGTTTCCTTATAATCTTTTGTTTTAACCTATATAATTCATATCTGCTCAAATCAAAGTGCAGGAGGATTTTGAAAATAAATAACTCAGCTTTGATAATCATAAAAATAAATGGTTTGTTCTGGGGTAATTTGAAAATAAGTAATCTGACTTACAATGTATTGAAAATAAATAACTCGGCAGGTCTTTTAAGTCATTCCATAAATGCTATTCAAAAGTATGAGATGGCACCAGATTCTTCATATAGTTCATCTTTTTCAACAAAAAAATCGGAAACACTTCCCAAATCTTTTAATTATAAAAGGATAGATATTATTTGAATATACTTGAAATGTCTGAAAATGGTTTTGATTTAACTTGAGGTATATTGTCTCAGGAACACTAACCTTACTTTCATTACAGGGCCGTAACTACATTGAGGCAATTGCCTCATGTAGGAAATTTCAAAAGCAAAAGCTTATCTTTATATCACTATTGTTTTCACGGCGAGTGTCTTGCAAGAAACAAGTTCTTTTCTCGGACGTAGCCCTGTTTTTTCGGGGTCCATGTTCCTTATTTATTTTTAGTTTTCAGTGTTATTTGTCTTATTGTTTGTCGTTTCTTGTTTTATCTGTTCCTTGTTTGTCTTTTGTTCATTGATTGCCCTTCTGTATTCTCTTAGTGTTGCATTCCTTTTGTAATTTAGTAATTTTGTTTTAAACTTGATCATGAGTTTTATTTTATTTACGACTTTTAGCTAAATTTTACAACTATACTACGTTGAATTGTATCCCAGTTAGGAGCTACATCAAGTTGTAATTGAAATGTGTTATAAAAACTTACTTGACATACATTTGCGTATTTATATCAATACTATTCAACCATCTCTTGATTTAATTTGAAAAAAACCACATATGTTACAGGTATAAAAGATCAAAATTCTGCAAGCCGAAACACCAAAAAAAAAAAAAAAAAAAAAAATATATGCAATACATGTATACATGGTATATGCAGTTTGAATTCAGAAGATTCATTTCCGCAGAGGATAATGATTAATTCTGATTAAATGGTACATAATGACTTGCCTATATATGTTTTATTCAAGAATAAAACTTGAAATGAATTTAAAATTGTATGTTTTCAAATATTACATATATAGTTGTGAAAATAAATAATCAGTCCCTTATTTTAATGAAAACGAAAATCTTGCTTCAACGGTGCAGAAAATAAATAATCTGTCCTCCTAGTTTTCAAAAATAAATAACCTATCAAAACAAATCCTCCTGCCATCCCCCTTTCCATGAATATCAGAATATCAAATGGTCGTCCCTATACAAGGGAAGTTAGTTTGAAAAATATACACATGTTCTACGTTAATAAATTATCCTAAATTGTATTATATAATACATAATTAATATACCATGATCATTTGCATGAATTTGTTTTTAATGCATTAGAAATTACTTTATTGTAATTGATATAATTCTTGAATTCTGTACAATCAACCAGTGATGGAGAAATTACAAGGTCGATGTCTCAAGAAATTTATAATTTATGAGTTCAGAACATTCTGACAACCACCTCTGATACAGAAAGTAATTCGGTTAATACTTATTGCAGATGGATACCATTTAAACTTCCTAATCTAAAATATGTAATAAATCACAAATAAAGGGTCAAAGCACTAATAAAATGAAGGCGCGAAGTTTCTCTCGCGTTTTTTAACACAGTAATTACAAATAGGACAACATTCTATACCTTATCTATGTTTATATACGTCAACTTGAAAATGAAAATGACTTTTCAAGAATGTTACTTTACTAACGGAACGATCATTTATCTTTAAGGAGGGGGGGTTATGTTTTTTTTCATAAAATAATATTCTGATTCCCAAACTGATGAAAAACAAGCAGAGGACAAACATATATATTCTGAATCCTGATTTCCCCCATACCTTAAAGTGTTAAATTTTGAACAAAATAATTTGATTGATAGCTTTGAAGAAATAAATAAAATTGTTAAATGGTTGCTCCCTAAAAGACTTTTCACTGGGTCGATGCCTCTGCTGGTGGACTGATAGTCCCCGAGGGTATCACTATCCCTTTAGCCAATACTTCGGTACTGGCATGAAAATACGGATTTTGTGTTTTTAAAATTTGCTGTTACAAAATTTTTGAAATAATTTAAAATTAAGGAATGTACGTATCTCCCTCATGCAAAGCTATCATTCCTTGCCCGACTTTGGCATTCTTTTTGTCCTTTTGGTTTATAGCTCTTCATCCTTTTCATAAGCTTTGGATTTCAATTATTTTGTCCTTGAGAATCACTGAAGAGACATTGAAATATAGTTGACCTATTGCTTATAGTTTCTAAGAAACACACATAACCAAGAAAACTAAACATTGACCAATGAACCATGAAAATGAGGTCAAGGTCAGATGAACCATGCCAGGCAGATATGTACAGCTTACAATCCTTCCATACAACAAATCTAGTTGACCAATTGCTTATAGTTTAAGAAAACAGACCAAAACACAAAAACTTAACACTGAGAAATGAACTACATGCTAGACATGTACACCTTAAATAAATCCATACACCAAATATAGTAGACCTATTGCATACAGTATAGGAAAAACAGACCAAAACACAAAACTGAACTATCAACAATTTAACCATGAAAATGAGGTCAAGGTTAGATGACACCTGCCAAGTTGACATGTACACCTTACAGTTCTTCCATACACCGAATATGCTAGACCTATTGCGTATAGTATCTGAGATATTGACTTGACCAACAATCTTAACCTTGTTCACTGATCCATGAAATGAGGTCGAGGTCAAGTGAAAACTGTCTGACGAGCATGAGGACCTTGCAAGATACGCACAAACATATAAATATAGTTATCCTATTACTCATAATAAGAGAAATTAACATCACAAAAATCTAAACTTTTTCCAGTAGTCACTGAACCATGAAAATGAGGTCAAGGACAACGGACATGTGACAGACGGAAACTTCGTAACATAAGGCATCTAAATACAATGTATGAAGCATCCAGGTCTTCCACCTTCTAAAATATAAAGCTTTTAAGAAGTTAGCTAACCCTGCCGCTGCCGGATCACTATAATACCTATTTCGAGCTTTTCGCGACAAAAGTCGCAGGCTCGACAAAAAGTCAGTTGAAAAGGGCTTAACTCATACCCACAACATAACAAAAAACATGAAGTAGAGATTTGAGAGAACTCGCAGTTACTGGCATCTAGTTCAAAGCCAATAACAACTAATAATAAAATCATGCATCTAAGACTAAAATATCAATCATAACACATCAAATGTATTTAGTGTAAAGACGTCATTAACAGTCGGAGAAAAACATGACCATGTGCAATGCCAAGAAACATGCATGTCGACAATTTATGCAGAATTTGTATCGGTTGGATAAATCCGATCTCGAGAATTCGATATCGCTAATATTTGCATAATATTGCCAGTAATTCGTTTGAATTTTTAAAACAAAGGACGAGACTTTTCTTTTATAATGACAATCAAATCTCTTGAAATTATATGAAGAAAGTCGAGAAAGAATAA
Organism: Mytilus coruscus; assembly: GCA_017311375.1. Lineage (NCBI taxonomy): Eukaryota > Metazoa > Mollusca > Bivalvia > Mytilida > Mytilidae > Mytilus > Mytilus coruscus. Next base: position 136,707,484 of record CM029596.1, on the reverse strand, counting down.
ACATTATTAAAATACGTATTTTACACATTTTGTTTTGGGTTGTCCATTTGTGGAAATGCTGCTTACACTCACCATCATATTGAAGACCGCAAACTGAACAAAATATTCACTGGGGTGATGACCAGCGAAAGCTTGGGGAATAAAGGAACTAAATTACTCCATCCATAAGGCATCAACTGGAAGTATTAGCAGTTTCATATCTATAATTTAGTATGTATTTACACAAACTACTACACTTGTATATATTTGGAAAATTTTGGATCTATAAATATGCAGACACGTTTCGGCTCTCCTTATATTGGTCGGTATATCGACACAAATGATCGAGAAAGAATAAGTAACAGCGGTCAAGTATTACGATCGGATTGTGAAAGCGATCACATTCAATTTAACCGCAAATTTTGAGAAAATATCCGTTGTATCAACAGAAGGAAACCATAAGAAAAAAGAAATATGTCTGTCAAAATGGTTTAACTTTTTTTGAATAATGTGCACTAAATAGATGAAAAACACGAAAGGCGACACATAACTTTATGTGGGAAAAAACAAACACGTTTTGATCCAAAATAAACCCATTTCAATAAATCATGTTATATTAGAAACTAAATCTTGTTTTGTATCACATAGTACAGTAACACATGGATGTAATATTTTACCTGAAAAGTTTAAGATTAAAAAAAAGAATTTTCAGACAACGTGTTATTCTTGACCGTGAAATAAATGCGTGCTCAGACAAGACTGTATAGGTTTTGCTTAACTCTGTTGACCACATCCTTACGACTCTAGTGGATAGTTAGTTGTCTCATAAGAGCTTTCTTACATTTTGACGAAAGGTACGAACGAACGTAAAGGGAGCATGTATAACACATTTCTATGATAATGCTGAGGGTCTATGTTTTATCCGGTAAAACAACATTCTTTTCTGAATTAAACTTGTCTTTAAAATTTAAGCATATTGCAAATAAAACACGCTTTTGATATCTGAATTAAAGAAAAAAATTTAAAATACACTCATGTCCGATACGTTACTATTGTTTACCACGATTACACACATTTGCGCGGGAATTGTTCAAGCATGGGTTTCAAAATTAACATTTTAATGAAATTATTTAAGTATGATACTCTAAATTTAATGACAAGATTCACAATTATTTTTATTTTTTAATGAGTATGCCATCATCAAATTGTCAACGCGGATCATCGTGATTTGCAAGACAAGGATGCTGCAATGTTTTGAAAAAGTAGTGTGAACTAAATCTGGGGAAAAAAGATTTTGCGATGAAGTTTTTTTCTATAAATACTACTATTATATATTTTAAAAAATGAGACTCTTGCGATCGCAGAAAACAAAAGTGAAACGGAACAAATACTTAGCCCCCTCCCCCCTCCCCCCTCCATTTCAAAGTTAATGGTCGTTGCCTTAGTATTCCGCAGATTTTAATAATACTATTTATTATCTTCAGTTGATCAGAACATTCTTTTACACGTCGTTTATTTGTTTTAATTATCTAATAATTGTGGACCTTTCTTTTGGTTATGGGGTATTTTTCTCCTGACGAGCCTATATGTAGGAAATTTTGTAGAGTTATAAATCTCCTTCCCCTGGTGGTATTATTATTTTACCTTTCATACGTCAAAAATTCCTTTGTCTTACGAAAATCCAGTTTAACACGTCTCATTACATGCAGTGTATTAGTCCTTAGTAGGCAAACACTAAGATAAAACACCATCGAAGTTCAATGACGCTTCGATTAAGATTACATAAATATGTCAAAATAAAGGATCCCTAAAACGAGTCTAACATATGATTCGTCAAGCGTACGTACCTTTCGTCAAATTGTAAGAAAGCTCTATTTATAATTAGTATTGACAATCATACCACATCTCATCGTTTTTAATTTTTTAAACGTATATTTGTATTTCAATATGTGCTTGTACGGAAGTATATTAGCGCAGCACATTTTTTTTTATATTTCTTCCTATGTTTGCGTTATTACCTTTGGTCGTTTGAATTGTTTTACATTTGTCATTTCAGAGCTTTTTATAGTCGACTATGCGGTATGGGCTTTGCTCATTTTGTAGGCCATACGGTGACCTATAGCTTTTACTTTCTGTGTCATTTGGTCTCTTGTGAAAAGTTTTCTCATTGTCAATCATACCACATATTCTTTTTTATATAATAACGCACAACGCAAAATTGCGTTATAACATGAAGTACTAAACATCGGATGACCGCAAGTTCTCGTGGATGGTCACAAGCACAAAAGTCTTGTCTCAGAAAAAGTGAGGTTAAGGTACATAGATATAGAGACAAGTTCGTGCGTGGATGATGAATAAATGACAGGGTATTCAACCTCACAGTAATAACTTTTATATTGTAGTGATACAAATTAGTATACTCTGGTTTGTTGTTAAATATTATATTAATATTTGTATATATAATTTTCTATCCATTTGTATATCATTCTTTTTACTATTCTAATAATAGTGCAGTGCAAGTGCATGGTGGACACTCTTCTGTATTAATTGGATTTTTCTAACAGATTGGATTTGAGTAGGCATTCATATTTTCCCGCAAAAGTTCTTGAAATATTCTTCCGCATGCGTTAACACAATTTTTCGGTATTCTTGATTTGTTATTGATATATATATATTTCTCACGACAGAACATTTTCATATCATTTATCTATGTTCTAAAAATTATTTTCATGAATATTCATTGATGAAATTAATATATAATAAGCAATAAGGAATGTTATTTGCGTTCGGTTATCAGTCAAAAAGAAAGTCACATGGGTAGAAATGTCTGTGGCAACAATACACCGGAATGCCCCACGGTCATCCGATGTAAACATCAATTATATGGCACTCATACGCTTCCGTAGCTTGTCATATTTAAACCTGTTTTTACTTAAGAGGCAAAATAATTAGACACATAGCAAGTCTGGATTCGCCTGCCTGGTGATGCATACAAAATCAGAAGGCGTTTGTTTATCTTGGAGACACATCTGACCTCGATCCGTTTTAAGATAATAAGTAACCATAATAAAAAGAAAAGGGAGATGTGGTATGATTGCCAATGAGACAACTATCCACAACAGTTAAAATGAAGTGGATGTAAGTATTTAGAGACCATCGAAAGGCCTTCAACAATGAAAAAACTCATACCGTATAGTTTGCTATAAAAGGCAATTAGTTTGTTTTCTCATTTTAAGTATCTTTTTAAATTGTTTTTAATATAAAGGCATAGTCAATTCATAGCCCTAAACACAGATGCCTTGTAAAGGAGAAGCGAAGAATACCAAAGAGACATCAAAACTCATAAGTGGAAAATAAACCAACAAAGCCATGGCAAAAAAAGACAAAGATAAACAACAGTTATAATATAAAAAAACACGACATAGAAAACTTAACACTGAGCAACACAAACCCTACCAAAAAAAAAAACAGGGGTGATCTCAGGTGCCCCGGAAGGGTTAGTAGATCATGCTACAATGTGGCACCAGTCGTATGGCTCAAGTAAGAACACAACCGGTGATAAGTCTAGATCGGTAGGTCACATTCGGGGAACAGGAGAACGGGCCTGTGGTACGTTACGACGACTAGAAATATATCAGCTGATGGAATTTGCTACCTAGAAATGGAAAGTCCACAATTGGGAGCCTGAAATCATCTCTTTTGTCGTAAAGTATTGTTGCCAACCCACCTGCAATTTTAATCTTTAAATGTAAGTCAAGATATAAGGCAGACTGAACTGTATCTGTAGGGGTGAGCAGCTGAGACATCAAGTACCCACCCTTTTCATATATTTTCTTTATCAAAATATATACCTTGTCATATATTAAGTAACAAAACAGACCTCTGGTACATTAGTATAAAGATATTATTTTTTTTGGGGGACGGAGGCGGGGGCTTGCAATGCATTGCTTTTTCAATAAATTCTTAAACACTTTCCTCTATTTGCCCCTTTTATATATCTTTCATTGTGAAGAAATTTCAACAGACAATATTTATAGCATCTATAACTAGCATCAGTGGAAATACTACATTGGAATAAATAGAGATTAATTGGTTGGACAAATAGCTGATACATTTACGATTGTGCTTTAACCGCATCAAAATAAATACTGACACCTGATAGTTTCAGATATTTATGATTTAATCAAGCAAGTGATAACATCAACCTAGTGATATTTTTAATCTGAATTTCTCACCCTTTTCATACATCATGGAGCATGAAATAGTGACCTATTCCAGCGGCTCATCCCTACCACTCATTACATAGGAAGTGCCCCCTCTCAAGTATATTATAATCTAACTCGAAGTCAACATCCGGATGTAGTGATGATGCGAACTGCTAGCACTTTTGTCAGCTCAAACCTAACAAAATTATCTCTTCATGTCTAACACAAAAAGACACAGCCGCGTGTTTAGACATTGGAGGCATTGAAATGATGCAACACAACTAATTTAAACCAGAAATCGTTGTTTGATTTGTGCTGTTTATGCATAACTCTAGAACGGTAAAAGTGACGCCTCCCAAATTCACACTTGATTATTGATTGGTGGTAATAAACATTGCGTTTAAGTTTCATAACATTTGGCTGAGGCAAACTTAAGTTAGAGAATAGTAACCAATTCTGGGGCGCACGGACGTACAGACGGACAAGGATGAAACTTAATACCACTTCGCTACGGAAATAGTCAGATTTCTTTTGTTGAAATCTTTTTAAAAATAATTCTCGATTTTTATTCTAATACTAAATTAAATTAAGGATTTGTCCATATGCATAAATTTTATGTATACCCTTTCCCGCTTTTCACTCTAGTAAAGGTGCAGCGTAATCGAGAGCGTAATGATTGGCATGAATACTAAACAGATGAGGCTGTTACGATAACAAAAATACAAGAAGTCATTCAACCTTAGGTCACCGAAATACAAGGAAAGCTACGTCAGAGTACTTTATCTGTACATGCGTATATGAATCAGGAAAAAGTTTGTGATCGAGTCTTGTTCTTGTCTAACTTGGAAATTAATTAAACATATATATTTTTTTCGTTTACAAAAGGTAAAGTGTTTGTTTATATATATAATTTTTATATACAAGTAAATTGTAAATTATATATATGTAAACAAGATTTAAGTAGCAACATACAACGACATAAAGTAATCAGATGCTAAATGTATATAACAACGAGCTGCATCAATTATTTGACGATACTATTTATCATATTAAAGCTAAAACAGTCAGGTTACAGAATTATCTATTATAAACTAATTTTTCATGTTTTGATTTGGTCTTAAATATTTTCATTTTTACAGAAATTTTGACAAGTACCCACCCTTTTCATATATTTTCTTTATCAAAATATATACCTTGTCATATATCAAGTAACAAAACAGACCTCTGGTACATTAGTATAGAGATATTATTTTTTTTGGGGGCTTGCAATGCATTGCTTTTTCAATAAATTCTTAAACACTTTCCTTTTACAAAGGTAAAGTGTTTGTTTATATATAATTTTATATACAAGTAAATTGTAAATTATATATATGTAAACAAGATTTAAGTAGCAACATACAACGACATAAAGTAATCAGATGCTAAATGTATATAACAACAAGCTGCATCAATTATTTGACGATACTATTTATCATATTAAAGCTAAAACAGTCAGGTTACAGAATTATCTATTATAAACTAATTTTTCATGTTTTGATTTGGTCTTAAATATTTTCATTTTTACAGAAATTTTGACAGTTTTACATATAATCATAGAAAAAAGTGTGAACTGATTATCTTAACTACAATACTAGATTCTGTCGAATCGTCATGTTTTAAAACACGCAGAAAGACAAGCAAATTCAAAACTCAATGAAAAAGTGTGCTCATATCTACTTTAAGAACTCTTTTCACTCAGAGGCGGATTTAAGGGATGCGGCATCACCTCCACCTTCTTGAGATGATTCATATATATACTGTTGCATCATCCACACTTTTACCTATTCAACTCCAAACTTTTTCTATGTAGGGCAACGCCCCTTTCAAATCCTGGATCTGCATCTCTTACTATACGTTACGGGTTTAATTATCTATTAGGTAACATATTAAAACTTTCAAAATATATAATTTGTTTACTGGTAAAACACTAACTGGCAAACGATGCAGATGCATGGTTAAAGGGTCATCAAATGATAAAGTGAATGGAGACGAACAATCGTATCTAAATATTCAAGATACATTCTTCCAACTGATTACTTAGAATCAGTAAATACAACAAAAACTTGCATATTCATATATTATTTTCTTTTGTGTGAAAATGCAGTATTTCGGAATATCTTGTTTCTCTTTTGTTATATTTTTTATGAATTTAAAGCATTACATATGATGACATGTAAAACCTTGAAAAATAGAACGACAAACGATCTATGAGAGAAAAAAACATTCCTTCACTTCTTTCATCCGTGGCTAACCATATTCGAACTAGTCGCATCGATTTGGTGTAACGATAAATTCTGATGTATAGTGAGAATATAGCACTGCCAAAACTTTTTAAACTGAAAAACGCAACAATCAGTGTAGAGGTCCTCATTGTTCCTTTTGATGGCATGTTGGAGGTATTTTTCTACTGCAGTCTAACATACTCGCCTTAACCAATGACAAATGAAATACTTGTAGAACCCAATGTGCCGTCAATAATTTGCTTTCAAATTTGCATGTACATGAAATATTTCCCACTGGACGTAAAACAAACAACAAGAAATCATCAATCACTTTAACTTATTAAGTAATTAGGATAAGAAAATTAATGTATACTCTAGTCTTTCATAATAAGGCTGCTTGATATACACATTTTTTTGGTACCTTTAATTTGGAAAAGAAAGTCATAAAAGTTCTCCTATGTACAATTTGTTTTCTTCTTATCCGAATTCGGATAACGCAAAGACGACTTAATATTAAATATATAGATATACTTATCCGAATTTGGATAAGGATCGTCACATTGCATACTTAACTCTGTGCGGTAGGTCATGTATTCTTCTTATCCGAATTTGGATAAGAACAGTTATTATTCCTTGATAATGTGTATTATGTATTCTATCCAAATTCGGATAACATTAGTTTCTCTCCTTATGTCTAAATGATGATAATTCAATTATTTATTCTTCTTGTCCAAACTAAGATAATAAAATAACTACTGCAATTTTAACAAATAATGTTTTATAAAAAAGAAATAGGTCTAAATACATTATTGTATTGAGTTCATCTTAAAAAAAGTGTTGCCTTCCAACATTCTTATTTCAGAAATCTCGCTTATCCGAAACACCCATTGACTTGAGCATATGGAAATGCTCAAAAGCAATTGGAAGCTGTTATAGATGGGTTTTCAAATTCACAAGGGGAATCTTTATATACATATATAGAAATGGATAAACGGGTATATGTCGATAAGACAACAACCAACCTTACGACATAAATAACATAACGAGTTCAAGAGGTCAAAATAGACACAATGCTAATATCATCTACTCTGATATATCTTATATACTTCAAAGTAACAATCTTAACTGACGTACTTGATAAAAATAGTTGAGATTGATCCAGGTAAATATTTTTTGACGGGTCAAGACGGAATCTTATTAACATCAGACATTCATTTTCTCTTTTTTTTTCGCCGAAAAAACGTTAAAACAGACAGAATAGGCATAAATATCTAATCTTGTTTCATTGGTCAATGGCTGTGACGTCCAGTGGGAAATATTACATATACAAAGATATCCTGTTTAGTACCTGACACACAGAATAGTTGTTAGCGCCAGGTTCAGTGCATCTAGTCCGTATAAATAGGGAATAAAAATGACAGGGAAAGGAAACTTAGAAAAGATCCAATTTAAACATGGCTGGTCCTTACAAAAATTGTATAAGACTTCCCTTCAGCATAGTGTTTTAATTCTTATCAAACACAACTTTTAATTCAGACTTGGATCTCTCATTTTAACTTTTTTTCTAACTCACTATTCAGTTCAGGCAAAGTTGACTACAGACAGTCAATCAATTAATATACAAAGATATATAGTTAATCGACCTTAAAGAGATCATCATCATTACTAAATACACGTTGCAAATTTCGGTTCCAATTGAACTACTGTTTTTACCTAAAGAGATTTTTTTCTTAACAATAATTGTCGAGAAAAGATCACACAGTCAATCTAGTCCAGTTATGACCAACAACAACAAAAATTCAAGAGAAAATGTTTCGGTTGCTTTGGGGTTTACATGTTATATTGACTTGTAGTTAAAGCTAGTAATCATTGGTTATATCTGGTAAGATATGTCTAACAAACAATGTACACAAGACTTTGATACTTCGTCAGTTATTATGCTGTGAAGAAATCATTTCTTTCAAAGAGTACATGTATGTATTCATGACATATATATATATACAATATATGTACATTGGTGGAAAATCTAAAATGTATATGTTCGAGCTTTAGAAGCAGGACGAAAAGCGAGGCTCGCCGAGCTTTTCTCCTGTTTCGTAACGAGTAAAAATACGTTTTATATTACAACAATGTACATACATTGTTTTTATCTTGCAATTTACTCCCGGTTCTTGAAGCTTTAGTTGTTTAAATCTGGGACTTTTATAGTCAATATATTATGTCCCAGTTTAAATCCAAATCATTGTCTCTGATTTTTCATAGAAATCGACATAGTTTAAACGCGGACCGCGAAGAGGACCCCAAAATGAACTGTTAAGCAAAAAGAAATATCCTCATTACCGCTTGCTCAACATGGAAGCGGGGTAACAGGAGACTTAATTTGTACAAGTACAAATAAAGCAAAAATTTATTTGCGCACCTGTTATTTGTACAATAGTTGGCTGATTGCCGGATAAAGTCATTAAGCGAACATTCTGGCAATAAAAAACAACTGTGAGAACAACATCATTTGAGATTTCTTTTTTTATTCGTTTTTAACAAACGTTTAGCCAGTAAATTTCCAGTATCTTAATTTCCGTTTTATTTTAGTTTTAAATAACATAGAACGTTTTATTTCAAAACTGTAGTATGTAAAATTTTAGTGACTTGTTCATTGACCTTCTTATGTCGTTTGATGTTTTGTGTCATTGGGATGTTGTCTCAATGGTAATTCTAAATACAGCCAGGCAAGGATAAATACATCCAGGCAAGGATAAGCAAAATTCATTATCATCTGATCCAAGTTCGTGTGGGCTTCAGCTGGCCCCTAAACAAAAATGTGTTCTGTTCAGTGAAAATGGGCGTCACACTAAACTCCGAAACATATAAGTGAACTAAAATTTAAAAAAAACATACAAGACTAACGAAGGCCAGAGGCTCCTCTCTTGGGACAGGCGCAAAAATGCGGCGGGGTTAAACATTTTTTGTGAGATCTCAACCCTCCCCCTATACCTCTAGCCAATGTAGAATAAACAAATACACAGCAATACGCTCAGTAAAACTCAGCTTAAAAGAAGTCCGAGTCCAATGTCAGAATAGGTAACAGAAGAAACTAAGCAAAATGACAATGATACATAAATTAACAAAGCACTACTAGCTGCTACTGACATGTCAGCTCCAGACCTCATTTAAACTGATTGAAAGATTATGTCTTCATCATATAAAAATCAGGCACAATCCCTCCCGTTAGGGGTTTAGTATCATACCATCATAAAATATATGAGAAGAACCCGTGTTGACTTTCTTGTCTATTCGGTGTCAATGACTACCCTTCTTATAATCTTAAAACACAGTTTTGTATTTTTGTAATTCATTTATTTCAGACTTATGGTTACAGTGTTGACATCTGTTTCTCCTACAGATTGAGTTTTTAGATATAAGACGTGTCCTTTGTGGCTCAGTACGATATTGACATATAAGTAATCATGTTACTCCTGTAGGTGTGATGCTTGGTGTAGGTAACATGGTTAAGTTAATATGTTTTATGATTTAAAATAAAATGATATATCAAAATAATTATTTTACTACTGTTATAATCATGTAAATGTTTTCAATTTGTTCACCCCCTGATGCACTTATGCTTACTAATAACCAACATTTCCATTCAATCAGAAAACTTAAACTTTCAAATACTCATTTTTTTGTGTGGAAAATATACATATAATACTGTCATTTCAGATTTTTGGATGAATAATTAGGATGTTTATAACGGAGGACATTGGTGAACCTGGCAGCGAGGACGATGGAAGACTACCTTTTGTTGGTAGATTCCGGGAACGTGAAGAAATTAAAACATGCTTTCGGAAAAGGAAAAATCGTATTGTACAGATATTCGGTGCTCCATGTATTGGTAAACAGAGACTGATCCAACAGGTGTGTGTTGTTTTATTGGAAGTCGTTTTCACCATTCCACATAACACCAGTATGACCTGTTGCAAATATATGTCGTGTTACTAAATAATTTAAATTAAAGTAACACAACACGTGTCACTGGTGGAGATCCCTGTCAAGTTATTGTTAGGATTCTTGTTACTCATTATTTTATTGTCGAGTAGCATTTTGTTGACTAAACTTGTTTTTTTTCGCCATTTGTCGATGACGTTGTCTGTCGTACCTTGACCTACAGGGTTTTCTATTGCCCCATTTGAATCTTCTTATTTTCTAAATATTTGTCTTTTCCCTTCTATACGAAATCATACTTATTACAATCAAGAATAGTGTCCTACAAGCGTATCATTCATCTATTTCGAATTCTATTTGTCAAGATACATATTGTATCCCCATAATAAATTATAAAAGTTGAAAGCAGCAGAAACAGAAAATACAGACGCCACAGTGCAAAAGCAATTATTGATAAAAAAAAAGCAGGGCAAACGAAAACTATAAGTCGATGAAAGCTTAAGGCATACAACCCTAGCACCAAACGAAAAAACAACAACAGCATGAAGATACCAACAGTATTAAAAACGCCACACAAAAAAAAAAAAAAAAAAACAAAGATAGAACGACACACACCCAACTAAAAACGTTTTTTGTCCGAATTATTTTAGGGTTTCCTTACCAGAGCATGTACTATGCAAGGGATGGGGTATTTAATCATCGCTCGCATTACCTGTAGACCTAAAGATTTGAACTTATCTGTAACGGGCTTAGTCTTTTCATTTCAGAAAACAGATCTTGTATATCAAATTCCGATAAAAAGTGTGAAGATTAATCTAAAAAATAACTTAATTTTAGTGTTATGGCACTGTACAGATAGAAACCTGAAACTGACTGCATGATCATTGAGTAGAACAGACATTTTTGTATCACAATATATAATCAGATTAGGAAAGTACAAGGCCTATCATCTTAGAGTATATAAGTCGTATGATAATTAGATTATTATCCCCCGCTTTCAAAAGCATGCAGTATATAGTGATTTGGGAGTCCGTCCGTCCGCTCGTTCGTCCTTCTATCTAACTTTTGTATCCGCGAATGCTCCTGAACCATTTAGCATTATTTTGTGAAACTCTTACAAAATCCTACTCACATGATGTGCTTTCCATCTTTTATTCATCGGAACGATTATTGGGGTTACGTTGGGGTGACATGGACACGGAATACGTCATATTTGCATACTATAGTAAACATTGTATCTGCTTCTTTTAAACTCCTGATCATAGATCATCATAGTTCAATGAAACTTTCTCAGAATCTTAACTAAATAATGCCACTCCTATTTAAATTTTTGTCCGAATATTTTTGGGGTTTCCCTTATCAAAGCATGGACTTTGCAATTGCTTTATTTAAGAGTACATATTTTGTATCCGCAACTCTTCTTAAACCCTTTATTAAAATTCATCAAAACATTTTCTCAACCTTAACCATATAATGCTATTGTACACCTCTTGATTTTTTATCAGAATTATTTTAGGGTTTCTCTTTACCAAAGCATGGATTCTTCACCATAAAATGCACCTCCTATTTTGTCTTTGCATTTATTTCGGGGTTTCCCCTAACCTAACCATTGACTTCGCAAGGTACGGAGGTATTATTTTGTGAGCTCTGCTCGTAGTACTTTAGTTACTAAAAGATTTGGACTGATCTTTAACTGGCTAAGTCTTGTCATTCATATAACAGATCGTGTATCTTAAATTCCCATATGTGTGAAAATTTAAGTCAAGAGTAGCTGTATTATAGTATTATGGCACATTACAGAAAGAAATCTGAAGTTTAATCCATGCACGTTGAGTAGTTTACGGAGATGTTTATCACGCAATATATGATGGGATTAGGAAAGTTCAAGGACTATCATTTAATATTCATTCACCTTACTAAAAAAGTATAACAAATATACTGAACTCCAAGGTAAATTCAAAAAGAGAAAGTCCATGAAAATTTACAATATCAAACGCTATCAATCAACGGAACAAGTGAAAAACAACTGCCATATTCTTGACTTGGTACAGGCATTTTCATAAGAAAAGAACTAAGATAGTGCAAAGGGTGTTTGCTAATACGAATTTGACACACAAAGGATTCCGCAACTATTCACCGGTAACACTGAATAAAGAGATACTGGCTGAATAAACAAACAAAAGTTAACAAAACTCTTAACAGAAAACTTGAGATTGAACACGAACCAAACCAAAACATTGGTGAACTCACATTGAACACGAACCAAACCAAAACATGGGTGAACTCATATTCCTATCCTGCCTTACTTGTTATACTCGTTGTGGGAAAAACCGATGATGATTATTCTGTAGCGGATTTCAAAATTTCTCTCATATAACAATACGACTTTATCAAATATTTCTAAAATTACAAAAAAAACTAACAAAAGAGAGAAAAAAAAAAAAAAACACAAGGCACCAATGTATCATTTTCAGAAATCTAGTTCAAAGCTAATTCTAACAAATAAATGAACCATGTGTATCTAGACTAAAATTTCAATCAGTTCACATCAATGGATTTAGTGTAAAAACGTCATTAACAGTCAGAGAAAAGCATGGCCTTGTGCATTGTTAAAATACATGTATGGATAGAATATTAGTATTTATTGATTGTTCTACACTTTGAAATATCTCGTCTGTTCGTTTTATTTTAGATTTGTGAAGAATTAGACGACGAAAATGAAAAGGAAAAAAATAGTAATCTTCATATTGGACAAATTTCATGTAAATATATACGTACATGGGAGAACTTTTTAGAACATGTAATCGATTCACTGCCAGAAGATGGGTTTTCTGAATCCGCAAAACTCAGTGAAAACCAAATAATCCGAGTTATCAAATCTCACACAAAACCGAACAATTATGTGCTTTTGACGTTTACAAATCTTGATAGTTTTATATTTGACAAAGAAATCAATGTAGCATTGGAAAAATTTTCGGATATGTGTTCTAAAATCTTACGGTGCTCATCGAATACCTTCTTGTTGTTAAGTAGTGAAATACGTTTGAATATAAATGTGGGTTATAAAGTACGTTATGTTTCACTTCTCAGATTAACAGAACCGGAAGCTATATCGTTATTGCGAAAAGCAGCTCCAGATACAGATTTCGCAGATACAGAAAGAGAAATAGTGAATGGGTGTCACTGTACTCCTGGTTTGGTCTCAGAAGCAGCCAGTATTTTAATGCACCCAGACGGCATAATCAAACCTAAATACTTAGCTAACTTACTCTGCGACCCAAAAAACACATTAGATTTGTTCTCATCCAATTTAGTAGCTCAGAACGAACACTTGAGAGTGAAAATACAAAAGCTTTTGGAAAGACTTCCATCCAGTCTGCAATCATCAGTTCACGATTTAATGTTGCTCCAGGGGTCATTTTCAACAGAGGCATTACAAGCTGTCTTAGGTCATAAAAAGTCATATGAAACAACTCTTCAGATTATACCTCTGAGAGACTCTTCCGTCCTGGAGTTTGACAAAGAAACCCATTTGTTTTCGATGAATCCATTACTCAGGGCTTGTATTGATGAGAGTCCAAATTTTTCAACTTCCGATCTCGTGAGACTGAGATTTGTTAAGTTTTTTGTTGATCTCATGGTAACTGTTGACAATAAATTGTACAAAGATTCTCATAAAAGTGTAGTAGAATATTTCCATCACGATTATGCCAATATGAAGCAGCTGTTACAGCAGGCTATACACTGTACAGAGGATATTTTTACAGTTCTGATGAAAGTAAGTGTAATCATTTTCGTAATCATCTGCAGTGCATTCTGATACCATCACTATTTTCCCGCAATTTTAGCCCTGATAATATTAAGTCTGCATGGTATGTTGTTATTATGTCAGGTATGCTGTTATTAAGTCGGGCTTGCTATTATTATGCCTGTCATGTTGTTATTAAGTCAGGCATGTTGTTATTTTGTCAGACATGTTGTTATTGTGTCAAGAATAGGTTTTTATTATGCCAGGCATGCTGTTGTTATGTCAGGTATGCTGTTATTAAGTCAGGCATGCTATTATAATGCCAGGCATGTTGTTATTAAGTTAGGCATGTTGTTATTATGTCAGGAATATGTTGTTATTAAGTCTGGCATGTTGTTATTATGTCAGGCATGTTGTTATTATGTCAGTTTCATGTTCTTATTATGTCAGGAATATGTTTTTATTATACCAGGCATGCTGTTATTATGTCAAGCATGTTGTTATTATGTCAGGAATATGTTGTTATTAAGCCAGGCATGTTGTTGTTATGTCAGTTTCATGTTGTTTCTATGTCAGGAATATATTTGTATTATGCCAGGCATTCTGTTATTATGTCATACATGCTGTTAATTTGCCAATCATGCTGTTATTATGTCAGCCATACGGATGGCTGATACAGAACGATTGCTACTGATTATACTACACACACAATTTACTTCCACAAAGATGACAACATCATCTACATGTTTTATCATTCCTTCATTGTATCACAGAACAATATGTTTTTTAGTTATAAGGTGAACATTGGTATTCTTACTGGAATAACCTTTGTCCCCTTAATTCAGAATAAAGCCCTATAAACATTAGCTCTTAACAATAGTTTACCACTTAATTAAATACTTAAAAGTAAATACAAGTAAATTTTATGTGTAATAAAATCAATGGCAAGCGTTATTTATCAGCCATCCGTGATGATATCGATATCAGTCACGGCTGCAGATGCTCTCAAAAAAAAAAATCAGTATTTCGACTGTTTTACGTAATGTCACGTGAAATACATTTATTTTTAAGTATGAGATAATGTGTATGTTATTTGGCTTTTCAGTATCACTCAAAATTTCAATCCTCAACCAACATAATCCCTCTTGGAAAGCTCTGTGGAGAATATTGGTGTTTCGGGTTGATACGGACGTCATATTGATAAAGCTATAAAATTTCAACTTTTTAACATAGTGTTATAACCTGTAATAAAACAATAACTTGGTGCCAATATTGTCGAAAAACTTATCAGTTTGTGTTTTTTTTTTTTTTACCTTAAATTCACAATCAAACGATGTATTTTTTAAATCATATAAGATTTAATTATGGAAAATATTTAAGCCTTATTTCATGACGTAATGAATTATATTTCTAAAATCAAAGGAAGAAATATATCCATCTGATAAATGTTATGTGTTTTTCTGATTTCATTAGGCAGTCAGTGAAGCTGAAGAGCTTTTCATCAAATGTTTTCCTATAGAGCAAGTCAAAGATTTTTACAATCATCTACTCAATGCAGCAAAACAATATGGGAAACCTGAGGAAATTTCCATACTCAAAATGTTTTTGGCCCAAGCAATGACACAGATGAAAGGTTAATATAATGCTTTGTATTTTATGATCTACCGGGTTATTGCATATTTCGAAACACAAATGCAAATATCTTACGCTGCACTTGGAAACATCATATTGCCGTTTATAAGACGTTGAAATCGGATTAGCATTATTTCAATATCATCGCGGTAATGGAAAACGATACCAAAGGGATTTCAAAATCATAAGTCAAAAACAAACTGACAATGCCATGGAAAATTGAAAAAAGCTCACACAACAGACAAACAATAGTATACAAAACACAACATAGAAAACTAAAGTTTGAGCAACACTAATCACACCAAAAAAGTTGAATTAAGTACATTTGTTAAATTATTATTTCTTATGCAAGAAACAGCTTTGTCAGATTTGCTTACCCGGTCCATTAAATGTTGTGTATATTAATGAAAACATCTCTACCAAAGGAAACAACTTTTTAAGAATGTTAGTGTTAAGTGCTTCTCACCAAAATGTCAATTCGAAATTCAGGAGGCCTACCTGTGCCAACAATGGTTCTGGTTAGCTAACATTTCTAAAACCATGATTCAAGTCAGTAGCACGTGATCATAGTAATTTCTTCTGCCAAAAATGTGAGCGATACAAGCTCAAAGGAGCATATATATATTTCGGTATAAGTATTTTACTTCAAATTCTTTATTACCTTGATTTTTACAGTTCATCGGTGTCAATATTTCTTTCCATGCGCAGACTAATTTCGAAAATAAAGTAAATAGCTTTATGTCAAATCCTATAAAATTCTAAAATTGCAATTCATTGTTGTAGGCCATTGGGTTGCAAGGAAATCTCCCTCTTCTAAGGCAGTCATTTAGTTCTGATTAACTTGAAATTCAGCAATTTACGTCAAAAATCAAACTTAACTTTGTATTTATACTTTTTATACATCCATATTCAAAAGCAAGGACTCTTGTTTAATTGCTTAAAAAAACCCATAAAAGTAGTAATGTAGCAAATTCTAATTGTATTAAAATCTTATATTCATAATAAAAATAAGTGGATATAACATTTCGAATCAATACATATGTTAATTATAAGATAAAGGGAACCAATTTTTCGATAGTTCGACATATTAATCAGTTTACAGTATGTATCAATAATGACATATGCCTCAAAATGGAAATCGGTTTTCATACGATATAAAAGTTTCTAACAGTACCACGTGTATTTAGTTTTTGTCACCTATCTGATGAAATGAGGGACTACTGTAATACCGTATTGATAAACCCGAGTTAGTTTTCTCACCCAAAATGGCAAATTGATAGCAGTGGTTTGTTTACTGTAGGTATTGTCATAATTATAGTACCCTTTCTAATTACTAGTATATATTTAATTACGGTCTTCCTCCGTTGTATGACCTAGCGTTAACCAGAGATATGTTTATTTTCTTTAACAGTGGATACAAATAGGCAGGAAGTAACCCAGTTGTTTCAGGAAGCATTTAAATCAATGTCATGGGACCATCCAGGGTATCATCATATGACCTTACTTGGATTTCTGGGAAGATTTATAATACGACAGGGAAAATATCAAAAAGGACTAAGGTAAATTATTCTGGACATTTTGTTGAAAATAATCAACCATATAAAGACAGGTAGAAATAAATAATACGGGTGTAAGAGGTAAAACTGTAATGACATTGTTTATACTAATATGACTAACAAAACATATAATGAACAACAGTTTTAGACCCAAGATTTTGTTTCTTCAAATTTTCAAACGCAAGGCATACAAAGGGGCTTCAGGATGAGAAAATTTGGAAATTACATTCGCATTTAATACATAGTTGGGTATGCCAATTGCTCCACGAAAACTGATTCAAAATGACTAAGAGCTTTATAATCAATGTAAAAGTGTACTGTAAGAGTATTGTATTAGATGCCATGTTAAAACCTTCCGGATATTGTTATAATGCATATAGTCAAAGTCAATCACCTAATTCAGTAGCATTAAACTATTCCACGTTTTACCCTTTATTCAAGTATTTTGCCATTCTGAAGAAATATTTAAACAGTTTAGTCATAAAAAAGACAAAGGACACAAACTACAGATCTTAGAGAAATCGAAAGTCAATTACAGCTAATACATCAATCATGTTTTCCCATAGTATATATATTCATCAGAAAACATCCAAATAGTGTACAAAAGTTCTAAATACTCTCAACAGTATGTAGGACCATAAGTGTTCTTAACCGTATATCAACACACATTTATGTATGTTTAATTTTCTAATACCGGTAACATAATCAACTACAGATAAAGACAATACTAGCATGGAAGTAATATTTAAAAGGAATAACAACGTCGTCACTTCAAAGGTTTCATCTGCGTTACCGCCCATCTTTCGATAACTCGTTAATTGGTTTAATATCTGGCATGGAAGTTGATTCTCCGCATGTGATCGATCAAATCACTGACACTTTTCGGTCATTTTCGTGTTCACGGAAAACTACGAACAGACAAGTTTTTGTCGTATATACGTGCGAAGTAACCCGAATAGTCCATTCGTTACATTCCGTTGATGTACGCTGCCGAATATAGTCATTCGTTCAAATTTTTATTTAAGTCCAGTTTTCCTATTTCTGGTTAGTTCGATCTTAATAGTACCGACAGCTATCACATATGAAATTGGAGAACAAGGCTGGGTCATTTTCAATTTTAATATTTACAGACAGTTAAAAAGCCATTTCCGTAAGTTAAGAAGATTATTGTACAAAAAATACGTTTGGACCCCCTTTTATTAAATACGAATAATCTAAGTCTTTCGTGTATTAGTCAATTAAAATATTAACAATTCTAAACGGTTCTATCCTTTAATTTATAGTTCTTGATACATAAACTAATTCGTGTAAAAATGAATTTGCCGTAAGACAGATAGCGTCAAGCTCATTTTGTCGGTTTGTTTTAATTTTTGCTGTAGCTTGTTATATTGATACAAGTATTCCACAATAAACACTTTTAAAAAAAATATATGTTTACGAACATATTATACCTATTTTAGCTGTCCAGTTTCAATAATGTAATCAATGACATTTATGACATATACATCAATTTAGAATACTTCTCGATAAACTTTGCACATTTCAACAGTGAAAAAATCTATGTCTAGATTTGTCTACATTATTTTGTTAAACATCATGTGAAACCTGATCGATTCATCGGTATTTAACTGTTTTACTCGGGATCCGCTTTTAACCGGAAACAGTTTAAGAACAGTTTAAAACAAACGGTAAAAAGCAAAAATATGCTAAATTAAATACAATTTTCCATGCTAAACTGTTGTAGGTTGAACAATTCTCGTCCGTTTTTCAAGTTTTTTACATCATACGATTTTTTTTAAAGGTAGAGGTTTTATATGATACAGCGCCACCTTCTTATTAATAAACCTCGGATTTCACACAGGTGCTTTATAATTACCGGACTCGATAAAATCACGTGACTGATAAGAAATTCCAGATGCCATTTTACAACCGCGGTATCACAGATAGTAACCAAAGGGATCTTGCCGCTGAGACTATAATTGGATAAAATCATATGACTTAAGTACAGAGCTCTGCAGGCTGTTAATACATGCTAATTAGTCGTTGTTATTCCTTTTAAATATTACTTCCATGATACTAGTAATACAATATTTTACTACAGTATTTAATTCATAATCTTGAAAATAAGTGTATTGAAAGGATAAATAATTTTTCATTGATCGTATCTAAATTTGCAGGCTCTATAAACAACATTACTGTTAAAATTAGGATATGATATCGCGTCTGTAATAAGGTTTCTAAAGCTACATCCAAACTTTCAATCCCAAGTATTTTTTAATAACCAAGTTGTACATCTTGTCTGGAAAGTTTACAATGTGTACGGTTTTCTTTGGTTCAGTTTATAAAGGTTTTTGTCAGTTCAACATATTTATTTAACGGTCTTGACATATGTCGTTTGATTATTTGTGTCCTTAGCCGTTACTGTCTCATGAAGTTTACACCGCATCTCCTTTTATAAAGACAAACATGTCACTCGCTTTTAGGACCTTTGGAACATATTGGTACAACAGAGAATGCTATAGGTACCTCACAGGCTAAATCATCATTTTATTTAAATTAAATGATAACGAGAGAAAAACTTTGGGAAATTTATAAATCCAATTACTAAATAAATTCCCCAAAACTGAAGTTATGTTTATTGAACATAATTACATTAATTCATAACAATTATTTAGACACGAGACAGGAAATACATATTAAAAATCACATGAGTCAAGTAATTGAAGAAATACAATTTAATCGACAAACCATTCGTAATAACACACTTTTCACACTACACACTATTCAGACACGTGACGCGAAGTATATAAAATCACATGAGTAAAATGATTGACGCAATATTTTCACACATTTTCAATTGAATCACTACCAAATAGAGTTGAGAAATAATTTAAATATGAAATCTAATTTCCCCTGAATGGTTTTGCCAGCATATCATAATACTATATCTTCCTTCTGCAAATTGTTAAATCTTGTTAGAGTATTGAATGTTAAAAGTTTGTGTGTATTTATCATGCTAAGGATTATTTAAAACATTTGTCGTACTGGTATACTTTAACAATATTAATGAACTAAAATTTGTTTTATCTCAAATTGATTTGTACTTTTTCCATCTGCTTGTTGTACATATTTTGCCATATAGTATAGGATATGTCATCCCAATGGGGTATCTAATATACTCCATGGTATCATGATAAATGCAACATGATAGATTTAAATAATTTAGAATGGATAGCAAGAATTTGAACTTATATAAGAATAAAGCATGATAGATGCAGGATTTCCTATAACATTTACCGACATCTAAGTAAATGTATATAATTATGATCCATCTAAATCTAAGCAGGTAGGGTTTTTTTATATTTTTTTAGCAGAAGATTAACAAATAAAGTGCAGAAATCTTATTTGGAAGTAATTTATACTTTTATTATAATGTTTTATATCATTATTTCAAATTTAGTTCTAGAATAATTCATCTATTTTTTCAGATTTATACAGTCCGCTATAAAGATGAAAGTAGATGGGAATGCTAGAGTACACAGAAGGCTTATTGAATTCCATGTTCAGAAAGCTTTAGCAGAAGTATTTAGAGGTATACATGTTACCTTGAAGATAGTATTCAGACAGTTAATCACGTACTTCGTTTTTTCTTAAGCTTTAGGCAGAAGTATTAAGAAGTGTGCATGTTTCTAGAAGATAGTATTTCACGAGTTCCTCTTTTCTTTTATTCTTAATTTTACTTTGAAGATTTTTTTTATTGCTTTTTTTTTTGTTAGATTGAAACCTTGATCAATCTCAAAATTGTCCATGTCTTGTACTTCTCTGAACTAGCTTGATAAATATTAGTAAGCTAAACTTTTATTGACAAAATAAATGTCTGAAATGCACACTGGCCAATTCGGAGTGTATGTGACTTAGTATGATAAACGATACAGTATAGCATGTTCAGATTTAGTCAAGCATGATCTAGTTTTGGTCAAGAACAAGTGGCAGACATGTTTAATTGTGTTCTTGGGCTGCTTTCGTAAGGTAGTATACCAAATATATCTTCTTGTGCTTATTTAGGATTGTTTTCTCAATCAAATGGTTATATCAAACCCAACGATAAAAAGACGTCTAAGGTCAACATACGGTCTTCAGCAAGAGTCATGTGTCTCATACAATAATCCAATAAGGCATTTTTTTGTTTATTTACAATTTGTAAATAAAGTATTATTGTATTAAAAAAAGGATATGTGGTATGATTGTTAATGAGACAAATATCCACCAGATTTAAAATGCCGTGGATATAAGCAATTATAGGTAATCACACGGCCTTCAACTACGAGCAAAGCTCATACCTATAGTCGTCTATAAAAGGCACAGAACATATGACAGACATGAACCAATGACAACCACTGAAAACCACCCTGACTTGGGTCATGCACATAATGAAATGGGCGGGTTTAAACATTTTCGTGAGCGCTCAGTCCTCTCCATAACCTCGGACAATCGGTTTAACTCAATATATCGGTACTAATATCAATACAAAAGACACCGATAAATGTGTCAATAGGAAATATGTCTAGAAGGGTTTTTTTACAATTAAATATTATGTGTCAATAAGGTTTTTTTTGAGTCCATACACAATACAATATAGGCATTTTTCATTTCAAATTACAGATAGATTTTTTTTTGTGTTAGCCGATTTGTCCATTTCCTGATCGTTTAGTTATTTAAATTTTAAAATATGACATCAAATGTTCTTGCTGTTCTCTGAATTTCATATTGTAACGCCAAGAAGAAAAAAGCGACAACGTCTAATGACGTCATTTAGAAAGAATACATTTTGCAGATCATTGGAAAAAAGGATTAATGGTTTTTTACATATCGTCTAAAACCATTAGAGAAACAGATTCAACTACCACCGAATTCGGTGTAATACGACATTTCCCCCTTTCGACTATTAAATTCTAAATATTCAAAACGCTCGACAAACCCCATTAAATTTCAAAATGTATGTTTCTCCAGTTATGAAATATCGTATCATACTCAATGAAGTGGTAGAATATATATATATATTAGTATTAAATTTATAGTTAAGATCCATTTATTACATCGGTGATCCGTTTATTTGGCAATCGTTTTAAGAACATCTGTTGTTTGACCTGTTTCACTTTTTTGGTCTTTTGGAAAATGTTGTTTGTGTTGTATTTAGGGCATTTATCCTTTCCTACATTTAGATATTAGAGTTTTACACGGGAAACTCTACACAAAAATGTACGACAAAAGAGACAATTTTTCTTTCCTTATTGTTAATTTTCCTTTTTTGGATGATGATGTTCCTTTGGCACCATCTTACGGTGTTTATATATTACAACTCGTTTGCTATGCCCGTGTCTGTAGTGACGTTCTAGATTTCAATGAACGTAATCTATGTATTACTGGTAAATTATCAAGTCAGGGATTTCGTTACCACAGATTACTTAAAACCTTTACTAAATTCTTCCATAGATAAAAAGATTTGGTTTAGAAGTTTGGCTGTACCTTAAAACTTATTTTAAACGGGTAGCACATTCTTATATTTACGGAGACGTTTTCCGAGCCCAGAAATTTAAATACGATCCGGGTAAACTTATCGGTCCTTTAAATAAACTTATTCCCAAAGGTTACCAATTCAACACTGTAATTAGGTCTTTAAATATTGTTTTTATTGGTATAAATATTTATTTTGTTATCAGTAAATTAAAACCAAACTAATATTATTGTTAAAACATATACATATGTACATTCACGGTTTTACAATCTGTCGATCCCTGTATGTTGGCATTGCACAAGGTCATGTTTTTCTCTTTACTGTTAATAACGTCTTAGATGGTGGATGTGTACTGATTGATACACGATTCTCTTATTAGTTGTTATTGGCTTTGATCTAGCTGTAAGTAACTGTCAGTAACTGCGAGTACTCTCAGATCTGTACTTAGTGTTTTTTGTTGTTGTAGGGATGCATACATGCCTTGCCACGTCCGATCTGTGTTTTTGTTACACGTTTTTCTGCTTTGTATCGATCTGATGAGTTAAGCCCTTTTCAACTGATTTTTATAGTTTGTTCATATGTTGTGCTGTTACACCACTGTCCCAGGTTAAGGGGAGGGTTGGGCGCCCTCTAAAATGTATAACCCCGCCACATTCTGTATGTGCCTGTCTCAAGTCAGAAACCTGTAATTCAATGGTTGTCGTTTGTTGCTATATATCATTTTTTGTCGAGCCTGCGACCTTTGTCGCAGAAAGCTCGACATAGGGATAGTGATCCGGCGGCGGCGGCGGCGGCTTTAGCTAACTTCTTAAAAGCTTTATATTTTAGAAGCTAGAAGACCTGGATGCTTCATACTTTGTATATAGATGCCTTATGTTACGAAGTTTCCGTCTGTCATATGTCCATTGTCCTTGACCTCATTTTCATGGTTCAGTGACTACTTGAAAAAAAGTCAACATTTTTTGTGATGTTAATTTCTTTCTTATTATGGGTAATAGGATAACTATATTTAGTATGTGCGTACCTTGCAAGGTCCTCATGCCTGTCAGACAATTTTCATTTGACCTTAACCTCATTTCATGGATCAGTGAACAAGGTTAAGTTTTGGTGGTCAAGTCCATATATCAGATACTATAAGCAGTAGGTCTACTATATTTGGTATATGGAATGATTGTAAGGTGTATATGTCCAACTCATAGGTGTCATCTGACGTTGACCTCATTTTCATGGTTCAGTGGTGAAAGTTAAGTTTTTGAGTTTTGGTCTTTTTTTCTAATACTATATGCAATAGGTCAACTATATTTGGTGTATGGAAATATTTTATGATGTATATGTCAGTCTCGCAGGTTTTATTTGACCTTCATGGTTAAGTTTGTTTCTTAGATACTATAAGCAATAGGTCAACTATATTTAATGCATAAATTGATTGTAAGGTGTACATGTCTGTCTGGCATTGTTCATCTGACCTTGACCTCATTTTCATGGTTCATTGGTCAATGTTAGGTTTTCTTGGTTAAGACTGTTTCTTAGAAACTATAAGCAGTAGGTCAACGATGTTTGGTTTATTGAATGATTGTAAGGTGTACATGTATTTCTCGTTTGGTTTATCTGACCTTGACCTCATTTTCTTGGATCATGTTAAGTTTATGTGTTACTTGTAGTAAAGCTTTATATTTAGGACTATCAACATAAAATCAATGGTTAGTAAAGAAGGCGAGACATTTCGCGTGTGCACTCTTGTGTTATTCGTTCATTGTTTTATATATATATCAGGCCGTTAGTTTTCTCGTTTGAATCGTTTAACATTTGTCATTTCGGGACCTTTGATAGCTGACTATATTGTATGGGTCTTGCTCATTGTTGAAGGCCGTACGGTGACCTATAGTTGTTAACTTCTATGTCATTTGGTCTCTTGTGGAGAGTTGTCTCATTAGCAATTATAGCACATCTTCTTATTTTTATATTCAAAACAAATATAGAATTGTCACCATGTTTTATTTTGAACACTATATATAGTTTTGCAGTATTGACAGAGAAAAAAGGTAAAACAACTATCAGTATAACCAATTTCTAAAGAAGAATAATAATATAATGATTATTTAACTTTTCAATTTGTCAATTAGAAAACTTCGCGACAGCAGAAGAAGCATTGAATGAAGCATTGGACTTAGCTCAGAAAGAAGCTCCGTACCATTCAGCAATAGCTATCATATTTAATACATTTGGACTCATAATGGACAGATGTAAGTTAACTCGACAAATATTGATACAAACAGAATCCCATTGGGGATAATGATAAATAAAAAAAAAAAAAAAAAAAAGTTGGAAAAGACATTCTTCTTGGTCTCTTTGGTATATTCAATGTTTAAATCTTTGATAATCCTTGATCGATAACAGTATTCTGACGGTACAATACGTTTTGTCAACAAAAAGTCGTGTGTTGTTAATGGTGCAAAACGGAATCCTGTGGCTTATCGTTAATATGAAGAGTCCTTGTAATTCCGGGTATTTCACGGGGTTAACCTTTAAGGTCATTATAACAGCCTACCTATTATACAATTAACATCGGACTGTTATAAATTGATTTGAATTAACGACAAATTTTTGTAAAGTTTGTATTTAAATGTGGCCTTCTTACTGTTATTCCGAGCGACACTGACGAGTCTTGAGTAGACGAAACGCGCGTCTGGGATACAAAATAATAAACTTGTTATCTTTGAAGAATTTGTACATAAAAGATCTCAGTCGCTTTGTGGAAGATATCAGAATTACCTTTTACGTCACTTTAAAAAACATAAGCTGGCGTCTTATTGTTTAAAATTGTCTTCCTATATAATCCTCCGTGTTCCACATATGATTAAAATGACTATAAATCATAGTTTTCTATTACTATGAGTTGTAAATACAAGCAACAGTAGTTTACCGATGTTCAAATTTCATAAATCCATTCGGAAGTCAAATCAAGGTAACACACAAAAACTGAGAGAAGAGGGGTGCGGGTCGACAGGGAGCGGGTCGACAGGCCAAGCGCCTGCTACTATGCATGCATCACTCTCCATGGGAAACTAAACCCAGTCAAAATTGCGCAATTTGAAACAGAACAAAAATGGTCATTATTATAAATTACCTTCCACAAAACTTTGAATTTTTCGAAATACTAAGGATTTTTTTACCCCAGTAATAAATAACATTAGCTGTATTTGGCAAAACCTTTCGGAATTTTGGGTTCTCAACGCTCTTCTTCTTGGTCTTTTTAACTTTTTTGATTCTAGCGTCACTGATGAGTCTTTTGTAGACGAAACGCGCGTCTGTCTTACACAATTTTAATCCTGGTATATCTGGTGAGGTTTCTGCTAAAGTTACAGATGAGATGACTTTTCTGGTATCTAAAGACCAAAGACTGCGAAAATATATCGCTAGTGAGTTGAAACAAAGACATATCGTTTAGGTAAACTGTGATGGTGACCGTAAAACTTATGAAGTGTCGATTTCAGTTGATCGTAAACATAACTTAGATCATTTTTAGCTCCCCTGGCCTAAAAGGCCAAGTGAGCTTTAATGATAATTTTTACATTTTTTGCATTTTTGCCTATTATCTTGAAAACTATAATAGGTAAATAGAAACTTTGTAAAGGAAAAATAATCAGAAGGATAAGATCTACAAATATGTCAGTATTACTGAAACTATCAGTTAACTCTTAATAAAGTTGTTCCCCTTATGCTGATTTTTACTAAGAAATTGCCATTGTTGAAGATACAAGTGAGCAACATAAGCTCTTTAGAGCCTCTAGTTTGTGTAAGGTAGCGTACCGTTGCTAATGAAGACAATATAGTATGAACACTCACTACCATAACGTACCAATTAAGGTATGTAATCGCCATACGATGGAACAGAGGGTATGGTACTGCTTAGAAATAGGAAATTTACATTTAGAAAGCTGAAATCATTCCGTTTGTTATATATTCTAGTTTAAAGTCGCACATCTGTGCCACTATGGAGAAAAAAACCACGAGATGAGGCAGATCTTCTACTTTCGGTAGCATCTCTAGTCTCAAGTCCACTGAGATATATAAGATTAGGGTTATTGAAAAAAAAGGACATCATCAATATATCTGAAATTAAAGAATTTAGCAAAATGTTTTTTTTTTCTTTTTGACTTTGCTAATGCGTGGTATGAATTTTGTTTTATATGAGTACGAAAACATTTTCGGCAGTAGGGGTGCACAATTAGTACCAATTGGAATACCGACTGTCTGTCAAAATATCATTCCATCAAACTCAACAAAAATGTTGTTAATAAAAAAGTCCAGCATTTTGATGATATTATCATCAGTGTATTTGTTTTTGGAATCAGTGCGGTTCTTTATTTAAGATATCTTATGACCTAAAACAAGAAATGTGTATCTACGAATCACATTTAATTAAAAAAAAGCTATGCTTAATGAGACGATGTATCGGATCTTTCATTTGAGCATGGGGGATAGAAGTGTAAAGCGTAGAAAAATGAAAATTTTTGGTATAACTGGAAATATGTCTAGATTATGATTGAAGATTTTGCCGTGAATCTACAGAAATTTTAGAGATCCACATCTGATTGACAACATTGGTTGAATAAACTTCATCCCAACATTTCTGAAGACCATCTTAAAAGTCTTCGTGAAGTGACTTAAACATTGTTTTACCTGTTACTTTTCACAAATGACAAACATACAGTAGTAAGTATATATATGATATTCAATAGTAAAACTCATCAAAGATACAACACTTATCATTTGGTATGCAAGACCCACGTTTCGCCTACATACGACTCATCAGTTGCGTTCGAATTAAAAAATTTGGAAATCCAAATCAAATTTGAAGTTGAAGAATACGATAGAAACAACTGAATGATTGTTTTGTAGCTGGACGAGATGAAGACAAGGCTCTTCAGTGGTACAAATCATCTCTCCAGGAAAGACGGAAATTTGCAGATATCTCACCGGAAATACTTGTTGCACCTCTTAACAATATAGCAAATCAGAGTGTCAAACGAGGAAATAATGGTAAGTATTGTAATAAACATCAATTGAATATAATTTATTTGATCTAGGGAGCACTTGAGATCACAACGGGTATTCGGTCGGGTTCGTTGTGCTTTGCGTTTATATGCATATGTCGTGCCCACCGGACTTTACTGTATTTATATTGAATTCAAAGGTTTAACCCTCATTAGAAATAACTATCATAAGATAGATTTCACTAAACGTTGAAATTAAGTTAGTTTTGACAGAGTTGGATAATTGTCTTACAAAATACTTGATACTGAATTTCTATGTGAACATCCCAACAAATATTGTAGATAGTGTCAATGGATAAGGAGCTTATGATACCTCCATAAGTTATTACCTGACCTTTATTGAGTGAATTGTCTGTATTCGGCTTAGGAAGGATTTACGTAATAACCGAAAGGCTTGTAACAGTTAACCAATAACTTTACGCTGCTATGTGTACCCCGGTTGGACGTATAGCAGTTTCAAAGAATGTTTTGTTTTAATAGGAGTGTTTTCTATAGCTATTTACAAAACAAATTGTATCTATATTGGCCATTCCATTTAATGAAGCAACGTTTTACTAATTATTTCAACCTGTCTTTAATTGTCCTTAAGTTTTGAATGGGGGTATTTTAGTGTAGTGAGTAAAATAGTCAAATGTTTTTACTATTACAAAAGGAAAGCGACTTAGATTGTATGTTCCTTTAATGTATCTTTGGAATTTTAAGTTAAGTAAAATATTATCAGTTTTAGACAGGAGGTTTGGCATGCCACAAAACCAGGTTCAACCCACCATTTTTTTCTTAAAATGTCCTGTACCAAGTCAGGAAAATGGCCATTGTTATATTATAGTTCGTTTCTGTGTGTGTTACATTTTAATGTTGTGTTTTTGTTGTGTCGTTGTTCTCCTCTTATATTTGATGCGTTTCCCTCAGTTTTAGTTTGTAACCCTGATTTGTTTTTATCTCTATGAGTTTCGAACAGCGGTATACTACTGTTGCCTTTATCTAATCCGATTATATATCTCAAAACGTTTTCTGATGTGCATGTCGTCAGTGTCAGATTTTCATATTTAACGTGCAATGATACTATAATGCAGCTTAATATAAATCTTTACACAGTTTATTGGAATTTGTAATACAAGATATTTATCATGAAATAACAAAAAAAAATAATAAGGTAGAGATAAAAATAATAATATAGCAATCAGAATTCTGATATAGAAGCAGATACAGTGAGGCTCGAATCAACACAGTAAGAAATCCAAATAAATGACGAATTTGAAGATCATTTAAGTTAAAATTAAAAAATTCTGCCAAATAAATCAATTCTATTAGCCCTTCAATATAACGGACAATTTTTCCTCTGGGTAAATGCTTAGTACATGTTAAAGAGAATTGAAGGGAATTTTGAATGCATACAATTCTTTTCCCCTAATAAAAAAGATTCAGAAAACTTGTGACCTTATTCAAATGAAGATACAGTCTTTACACGTATAATAAGATGACTATCATGTTTTTATTTCAACGGTCTTGTAGGACATGACTGTCCTTCCATTCCACTGGTCATTTCAACAGATGATGACCAATACGGAGCGCAACTGTTTCACCATCGCCCCTCCTTTTTTTGTTGAGTTCGTGCTGTTAAATCATTAGAGATTTCTGTCAAATGGTTTGTGGACTGTTGCATGTCGTTTTCTTGTATTTCTGTGTGGTCATATTATTGTCCAGTTGGTTTGTATTTCTGTGTGGTCATGGTATTGTCCATTTGTCTTGTATTTTTCTGTGGTCTTGTTATTGTCCAGTTTTCTTGTATTTTTCTGTGGTTATGTTATTTTTCAGTTTTCTTGTATTTCGCTGTGGTCATGTTATTGTCCAGTTGTCTTGTATTTCTGTGTGGTAGTGGTATTGTCCAGTTGTCTTGTATTTCTCTGTGGTCATGTTTTTGTCCAGTTTTCTTCGAATAGTCATTTTTATTGTCCATCTTGGTATCTTCTCTCTTTATCAAAGAATGTGAGACTATGCATCCACATACATTATTTATTGGACAATCAAAGAAAAAGATTAAAGCCATTAGTTATTTGTTTGATGTATGTTGACTATGGAGATAAGTATACCAAGTCATTGGTATTGCGATGGGGACTTTCTGTGCTGATTTAATCTTTTACTATAACGAATCACAGTTAATGGTAAATATGCATGGTTAGATTAGTTTACCTCACTTAACTGGTTGACCTCTGTTCGTTCCTTTGTAACACTTTTCTGTTTTCTTAGCCACTACAAAGGAGAGCATCTTAATGTTTGGTACCAAGCTTTATACTGCTAAGCTCGTGATAAATTGTCAAATCCTTCAATGTTCTATGTTTTTTCACCGCATACATGTAAAATTGAAAATGGAAATAGGGAATGTGTCAAAGAGACAACAACGCGACCAAAGAGCACAAAACAGCCGAAAGGCCACCAATGGGTCTTCAATACAGCGAGAAAATCCCACACCCGGAGGCGGGCTTCAGCTGGCCCCTAAACAAAAATGTGTACTAGTTCAGTGAAAATGGACGTCACACTAAAATCCGAAACATATAAATGAACTAAAATTCAAAAAACATATAAGACTAACAAAGACCAAAGACTCCTGACTTGGGACAGGCGCAAAAATACGACGGGATTAAACATGTTTGTGAGATCTCAAACCTCCCCCTATACTAATAGCCAATGTAGAATAAACAAACACAAGGCAATACGCACAGTAAAACTCAGCTAAAAAGAAGTCCGAGTCTAATGTCAGAAAAGGTAACAGAAGAAACTAAGTAAAATGACAATGCTACATAAATTAACAAAGGACTACTAGCAGTTACTGACATGTCAGCTCCAGACCTCAGTTAAACTGATTGAAAGATTATGTCTTCATCATATGAAAATCAAGCACAATCCCTCCTGTTAGGGGTTTAGTATCATACCATCATAAAATATATGAGGAGAACATAACCAGTATCAGGCCAACACCTGGTTTTAGAATAAATGTGTTTATTTCAAATGCAAAGACCCTATGAGTGAATCATTATTAATTCCAAAATATGCCATCTCAAATGACCTGACAACAGTATTGTAACTATATTCCTTCTGAATAAGTCAGTTTAAAGGTTTGTTTAGCTTTTGAGGTAAATGATGACATCTTTGTGCTTTGTAAAAAATATTACCATAAAAGATTGGATGTGAAATAACTGAACGTATAAGATGTCTGCATGTTGATTTATATCTACGAATGATGTCCTTGACCCATGAGTAAATGTTTTGACTAGTTTGTGATATCGAAAACCCTGGTGTATTATCTTTCAAAAATACAGAGATTTCTTTCGTTAAAATCAAATATAAAGTGCATATACACTAATATATATATTATCCTTGTATTTTATACAAACTAATTTTATTGCAGCTTCATCTTTAAACATTATTTTTTGATACACGGTGCAAATTGTGACACCATTTCTGTAAAATTAAATGGGTCACTGCCAAGTTGAAGTGTGGTTGTCCATAATGTAATAACGTTCCAAAACTGCAAGAATACATCCTGGAATTGCATGAAATTTACAATCAACATTAGATAACGTTCTCTCGAGATATTTTTTAATTGTAGTAGAGATATGCAGATGAAAGTTTAAGTTTTGCATTTTGGCCTCGGTTATTTTTTCGAAACAAGGTAGGAAAACTTGACACATTCCCCATTTCCATTCTCTATTCTATTGAAAACGACATACTGAAAATTAGTGATGTGGAAGTGGTTTCAATGGAAAGGTATGATTCAAGATTAGAGATTGTATTTTTCAATAGAAGTGTGACTTTTGGATTCATATTCATGACCAGTCTCGTAATGACTCTGAAATTATATCATCATTATTTTGACTGTTTTTGAATGATGTAAATTTATAACGAACGTTTGAAAGATATAATGTGAAAAAATGAGTCGAAATAATTATTTCTATATCGTATCTATATTACTAAATGAATAGAGTTGAAATTGGGTGTCGCGTTTTCTTCTTTCACATAAAATCCACGAATATTGTTTTATACCACAAAGGGATAATGACCAGGTAGTTTATTATGTGTTCATTTCAAGATGTTTTGGGGGTATTTGGGGGTTAAGATCGGAAAAAATCCAGTTCGGATCGACCATCCTTTACGACGTTCGGTTCTGAAATTTACGTGCCGTCATCATTTCCGTCATTGCACATCTACCCAGCAAAATCAAATTTTATTTCGTAGCAGATACGGTAAATATTGACCTTACACTGAAATACACATTCCCTTGACGCTCTCAGCAATTTAACAGCAGATTACACGTCAAGAGCTTTTCCTTCCGGGGAACCGCATCAATTCAACATGAAAAGGGTGGGGGGGATTTCTTCAGTTTTCGGTTAAAAATGGGTACTGAAGTGCGGCTGGAATGTGACCCAAACCCATTCATATGTAAATGCATAAAATTTTCAGCCCACTCATATATGGGGGTGGTTCTGAGCACGAAAACACCACAAATAAGGTGCGGATCCAGGATTTAATGTTAAGGGGTGCAAAAAATATTGTTCTGCGAAACGGAGCATGTTGCGAAATATTTTTGGGTAAATAAGAAAAAATTACGTGCCGTCATCATTTCCGCTTTGTCTGCAAGTATTATGGTCTGCTCAGCAAAAAGTATACACTAAAGGGTGGGGGGGATTACTTTAGTTTTCGGTTAAAAATGGGTACAGAAGTGCGGCTGGAGTGTGACCCCTCATTCATATATTAATGCGTAAAATTTTCAGCCCACTCATATATGGAGGTGGTTCTGAGGACGAAAATACCTGAAATCAGATGCGGATTGACTGTCATGCGCACCTGGATTTTTTATCATTCAATGTTTTCCTATGTGTTCATTACACAAAATTATTTCCAATTTTTTTGGGGATTGGCAAAACTGCTAGAAGTGCTAGACAGATTATTTTTTTTTACCAAATCAAGGTCAGGATATTTTTTGTAAAACATCCCAGTCAGTTTTCACTCTATATGTCACCAATTAATGGTATTTATAAACACATATTATTTTGATCAGTACAATGCATCCAGGGTATAACAATGACATATCCTATGATTAGATCACAAACGACAAGAGTTTCTGTCGGGAAGACACGCTTCAAAAAGATTTAAGATCATAATATCGCCTTAGATCAAAACTATATATCTTCAAATTATGAACCAAAGTATATTTCGCGGTTATTTTCTAGTGAAGAAATAAGATACTGCATACTGCCTAGTAACATTTGATTAAAGACCTCAACAAAATGGTAAAAAGACTAATTTAATTTTTCATTAAAAAATTTCGTTTTTAAATTAACTTCTATGAACATTGACTCTATTCCCCAAACAAAATGACTCCACCAATATTTCACTTTCTCTTACTTTAGTGCGTAAACTCAATACTATTATGCATTCGCGGTTTTAGATCTTTAGATACCAAAATAGTCATCTGATCTATTATTTCTATTTATTAAAGTTTTTGTCTTAATTAACTGATTGTAAAATTCGTATGGCAGATATGCATGTATATCAGAATATGCTTACACTGTCAACTCACCCAGTTTCGCTTATCGTAAAGTGCATGCGATACCACAGTAATTGTTGTTTACATTGATTTCTACTTTATTTATCTCGACAAAACACACGAACTCCAAGGTTGAATGTTTTGCCTCAACATTCAACATAAATCATTTCGGAAATGTTAGCTGATCACATGCTCGAGTAATATAACATCTTTGGCTTTCAGATTTTTGTTAGCTGATCACGTGTTCGAGTAATATAACATCTTTGGCTTTCAGATTTTTGTTAGCTGATCACGTGTTCGAGTAATATAACATCTTTGGCTTTCAGATTTTTGTTAGCTGATCACGTGTTCGAGTAATATAACATCTTTGGCTTTCAGATTTTTGGTTCCAGTGTTCCTGATGAAAGTAAATCCATAAAAAGCGCATTGGATAAGTCATGTGTTATTTGTCATTTTAATGTTTTAAAAAAATCAATATGTCTAAAATGAACACTTACGACTAAAATTCATACCAAAGTTATTTTATGTTCTAATCACACCTGCTCATGAAACAAATTGCTCTTATCGTAACTATCAATTTGAACTTTCATTCGAAACTGTAATTAATTGAAATATACTTCGACAATGCATTATAGACATGCAAACTAAAGTTATTAAGAATGTAGCGGTCTTTTGAATTGAAAGAAAATCACAGATTCATACGTCACATCTTACTTGGTATTTTGTGTCAAAGCATATTTTGTACACCTATGTAAAAAAGTCACCCTCGGGACTAGATAAAACTGACTCTATAAAAGAGTTTCAAAATGCCTAGGTATTACTACATGTGGATAAGAAGAGGGTGGACTGACAAATTAGTGACAAAACACAAACAAATAGTGACCAATACAAGTCTACAAACAATATCTGAATTTCAGTTTTTTTCAATTCGTGTTATATTTTTAAAGTCTTTGAAAACTTTTTGATAATTTGTTTGGCGTTGTCCGTTTTGTCTACATAGTGATAACTTTGATGTCTCCTTATCGACATGGTTTTGTTGTCATTTAGTGTCTCTTTATCCACATAGATGTTGATTACCCCATTAGTTTCTACTTGTCGACATGGGTTTTAGTTATCCCTTTGGTGTCTCGTTATCTTCCTACGTTTTGATTTCTACTTTTGGTTTCTTCTGTCTTTCTGAAATTGCCAGGCATAACTTTCTATGAACACCCACGTTAGTTTTTTAATATTAATTAACATGGTAGTACAGACTGATTTTAATCTATATGCATAATGTTATAGTTATAAAGATGAAAACATAAAAATAATAAAATAGTTTTGCACTTTAATCATTTAAACCTGTCTAAACAAACTTAGAAATGTTCGCTGGTCTTATCCTATACAGAAGTCGTATCTTCTTATTTACTTATTTCCTTTTTGTCTGAACACGTTGATTAAATCAAACTTGCACTCGTTTATAGAAGCTTGTTTTGCTCAATCCTTATCAAAGTGTCGCATTTTCTTTTGCCTTTTGGCCATGATGTGGACTATTCTTCGATGACCTTATTCCTATATATAGATATAAGAAGATGTGGTATGAGTGCCAATGAGACAACTCTCCATCCAAGTCAAAATTTATAAAAGTAAACCATTATAGGTCAAAGTACGGTCTTCAACACGGAGCCTAGCCTCACACCGAACAATAAGCTATAAAGGGCCCCAAAAATTACTAGTGTAAAACCATTCAAACGGGAAAACCAACGGTCTATCCTCATTTGTATGAGTAAATATTTTGATACTGCTGAACCTTGATATGAAAAGCATTGTAGATTTGGTATGCTATTTTTTTTTGTAGATAGGGTAGGGTATTCATATACAATTTTTTTTCCAAATTATGCATTTTTTCAAACAAAACAGTGATCAATATCCATTTATCGGGAAGGGAAATTTCTTTTTTTGTATCAAATCCACTTTTACAGTTTGTGATTTTCAGGTTATGCACTAAAACTTACAGAAGAGGCGTTAAACATCAGAAGAAAATGCGGATGGAATGATTATTACACAGGCCTAACCTTACGTCAGAAAGCAGAAATATTCTTAGTACAGTATGTTTCATTCTCTTATTCTTAAAAAGATTAAGAAGAAAATAAAATCTCAGAGAAATTAATTACACAACTCATAAACACACAAAACGTAATCTCAAACGTAATATAATCATAACTACAAAACTGAACATATCTATTAAAATTCAATTGTTATGAGCGATAAGGTGACAATATCCCCTTTTAAGAAAGCATATTTTACAATGGATATTCGGAAAGATGATAACATTAATGAACAAATTATTACCGAACCAGATGCGGATTAGACAATAAATATTTTATCAGTGATACACAAACCAAACATTAATTTGAAAATGCAAAATTTAATACAAAAGTTGAGGAGCTGATAAAACCAAAACGTACCAAAAGTAAAGCCAATCCGGACGAGGAATCAGGGTCATGCATGAGGGAGTTACATTCCTTGATTTTAAAGGATTTACAAAATTTTATAACGGCACTTTTCAATAAAACAATATCTGTATTTTCATGTCAGTACCGCAGTACTAGCTACTAGGTTGGTGATACCGTCGGGGAATAACAGTCTCTCCACCAGAGGTATCTTTCACGTGGTAGTTATAGACCCATCGAAACAACATCTGATTCAAAAATTTAATAACACTTTTAGATATTTAGATGATATATTGGCTCTCAATAATGACGACTTCAGTATGTACACTAAAGAGATTTATCCTGCCGAACTGACTTTAAATAAAGCTAATATTAACAATGAACACTGCCCTTTCCTGGATCTTGATATCTTTATCTTTAACGAGAAGTTTAATACCAAAATTTATGATAAAAGAGATAATTTTTCATTTCCTATTGTTAATTATCCATTTTTAGATGGTGACGTTCCCTTGTCGCCATCTTATGGTGTTTATATATCTCAACTTGTTCGATTCGCTCGTGTATGTAACAACGTATTTGATTTCAACGAAAGAAATCTCTGTATTACTGAAAAATTATTACACCAGGGTTTTCGATATCACAAACTAGTCAAAACATTTACAATATTTTATCATCGGTACAAGGACATTTCGTAAATATAAATCAACATGCAGACATCTTATACGTTCAGGTATTCTCCTATATTTTATGGTAATATTCTTTACAAAGCACAAAATGTCGGCATTCACCTCAAAAGCTAACCAAACCTTTAAACAGACTTATTCGGAAAGGATATAGTTACGATATTGTTGTCAAGTCATTAAGGATTGCATATTTTGGTATTAATATTGATTCACTCATAGGGTCTTTGCATCGAAAATAAACACATGGTTTCTAAAACCAGTTGTTGGCATGATACGGGTTATGTTCTTCTCATATATTTTATGATGGTATGATACTAAACCCCTAATGGGAGGGATTGTACTCGATTTTCATATGACGAAAACATAATCTTTCAATCAGTTTAATTGAGGTCTGGAGCTGGCATGTCAGTAACTGCTAGTAGTCCTTTGTTAATTTATGTATCATTGTCATTTTGCTTACTTTCTTTTGTTACCTATTCTGACATCGGACTCGGACTCGGAGTTTTACTGTGCGTATTGCTATGTGTTTCTTTATTTTACATTGGCTATAGGTATAGGGGGAGGGTTGAGATCTCACAAAACATGTTTAACCCCTCCGCTAGAGGTATGCGTA
Source organism: Mytilus coruscus (assembly GCA_017311375.1). Taxonomy (NCBI): domain Eukaryota; kingdom Metazoa; phylum Mollusca; class Bivalvia; order Mytilida; family Mytilidae; genus Mytilus; species Mytilus coruscus. Next base: position 136,670,322 of record CM029596.1, on the reverse strand, counting down.
ACAGGTCGTTCACGTACTCTAGTGGTACACGTAACACTTTGTTCACGTACCCTGGAGGTACGCGTAACTGTTTGTTCACGTACCCGGAGGTACGCGTAACTGTTTGTTCACGTACCCGGAGGTACGCGTAACTGTTTTTTCGTGCAGCTAACCGCAACAGAAAACCTGTCATCCCTTTCCCAGAATAATGGATTATTTTGTGTATAATATAAATATAGGTTTAAATCAATAATTTTAACCGAGTTTTAAAACTTTAAATCAAGTAATGAATAATATTTTCCTAAGGTTATGAAAATAGAACTACATGTTTTACTTCCACTTTATGTGTTTAAGAAATCTTTGAACCAAGTAGGAGTTAGTGATAAAAATAAAAAGAGATAAACGCAGACACTTATTTAAATTATTGCTTTAAAAAATTACCAAATGGTTTTGAGACAGTTTTTTCTACGATATTAAAATGTTAATAATATTTTAAAATCAGAATTCTAATTTTGAATATTTTTGTATCATAGACAGAAGAATACGAGGCCGAGTCGAAAACTTTACAGATTCATATTTGACAAGCCGAGGAAGTACATTGTTGAAATTTGAAATGACAAAAACATTTACCAGAGTTGTTATCTCCCCTGTTCCATTGTAAATCCCATAGTGAATACTTTCCCATATTCGGGTTTTAGTTGACTTTTTCTGTGTATATCTAGGACATTAAGCAGCAATTTATACCGTGTTCACAGGAATTTCGATTTAAATTCCGAATTGCATAGTTCTGAATTATGTCACTTCGAAATTCCAGTTACATCACGTTCCTTGATTTATTTGGTAAGTTGGTATTCTCCAGCAGACGAGTTCATTGTGCATAGGGTATAAAGGTTGTTCTGCATATATGAACAAACAGTTACGTGTACCTCTAGGGTACGTGAACAATTAGCTATGCGTAACTTTAGGGTACGTGAACAAAGTGTTACGTGTACCTCTATGGTACGTGAACAAAGTGTTACGTATACCTCTAGGGTACGTAAACGACCTGTTACGTGTACCTCTAGCGTACGTGTAACAAAATGAATTATGACCCGAACGGCCCTTCATAAAAGAGGGACGAAAGATAACAGAAGGACAGTCAAACTCATAGATTGAAAATAAACTGACAACGCCATGGCTAAAAATAAAAAGACAAACAGACAAATAATAGTAAAGAAGACACAACATAGAAAACTAAAGACTAAGCAACACGAACCCCACCAAAAACTGGGTTCATAGTTATGCCAGATTCGCATTTTGAAATTATTGTCTTCTCAGTGATGCCCGAACTAAATATATTTGAAAATTCAAAATTTAATACAAATATTAAAGAGCTGATAAATCCAAAACTGATTAAAACTATAGCCAACCCTGGACAAGGAAACGGAGCTATGCGTGATGGAAATACATTCCTTAATTTCAAACGATTTACAAAATTATATAACAGTCAATTTCAATAAAACAATATCCGCATTTTCATGCCGGTAACTACTTACTGGGTTGGTAAATAAATGTCTATACAATAAGTCAAGCTCTAAATCGCCACTATTCAAGACTGCTAGGGCACAAAATTAGTAGCATTTTCTTTTTAAAAAATCTGCCATGTAAACCAAAATCATAAAAGGGCAAAAGCATAATATAACTAAAAATAATAACTTATTAGATTAGATAACTTTTTTCAATTGACTATTTGAAGAGTTTGGATTTAGCGGTATGAACGAAATGCTGAAATACACAAATGCAACATTCAGAACTAATGTAACATATAAATGCATTAATTTTAGTAATTATAGGTCACCGTTCGACCTTCAACCAACAATAAGCAAAACTCATAGCGTTAAGTCAGTTTTTAAAGGTCCCGACATGAAAAATTGTGGAACAGTCAAACGAAATAACCAACCACCAGATCTATGACAAATCAATAAACCAAAACAAGTAAAAAAAAAAAAAAAACAGCCAGTCATTGGACAGATTTATCTTATCAATGCTGGCAAAGGACAGGATGCGATAAGGGTCTTATTTGGCCTAATGTTGTACTGAAATTTGAACTGTTGATTTAAGACTTCAAGTCATGTCTGTTTTGGAGCTTAGTAAAATAGATCTTTATCCAATAAGTCACAATAAATTCAATTGTGACGTCTTGCAATAGCCCACTCTTTGTGTTTTCGGGAAAAATACATAGATTTGGGTAAAGATATACATAGTTTTCGGACCCACAAATATAGAGCACGTTCAAGTAACAAAAAAAAAAGGTGTTTACTACCTACATGTGCTCAATATTTCCTACTTACAAATATGATTGAAAATATGCAAATTATGTAATTTTTTGTAAAGAATTAAACAGTTTTCTCTAAGATTGTAAATCATCGCCGTTAATGTTCATAATATTTTAAAGATTTTACAGTTTAAACTTTGCACATACTAATTAATTGTTGAACTCAAATCCCCTAGTTTTAGAAGTAATTTATTTTTGTAGGCACAATAGAGCCTATAGCGTACGCCCTCATTACTATTTTATAAAAAAACATGTTAGAGCCAACGTTTGTTTGATCACGCATTGTAAAATTAGAGAACATTAGCTAGTGGGTAGAAACTTTGATGAAAAATGTGATATTATGTGTTGGTGGAAAGTAATGTTTCATCTATTTTTCATATTAAACAAAAAAAAAAAAAAAAAAAAGGTGTTTACTACCTACATGTGCTCAATATTTCCTACTTACAAATATGATTGGAAATATGCAAATTATGTAATTTTTTTGTAAAGAATTAAACAGTTTCCTCTAAGATCGTAAATCATTGCCGTTAATGTTCATAATATTTTAAAGATTTTACAGTTTAAACTTTGTACATACTAATTTATTGTTGAACTCAAATCCCCTATCTTTAGAAGTAATTTATTTTTGTAAGCACAATATAGCCTATAGCGTACGCCCTCATTACTATTTTATAAAAAAATCTGTTAAAGCCAACGTTTGTTTGATCACACATTGTAAAATTAGAGAACATTAGCTAGTGGGTAGAAACTTTGGTGAAAAATGTGATATTATGTGTTGGTGGAAAGTAATGTTTCATCTATTTTTCATATTAAAAGACGGTTTTATTTACTCATTAATAAACAACAATTTTCATTAATTATTATATGATTTGCATATCTACAAATACTCGAATCGGATTGGTCCGTTGATATATTTTGCTTTGGTTTACACTTCGATAAACCATGTTGCCGAAACTACTTTCGTATCATTCACTGTGATCTATTTATGCGCAATACTCATGCAAGGGATCCAGGGGTTCTAAGAAAAAATGAAATTAAAAAAACAAAGACATAACTGTATTATTATTGGTAGACACTATACGCAAGACGCCAAAAAATATATATATTAGGTGACTAACATGTGTAGTTGTTAGTACACAATTCCCCTTGAACATTTACCAGGAATTTTTTTATTATTTGTATCTTGAGAGCTTAAATAGAAACACTTTAAATGTATGAGCAGAAATAATCGATAGTAAACGATCTAAATGAATTCCTATTTGACTTGAATGAAATAACCATTTATAAATTTCATGCGTTTGAAGCGCTTTTCATGATTTATCTTCAGTAGGAAAACTCAATCCTAAACAGTTAAAAAATGTAAAATAACAAAAATACCGAACTCCAAGGAAAATTAAAAAAGAAATGTTCCTTTTCAAATGGTAAAATCAAAAACTCAAATACATCAAACGAACGGAAAACAACTGTCATACTACTGACTTGGTACAGGCATTTTCTTATGTAGAAAATGGTGGATTAAACCTGGTTTTATAGCTAGCTAAACCTCTCTTTTGAAAGCCAGGGATTATTAATACGTAGAAACGTTACGAGCTCTATTACAAAAATAGACATAAAAATAATAACTAAATTAAATCTAAGGTCGACTTTGACAACTTTATCCATTCTATCGACCTACCCTAAAATATTTTAATACCTGGCAAAAAAGAGGGCAAAAGATACCAAAGGGACATTCAAACTCATAGAAAAGGACGGAGGTTACCTATACACTGAATTTAGTAAGAATAAATTTCGCTGGGTAATTGATAAATGTAAATTTAAATCAGAAATATATATAGAGTGTCGTCTAAATGCGCGTTGTTAAAACCATATCAAGTAGTCAAAATGAAATACTCCTTATATGCACTCATTGAGCAAGGAAAAGCAGGTTTGTTTAATCGGTACTTTACAAATTTGTTATTATATAAAAGAACGTTTAAAGCAAAACGTGTATTTGATCACGTATTTGCATTAATAAATGTATAGGCTGACAAATTTAGGTAATATGAACTGGTGGTAGAAACTTTAAACTGTAATATATATTCAAATGAATATTTTTGAGGGAAAATATATCGAATGGTCAATCATAATTTATCTATAATTAGCCGCCTATTAGCAACCAAAATGAGGCTTGCACGATCTATGTTACGAATGTACTTTTATACAAAAAAGAGTAAAGTTAAACGTGTACTTTATAAGGTAATGATCTTGTAAAAGGAATTGTATGTCAAAACATTTAATTCTATTAGTTTCTGGATATAACTACAGTATGTCTTTTCACATCAAAAGAGGGTTTGAATGACTAAAGATAAATGCTATAAAAACTGCTTCAACAATGCTATAAGGAAAAAACGACTGAAATCGACACTACATAAGTTTAACCGTCATCATCAACTCAGTAGCGACATGTTTTTTTTTTCGCGGTCTTAGATTTTCAAAAAAAATTAGTCTTCTACATTGGTTTAGTCGTCTTGAGACCTTTTGTAAGCAAATCCTTCATTTTTTTTTTGGTTTGACTGAATTCATGTATTAAATTAGAACTATGGTAAACTACTATTGCCTCTAATCTATCATATTGAAAGAGGTTTTAATTAATAAACAGCATTCTTCAACAATCCTTTGATTATTGAAGACACTGTACGAACGGGGTTTATTAAAGTCATATGAAACGAGTTTCTTGTAATTTTTGATGTTATCGAAATTATTGAACAAATGCATGCATACATACTAAATTAAGTCCTGTATGTACGTTCGTATATATTTATTACCAATCTATAATATATTATCGACAAATTATATTTCCTTCAGTGATTGTTGATTAAGCTAATTAGCTTTCAAGTTTGTTGACGACGTTTACCGGATCGTGACATTGATAAATAATCAAAACTTTTCTTTAACAATATTAAATGAGTTGTATTTTGTTAAATGATTGTGTTGTATTTAATTTTGTCTTTAAGAATCAGTTATTACTATTTACCTTCCTGTGCACGTTTGTTTACATTCTTTCATCACAGTTTTCCCCTTGCACTTGCACTGTTCGGTGGCCAAAGGTATAACGAGTGGCCTCGTAGTTGGTCACTGTATACGGGAAAATATCGGCGAATTAGTGAACGAGAAGACCATTATTCAATAGCAGTACATTTATGAACATTTTGATATTAAAATGATTTTCATTTACAAGAAAGGTCACATACCATTGTTTTATAGTAAAACTTAGCCATTCAAGTACTAGTATATAAAACATATTAAATTTTTTATTAAATTTGAGGTTTCATATGACTTTAAATATCTTTCAAATGGCAACCATGTTGTAGCTTTTGAACATAATTTTTGAAATTCTATAAAGGGAGGTATTTGTTTTATCATTTTCATCTTGAACTAGAGTAAAAATACGTTAACTGTAACAGCAGAAATAACCGAAAGCACACGTTTAATAAAGAAATCAAATTTGACTTAAACAATCTAATGACTGCCCATTGAAGTTACTGCCCTTCGATAATCAAGCGTTTTTTTCTGATAAATTTCATACTGATTGATTAAACCTACCATACCAGACTTACAAACCAAAGCTCGTTTCATTAAATTTTAAACGCTTGGTACTCACAAAAGTGTACCCTACTGGTCGAGCATTCATACCGATGGTATCATCAGCTCCGTAGTCAGTGCTTCAGTAATGACATGATTTATGATAAACTATTTCTAAATTGCTTGAATATCCTTTGGTATCTGTCGCCTCTCCATTCCGTTGATCAATAAAGAAATTCCTTAGAAACTTAGGTTCCAACTCCTTCAAGTAAAGTTGACCTTAATGAATTTGGCTTTGCCTTTTTTGGTCATATAACTTCTAACGTATTCAGGTATGTATCACCCTTGATGTTCAATGTTCATTTTTCGGTGTTTATGATGAGGATAAATAAAACAAAAAAACGTTTTGGAAGCAATAAATTTACTAATATTTATTTCTTTTCTATTTGTCAATATATTCATTATCATCCGTCTTTTGATTTAAACCATTGCATCCCCAAGGGTGACTGGTGAATATACGTATGGTCATTTTTGCCTTCTTCCGACCGCTAGTAAAACCCTAGCCAAAGAGAGGCGTCCGTTTGCCTATGCGATATGTATAAGTACGCAGTCACGTCCTGTCAGAATGGAAACGTCAAATCGGATGTCTCGTGGACGTTACAACCCCTTGCAACAACTCTTTGGCCACTTGCAAAGATTAATATCTATCCCTATCCAATATATCCTTATTTTCCAGTGGCTGTCCAAATTTCCCCCGACCTTCATCCCGGACAGCCTCTATTACAGGACCGACGTATTGTATTAATTGTTTTTGTTCATGCTTGTAATATTTACCACAGGACGTAGAGCAAACAGGAATCAATTAATTAACCAGTGCAATAGCAAGATATATAAAGTTGGGATCAGTTTTAACCTATCTTTAGAAATGTCAGAATATTATGTGATATACCTGATCTAGCCTGACTAAGTGTGAATTCGAATGGAGGTTGATGCATACATGGCAGTATAGTCTTACCCTGTCGACGCACCCGGTATCCTAGTTTGCCGAGTTTCAAATCTCATAAATCGTTTCTTTAAAAAATCTATGAGGCAAACGATCAAATTGAGGGAATCGCAAAAACTCAAAAAGAAGTGAGAACTGTCAGAAAAAAGTAAAATAACAAAAATACCGAATTCCAATGAAAATTCAAATCGGAAAGTCCCTTATGAAATGGTAAAATCAAAAGCTCAATTACATTAAACGAATGGAAAACAAATGTCATATTCCTGTCTTGGTAGGAAATTGTGGATTAAACCTGGTTTAATAGCTAGCTAAACCTCACACTTGTATGACAGTCGCATACAATTCTATTATAACAAAATTTATTCTATGGTAGAACTGTCAGAATCTGTTCTAGGTTAGAACTGTCAGAATCTGTTCTAGGGTAGAACTGTCAGAATCTGTTCTGGGCTAGAACTGTCAGAATCTGTTCTAAGGTAGAACTGTCAGAATCTGTTCTAGTGTAGAACTGTCAGAATCTGTTCTAGGGTAAAACTGTCAGAATGTGTTCTAGTGTAGAACTTCCAAATGTGTTCTCGTGTAGAACTGTCAGAATCTGTTCTAGGGTAGAACATTTATAAATGACGTTAATTAGAGTAATTTCTGATCTTGACTAAAACAGTGGCAGATAGCTGAATTTACCTATAAGTCATATTTTAGATAAAAAGGAGTATTTTTCATGTCGGGGCCTTTTATAGCCGACCATACGGTATGGGTTTTTCTCATTGTTGAAGGCCGTACGGTTGCCTATAATTGCTTACATCCACTTCATTTGAACTATGGTGAATAGTCGTATCATTGGCAATCATGTCACATCTCCTTATTTTTTCCAAAAAGAGTAAAAATAAATTACAGTCTTGGATATATGTTATATATATATATATTTTTAGTTTTGTTTTGTCTCTATATTTATAACTAATTTCTCATCAAACATATATTTATATTCTATATTATTATGCTTATTCAGAGAGGAAATATACCAATAATATTTCTGTAATTATAACCACGTTTACTAGAAATATAATATCTTAAGAAAGACAACTATATAAGTCGGGGAGCTCTAATTACATGTAAAATATAAGGGGTGTTTATTACAGATAAAATATTTGGATTACAAAGAGGCCATATATTTTCTGGAGGAGTGTTTTATACCCGACACCATTCAGTCTTGTATAATGAAACATACGTGTTTGATATAATTATGAAATACGCTAATATTAACAGTTCGTGAAGTAACAAAATAAAAAAAGAATAAACAATATAAAATAGTAAATCATGAAAGGTAACAACGACATCCGGTATTTTTGTTTCCAATAATATACAAAATTTCAATCCTGGTATATATGATGAGTTTATTTACAACAAGAAATAGATAATAAATCAAACAGAGAGAGAATTGAAAACATGAACGAAAAAAAAAGGATAAAAGATAAAACAGAAAATAAATAAATAACTCAAAAACTAAATGAAATAAATTAATAAATAAACTAAACAAATAAAATAATTAAATGCATAAAGTAAATAAATAAATTAGAGAACTAAATTTAATTTGATCTACATAAGTAGATAGAGCTGTCAAAAACTGTTTTAGAGATAGAACTGTAAGAGTTAGCTCTGGTTAGAATTGTTAGAATCAGTTATAGGGTAGAACTGTCCGAATCAGTTCTAGGGTAGAACTGTCCGAATCAATTCTATAACAGAACTGTCCGAAGCTGTTCTAGTTTAGAACTGTCCAAAAATATTTAGATTAGAACTGTTCAAAACTGTTCTAAGGTAGTAAAGCTTATGTCAATAACTGTATTTAAGGTGTCTGGAGAACTGGTCTCATTGTTGTTTATGCTGAATATTTTTGTTTTCTTCAGACATATACTCAGTATACTGTAACACTTATCGTTACAGAGGAAAGCTGACATCAGCCATACAATTATGTGACGAAGCCTATGAAATATGTGTGGAATGTACACCGAGACATTTCTTTTTAAATGAGATTATATTTCTTCGATTCCATTGTCATCTACCTTCTAAAGACTTGGGAGCCGCAAAAGACGATTTCAAAAAGATGATGATCGATAGGAAACGTTATAGTCAGAACACGGAACGTGGCGAGCAGACGATGCATATCTTATTTCATGCGCTGTTCCTGTATGACGAGGATGAATGGGATAATGCGTATAACGAATTGCAGGTTGAGGTGCGTCGACTCAGAGATTTGGCGTTTAAATGTAACGATTTCGACAAATATTTGCATTTGTGTAGTAAGATCAACGAAATATCTCATATTTTCACTAGTAAGAGGGTAGATACAAACGATATACACAAAATTAAATGTCAAGAACTTGTAAGAAAAACTGTAAATTATGTACCCTTATAAATGTCGATTTACTGTCGTGACTATTGGAAAGGTTTAAATGATACAGCTTAAGTAATCAAAAATGTTGGTGAGTTTTCTCATACAAATTACAAGAAAGGAATTAAATATAAAGACCGAAGGATGGCTTTGTTCAATAAGTGTAATACCTTTATCATTCTGTATTATGAACAATTATAATGGTATTTGCAATTTTGGCACGGTAAACAGGAACAAGGTAGAATTATATAACTATGTACTGGATAGTTTGTTGATTTTGTTGTTTTAAAAAGATACAATCTGGTAATGTTTAGCACAAATATCCCATACTATGTTACTGTGCCACCATATAGCATACTACTGGAAAAACAATTTATTAGGCTATTATGATCTAAAAAATATTCTCTGGTATTTCTTTGATAACATTACCCTTCAAAATAATTCAGTGAACATATTCGTATAAATATTGTACCAAAATATTTTTTGGTAAGACTATTGCTTATAATAGAAAGATCTCAAGTTGAGGCAAATTTGTCCGTTTGCAATTTTTCCATATGTTTGAAGACATAAGAAAACTTATGAAAAAATATCCTTAATACTCAAAAACAAAGAGTTGTTTTTTTATATATATTTTGTATACATTTGTTATAAAGACTTATACATTAATAACATACTGCGTGTTTTGTGTTTTGTTTTGTTTTCAAAGTTATAGTTTGTATTTGAAGCTATAAGTTTCATTTACTTAAGTATTAAAATGGATTAAATATGATATATATGTAGTAAATGTCACTGATGGTTTTTGTCTAAAATGAAAGTGGCCACATTCGTGTTCAGTCTCAACCAATATATAATATCACCAAGTACAACATATATTTAAATATTAAGACTGAACACAAGTGCGGCCACTTCCAATTTTCGACAAAAAACGTCTAAAATAGCACAAATGTTAAAATTATGAAGATATCAGTAATTTTACATGAATTAATGATGTTAGTACCTGATGCATGTGCTTTGTATTGTCAAAACACGGCCACTATTTATGAAGCAAATGTATTCTACTTTCCAATAAATAGCAAAAAGTTTACATTTTAACAAATTTGTAAAATGATATATTTTGGGGCCAAAGGGGTCTTACCGGGCTTACTCCTTTCTGATATATTGGAAAGATTTTAGAGAAAATATACATATTCATAAATTGAAAGTAATTTTGAAATTCAAAAACAAATATTTGAAAACTAAAAGAAATTAGAATTGAGTGAAATGTAATTGTTTGTTTATATTGTTTATTTTTCTTTCTCATAGACAGCTGGCATGGCTCAAAAGTAAGAATAAATGTTACTGTGTTATAAAGCATTTTTAAATAAAGATGCTCTGGGTGAGAATAGAAAATATCTCTCTGTCCATTTTCGTCAATGCTAGAACAGGTCAGGACCACTAGCACTTTGACGTCAATGCATGAAGTTGAACTAATAAAACATGCATTTTTTATTTTGAATTTCAAATTCGTACTAACTCAAATAGTCCATCAAAATATTAGAAAACCTAACCGCCTTAGTCTGTGTATGGTCTCGTCGTAGCTTGCTTGACACGGGTGTGGGAGGTCATATTATGTTTGATCCCGCTCGGTTCAAACAAAAGACGTAAAATTGGTAAGTGTCCAGGAAGGGGGAAGTGTTAACGTGCAAACTGGCATGGAAATAATTCAACTCAGCGTCAGTCTAGTACAAATCATGGTTCAAATTAACATACCGTATATCGGGTTTTTTTGCGTGTGTTTAATTTTCGCTCTGTTCACGGCACCTACAGAAACGCGAAAATTTGACCCCGCGTAAATTTTCCTTCCTATTCCTAGATTTACAGCTGTTCTTTAAACGTTTCATAGATAAAACTGCTAATTATCGAGTTTACATAAATTGTATATGTATACAGATGTTAACTCTAATAGTGAAATTACATTTTATATTTCATCAGTCTTTTGTGTTGATCGGTAGATCACAAGGGTGTGTATAACTAATTAAGATATCTGTTTTTATAATAATTAAATTGGCTAATCATACACATCATACCTTTTGACAACACAGAAGTCAGTGACATGTTTAAAAATGTTAATTACCGACGTCCATTTATTGTTGTCATAACCCGAACATTTTGCATTTAGTGTAAAAACTAAATTAGAATTAATCACATTTTAACGGATATTTACGCAAATATACTTTCAAATTGCTCTGTTATACCAGCACAAACTTGATTAAAAAGACAATTGGACTTGATTTGGACGAATATTGAAAGATCTCCGAATATGTGTATTTTAGTTTGTAATACACATATTTATATGGAATCGATTATTTGTCAGTCATTCATATTTATGTTGGTTACATCTTTAACAATACAATACGGTGATTGTTTTGCGTGTATTTTCCCATTCAGCGAAAATTATACACAGCGAAAATTTAACCTGCCCATTTTATCATCAAATCGCGAAAAAAAGCCGACGCGAAAAAACCCGATATACGGTAATTTTAGCATGCTCTGTTCCTGAATATGTTTTTAATGTGTAATCAAGTACCGAAAAAAAAAAAAAAAAGAATCAGACCTAATCTTACCATGAAGGGTTGATTTTTCTAATTATATCTATATATATAAAATCTGATGCCTGTTTTTTGCTTATCATATGAGATGCAATGGAAAAGTTATAATTTGCAGTTGTCACTACACATAGGTAGATATATCGTCTAGAATAGACGATACTGTGCAGATAAGGAAAAAATTATATAAGTCTAAAAATTTGCACAACGATACTAATATAAGATGGTATTATACATTTGAGATCCCCTGGCCACACTAAGGCAGATCTCAATCGACTGACCATTACAATCATTGACCACAACTCTGCTTGGTCTAGGGAGGAAAGACTCACTCGGGAAAGGTTTTGGATACGAAAATTAACAACTTTGGCACCAAATGGGATAAATGAAAAGATGTAGTTCGACTCCGTGTAGTGCTTCACATTTAGGTTATATTACTTATTATTACAGCCTCTGTTTCTATTTCTTAACCTTACTCATCTATAAAATAAATTTGTTGAATATACCAATTCAAATTGCTTACTTTTTGAGGGATGTAAAAGTACCAAGCCACGTTCAACTAGTTTACCTAAGTCAAAACTTATTATAATATTTTAACAGCCGTTTGTTTGCGATGTTTAAATACGCAGACTCTGTTGCAACTGCTCTACTCTGTCAATTTGAAATATTTATAAATTTAGATCGTTCAGTACTGTTTATTTGGTATTTTTATTGACGTAATCGTTCTAGTACCATCATAACTATCGTTATCGTTAAAGCTTCAGAATTGTGCTAGTTCATATCGCACATTATTATTTTTATTTAAAGCATATATTTGAACTCTCTGCTGTAATTAGCCATATAACCTATGTCAAGTTTAACAAATTTTTAGAATGGTGCAAGCGTCTTAACTGATGTTCGGTTTGACTTTTTTATTGTATAAATTTCAAGATTGTTATAGTTTAATCTAAGAAGACTAAAAGATGATTCATTTAACATCAGAATCTTACTGAGGAAGGATATCTGTTATCCGAAATATTTATAAATAATTACATTTATAGTTACCTTTTTTTGTTTTTGGTGTTGTTGTGTACACTTTTTTAGGCTTTTATATATATATATATATATATATATATATATATACAACTCGTCTAAACATCAACCCAACAATGTTAGATCTGTAAATTTGCTTTCGCAAATTTTATGTTCTTCTCTCGCCGGGATTCGAACCCATGCTACTGAGATATCGTGACACCAAATCGCCTGCACTGTAGCCGTCCCGCTAGACCACACGACCACCTGGGCTTCATAAAAATGAAGCTTTCGGTGGCCGGGTGTTACCTTTCCACGTCAGTTTTAATCTAGCGTCGTACTACAGTACATGATATATAAGGCATGGAGATGTTATTTTTACAGATCAGCTAAATTATCTATAGTAAAGGATCCTACAAATTAATGTAAGATACAGTCACAGAAAATAATTATATCTATAAGTACGTCTGAGCTAGTGACAACTCTACAACAGATTATCCATCGGATCACCAGCAGTGATGGTGATACATGGCTGTGTACATTATGTATATACAACTCGTCTAAACATCAACCCAACAATGTTAGATCTGTAAAATTTGCGAAATGACTGTATCATTACATTAATTTGTGATCTGGATCCTTTACTATAGATAATTTAGCTGATCTGTAAACATAATGTACACAGCCATGTATCACCATCACTGCTGGTGATCCGAAAAAAAAACGACCAAAAGACAAATAACAAATAATGGATAAAACAGATACAGTTACATCTGCCTCATATCTCGAATTACATCTAGAAATTGACAATAAGGGCAGTTCAAACAAAACTTTGAGACAACAGACATAATGTCTGCTTCCCAATTGTGGACTTATCACTTCTATGTAGCAACATTTAAATAGCTCCTGCATATGTAGTATATGTCTCTCGAATGATACGATATTCTAAAGTATCATGATTTTCTTGTAAGAGGGTTGCCGCGTATAAAGACGCTTCTAAACCAAGGGTTCCAAGTGGTGAAGTTAAAATCATCCCTTCGAACGAACGCGACCACGATTTAGTTGACCGTTATGGAATATCTGTTTCGTACATGACGATACATATGTTCCAATTGTGGTAACAACATTCCTGTCATCTTTTCCTTGAATGTGACATCATCGAATTAGACTTATCACCAAGGTAGTGCTTTCATGAGCAACATGACGGTGCCATACGTTAAGCAGGAACTGCTTACCTTTCCGGAACACCTGAGATCAGCCCCGGTTTTTGGTGGGGTTCGTCTTGCTAAGTCTTTAGTTCTCTGTTTTTGTGTTTTATATTCTGTTGTTTGTCTTTTTTGCCGTTGTTCGTTTTTTGCCAAGGCGTTGTCAGTTAATTTTTGACTTATGATTTTGATTATTGCTTTGGTATCTTCTGCCTCTTGTTTGAAGATAAGATTTCATGTTTTCGATTATTCACCTGTATTCAGCTAAACATTTGAATATGAATTCGAATAATCATCTTTTAAATCATCGTTTTCACTGAGTTTTTAACAAGCTTGATAATTGGACAAATCAGGAAAACTGACCTTAGAGTACAATAAAAATGCATTGTCATATAAAGAGAAGGTATGCTTAGATCCATTATTTTGCCGCTGAAATTCAAAAAAAAGTACAATCATGCCAGACTTTCTTACGTATGCTATTTCAATTTATAAATGAACAGGGTAACGTAATCTGTACACTTTAGTTGAAAGTTCACTGGTTTTTATTGCTATTTTAAAATTAGCATATTTGACCAAAATGGCCAATTTACGCACAAGTTTTAGACAAAATGATAGTAGAAAGTTCAAACAAAACTTTGAGACAACAGAGATAATGTCTGCTTCCCAATTGTGGACTTATCAGCAACATTTAAATAGCTCCTGCATATGTAGTATATATCTCTCGAATGATACGATATTCTAAAGTATCATGATTTTCTTGTAAGAGGGTTGCCGCGTATAAAGACGCTTCTAAACCAAGGGTTCCAAGTGGTGAAGTTAAAATCATCCCTTCGAACGAACGCGACCACGATTTAGTTGACCGTTATGGAATATCTGTTTCGTACATGACGATACATATGTTCCAATTGTGGTAACAACATTCCTGTCATCTTTTCCTTGAATGTGACATCATCGAATTAGACTTATCACCAAGGTAGTGCTTTCATGAGCAACATGACGGTGCCATACGTTAAGCAGGAACTGCTTACCTTTCCGGAACACCTGAGATCAGCCCCGGTTTTTGGTGGGGTTCGTCTTGCTAAGTCTTTAGTTCTCTGTTTTTGTGTTTTATATTCTGTTGTTTGTCTTTTTTGCCGTTGTTCGTTTTTTGCCAAGGCGTTGTCAGTTAATTTTTGACTTATGATTTTGATTATTGCTTTGGTATCTTCTGCCTCTTGTTTGAAGATAAGATTTCATGTTTTCGATTATTCACCTGTATTCAGCTAAACATTTGAATATGAATTCGAATAATCATCTTTTAAATCATCGTTTTCACTGAGTTTTTAACAAGCTTGATAATTGGACAAATCAGGAAAACTGACCTTAGAGTACAATAAAAATGCATTGTCATATAAAGAGAAGGTATGCTTAGATCCATTATTTTGCCGCTGAAATTCAAAAAAAAAGTACAATCATGCCAGACTTTCTTACGTATGCTATTTCAATTTATAAATGAACAGGGTAACGTAATCTGTACACTTTAGTTGAAAGTTCACTGGTTTTTTATTGCTATTTTAAAATTAGCATATTTGACCAAAAATGGCCAATTTACGCACAAGTTTTAGACAAAAATGATAGTAGAAACAGTCTTATCTAAAAGATATAAACACATATTTACGTCTATGCGAAATACACATTGTATCAAAATATATTTTTGGGTAAAGCTGCTGCTCATATCTAAATATTAATAACATGACCTCCAAACGAAGCTATTTTGGCTGTTTTTGCAGTTTTGCACTAAATTCAGGAAGTTTGAAGCCTTAATGCAAATATGTTAGGGAAATTCAAAACTGTAAATACTGAAAAATGCCAAACTAATATCTTATAAAAATAAAAAGATGTGATATGATTGCCAATTAGACTAATCTCCACCAGAGACCAAATGACATTGAAGTTTAGAACTAGAGGTCACCGAACGACTTTCAACGAGCAAAACCTATACTGCGTAGCAATTTATAAAAGGCCTAGAAATGACAAATGTAAAACAATTCAAACGAGAAAACTTTAAAAGTTATGGTTTAAGTACAATATAAGCGAAAAACAAATTTGATATACAGCAACAAACGATAACAACTGAATTAAAGGCTCCTGACTTGAGACAGGCACATACAGAATTTGGTGGGGTTAAACATTTTTGCGAGCGGCCAACCCTAACCCTAACCTGGTACAGTAGTGTAACAACACAACATAAGAATACACTATAAAAAATCTGTTGTAAAAGGCTTTACTCATCAGATCGATACAAAGCACAAAAACAACTAGCAAAAACCCTAAAGAATCAAAGGATAGATCTGAGAGTACTCAATTCTAAAAATGTAATACGTTAATTTTATAATCGGTTTTGATTTTTGAATTGGAAAGGCCAAAACAGAAGTCTTGCTCTTTATTTTGGAATTGTCCCGTTTAATTCACGATTGTTTCTTTCTTTGGCCGTCTATCAGAAAGAGTAATAAACAGATTACTGTTTAAGTAGCTGTTATACAGTTTGTTCTCTTTTTTGTTATCACATAGTCCGTTTCTATGTATGTTGGCGTTTGTTTTTGTAGCAGTTCAGTGTTTCAGTTGTTCCGTTTTGTTTCCTCTTATAGTTGATGTGTTTCTCTCAATTTTGGTTTGTGACCCGGATTTGTTTCAGTTTAATCGATTTATGACTATTGAACAGCGGTATACTACTGTTGCCTTTATTTATTCTGTGTATACTTTGTCTAGCTATTTTTGTGCTATGCTCTATTAAAGATTAAAAACTGTCTTCTTTCATGGCGCCAGATATTAAATCCAAAATCAAACATATTTTATCGCCGTCACAATTTTTTGCCAAAAACAGTTGGAATGGTATTTACATATATGTCTAATAGTTAATTAACAATATTTTTGACTTCATCTTGTAGACTATTCGCCTCGATCAGGATTAACTTAAATCGAATCATGTTTAACCCAACCATATTCTTTATGTTGATGTCCCAAGTCATGACCATTTGATCCAGTGGTTGTCTTTGGTTTTATTTTGTCATATATATTTCCAAGTTGAATCATTTAAGCATAAATCAGATCATTGTGTTTCTCATTTTGTCATACCAGGACTTTCATAGCTTTTCATTTCAGCTGAATTATAACAAATCAAACAATCATAGTTTACAATACGGTATTAGATTTGCTTATTGTTGAAGACCATACAATGACCTATGATTGTTTAATTCTACATCCTTTAGTCACTGGGGGATAGTTGTCTGTGAAAGTATTATGTTTACCGTTAATCCATCTGTGTCTTATTTTTCACCGTGAAATATAAATGTTTACCGTTAATCAGTGAACTAGAAAGTATTATGTTTACCGTTAATCCATCTGTATCTTATTGTCATGTTTACCGTTAATCCGTGAAATAAAAGTATAATGTATACCGTTAATCCATCTGTGTAAATAAACTCATCATAGATACCAGGATTGAAATTTTTAATTTACGCCAGACGCGCGTTTCGTCTACAAAAGACTCATCAGTGACGCTCGAATAAAAAATGTCTTATTGTCACTGTGAACTAGAAAGTATTATGTTAAACTTTAATGAATCAGTGTCTAATTGTCACCGTGAAATATAAATGTTTACCGTTAATCAGTGAACGAGAAAGTATTATGTTACCGTTAATCCATCTGTATCTTATTGTCATGTTTACCGTTAATCCGTGAAATAAAAAGTATAATGTATACCGTTAATCCATCTGTGTCTTATTGTCACTGTGAACTAGAAAGTATTATCTTAAACTTTGATCAATCAGTGTCTAATTGTTACCGTGAAATATAAATGTTTACCGTTAATCCGTGAAATAGAAAGTATTATGTTTACCGTTAATCCTTCTGTGTCTTATTGTCATGTTTACCGTTAATCCGTGAAATAGAAAGTATTATGTATACCGTTAATTCTTTTGTGTCTTATTGTTGAAGGCCATACGATGACCTATGATTGTTTAATTCCACATCCTTTAGTCACTGTCTGTGAAAGAATCATGTTTACCGTTAATCCATCTGTGTCTTATTTTTCACCGTGAAATATAAATGTTTACCGTTAATCAGTGAACTAGAAAGTATTATGCACATCCTTTAGTCACTGTCTGTGAAAGAATCATGTTTACCGTTAATCCATCTGTGTCTTATTTTTCACCGTGAAATATAAATGTTTACCGTTAATCAGTGAACTAGAAAGTATTATGATTACCATTAATCCATCTGTGTCTCAGTAATAGTTATCCCATGAGGACGCGGTGTGTCAGTGTAAGATCACCCCGATGGCCGGAGGCCAGAGGGTGATCTTACACTGACACACCAAGTCCGAATGGGATATTTATTTTACATCCCAGCTGTTCTGGATTAGATAAATCTATGATTGTTTAATTCCACATCCTT
Organism: Mytilus coruscus; assembly: GCA_017311375.1. NCBI lineage: Eukaryota > Metazoa > Mollusca > Bivalvia > Mytilida > Mytilidae > Mytilus > Mytilus coruscus. The sequence continues at coordinate 136,651,847 of CM029596.1, read as the reverse complement.
TAGTCACTGGGGGATAGCTGTCTGTGAAAGTATTATGTTTACCGTTAATCCATCTGTGTCTTATTTTTCGCCATGAAATATAAATGTTTATCGTTAATCAGTGAACTAGAAAGTATTATGATTACCATTAATCCATCTGTGTATCAGGAATAGTTATCCCATGAGGACGCGGTGTGTCAGTGTAAGATCACCCCGATGGCCGGAGGATCTTTTTACATCCATCCCAGCTGTTCTGGATTAGATAAAAACCAATTTACCCTTCATAAAATCTAGTTAAGAACGCCACATAATCATTATAATATACTATATATATTACTATATAGTATATACCCTTTATGAGTCCCGAACACAATGATTAAATATGTTAAATTAACAGAGAGTTTGTATCCAGTCGTCCTGGTGTAAGGGTATGACTCGTGGGTCTAAATGCTAAAAGTCTTGAGTTCGATTCCCAGCATAGATACTGGATTTTTTTCTACACAAATTTTGATAGTTAGTCTTTTCCGTATAAATATTTCTAAGTTTTGTTGTGGATTTGACATTCCCGCCAAAATGTTACGGAACTAAGGAAAGCATGCAGAACAAAGAAACTCAAGCTAGGGTGATCTGGCAGGGGTGATCCGGCCCAGATCACCCCTGGTAGAACAAAGAAGCTGGGATGTAATTGTCATGTTTACCGTTAATCCATAAAATAGCAATATGTTATTGTCACTGTGAAATGGAAAGAATTATGTTTACCGTTAATCCATCTGTGTCTTATTGTCACCTAGAAATATTCTGGTTTTACATTTCATAGTAAATTGCAGTGAGTTTGTGTCATTGTACAATGGAACAAGGTAAAAACATTAATTGGACAATAACATTTTCCCCTCTATGTATAAAAAGGATGTCAGTAATTGGCCTGTGTGACACTCATCATTTAATGGTTGTGCTGAAATAAAACACAATAATTTTTCACCTTGTTTTTTTTTTTACTTCACACACTCCAGATGTTAAGGTTATTCGTCACTCAAACATGAACAAAAAAGAATGGGAAAAACAGTAAATGGGAAATTGTTGTAAATCGTAATATATATTTTGAGTGTGCAGAAATTAAAGATGTATTTCCTTAAAAAATGGAAAATCTGTAACTAGATCCTTTATTTATGTCAAATGACCTTTCAATAAGTACATTTTACACTCGACTTGTTTTCAATTGTGGGATTTAAGATAGTGTACAACTCCAAAATAATACAAACTGTATATCTGTGTTCACAGAGCAACTGGAACGAGTCTGAACTGGTATATCTAATATGATTTGACAATAATTTTGACTTCGCAGGTGTATCCCGCAATTATGGTTAAAATGATTTCATGAAACCGAAAACTTCGTAACAGTTTATATCATTACGTACATCAACAAATGTTTTCGAATTACTAAGGAGGATTTTCTACCCCAGGAATAGATGACCTAATCTGTATTTGGCAATACCTTTAGGAAATTTGGGTCCTCGATGCTCTTCATTTTTGTACTTTATTTAGGCTTTTAAACTCTTTTGAATCGAGTGTCACTGATGAATCTTTTGTAGACAATTTTATTTTAAGACTGGTATCTATGATGAGTTTATTCTTTCAATGATGTTGCATAGAGTTAGTCCTATAAATCCTATTATGTCTGTTTGTTTTGCTCACACATTGTTGTCGATTTAATGGAATTTTATGCGACTGTCACACAAGTGAGAGGTTTAGCTAGCTATAAAACCAGGTTTATTCCACCATATTCTACATAATGAAATACCTGTACCAAGCCAGGAATATGACAGTTGTTTTTATTCGTTTGGCGTGTTTAAGCTTTTGATTTTGCCCTTTGATAAAGGACTTTCCGTTTTGAATTTTCCTTGGAGTTCGGTATTTTTGTTATTTTACTTTTTTCTTATCAATGAGTATTTTCCCTTAGCCCAAAATTCTAAAATTAAAAACAAATTGATTGACAATGAAGTATTCTCACCTCTGCTGTTTGAACATCATGAAACAACACAATTTTTTATCGTCCCTGGTGATGGTTAATCCAGAATAGCGTTTCTGACTATACTTGAAAATGGTTATTTCATTTTGTTATTGCATTTGTTCATGTATCCGATCGAGAGGATTCAATAGAACACCATTCTTAGTTTTCATAGGATAACCGCAATAAACTTTTATATCCTGTTGCAATACTTGATAATTGGTTGGATTATGCTTGTATGAAAGAGATGCGGAAAATACTAAAGGTGTACTTAATAAGTTTGTTTATTAAATCTAAGCTGAAACGAAAGCCCTTTGAATACAGCACTAGTGAAAGAGTTTTAGCGGTATTTTTAACATTGCCATATAAGCGGGAGGTTTGGCTAGCCATAAAACCAGGTTCAATCCACCATTTTTTCTTAAAATGTCCTGTACCAAGTCAGGAATATGGCAGTTGTTATCAAATAGTCCGTTTTCTATGTATGTTGGCGTTTGTTTTTATAGCAGTTCAGTGTTTCTATTGTTCCGTTGTTTTCCTCTTCTAGTTGATGTGTTTCCCTCGGTTTTGGTTTGTGACCCGGATTTGTTTCGCTTAATCGATTTATGACTATTGAACAGCGGTATACTACTTTTACCTTTATTTATTTAGTCATTTTATTCTTAACATCATTTAAAAAGTCTGAAAAATAATTAATTCAGTCGTGTTCTGTCTTTCAGTCAATTTCTGGCTAATCTTTTCCGATCAATTTAGTACTGCTCAGACAATACGCTTACAGTAAATTCAGTACTGTTCAGTAATTTTTCGTACAATTCAGTATGATGTTGATATGTACAGCTAAATAACATCTACTGAACAGACCTTAATTGGCTGCAAACAAATTGTCTGAACAGTACTTAGTTTACCGCAGTGGGCAAGTCTTGAAATTGACTGAAAGGTAAAAAAGGACTTAATAATTCATTGTTCAGTATTTTTAGAGCTGTTCAGATCAAAACGACCGTTTTAGATCGAAAATGGTTTACTAGTGCAAGTAGTTCAAATATTGTGCTTTAAAAACAGTACTCGTACAGTAGGTATGGATTTTACAAATCAATGATTTATGAATAACTTTTACAATCTAGAATATAAGGTTGGGGTCTTGGAGGATATAAAGAATCTTGATGCTAAATTGATTGGAAAAAGTGTTTTAAATCCTCTATTTAATTTTCATATATAATTGTTTGGAAAGCAATCATCTTCCTATTGCAGAAACGTCTCTGCCTCTGCTGCATGTGTTAATAAATAGAAAAGGTTATAACTAGTAAGATATAAGAAGATGTGGTATGAGTGCCAATGAGACAACTCTCCATCCGAGTCAAAATTTATAAAAGTAAACCATTATAGGTCAAAGTACGGTCTTCAACACGGAGCCTAGGCTCACACCGAACAGTAAGCTATAAAGGGCCCCAAAAATTACTAGTGTAAAACCATTCAAACGGGAAAACCAACGGTCTAATCTATATAAAAACGAGAAACGAGAAACACTTATGAACCACATCAACAAACGACAACTACTGAACATCAGATTCCTCACTTAGGACAGGTGCAAACAAATGCAGCGGGTTTAAGATGTACATTTATTGTTGCCAGTACAGATTACAAATTATGTTTGGAGGCGAAAGAACTTGAAAGAAATTGTTCATAAATTGGGACACTTATATTATATATGAAAATTAGCAAAACCCATGCCATATATGAAGCTATAAAAGGCCCTGGCATGACAAAACATGAAACAATCCAAGCGAGAAAAACTGTAAGCTGTTTCTGATAAAACCTTTTTTGGAGAGACTTTGTAACGGTTTGTATCTCCTGTGTAAGGATAACTAATACCACATCACATCAATCATTAGCTTTAAGAATAATTATTAATGTCATTGAATAAGGGGTTCTTTCAGTCAAACATAGTGTCTTTATCATAAAGCGGATCCATTAACAACTAGAATAAAATATGAAGTTAGTCTGTAAAGTTGTGGTTGACATGTCTTTCATGGAAGACTTGCATTTAAGTTTTTTGATATGAGGCACCTGTTGAGCCCCGACAGGTTTTTAGTTTCTAACAATTGGACTTTGCAGGGTTGTTTCACTTTTCATCATACTTTTCGGTAATCAGATATACAAATTTGCGGGAAATCATATACCTTTTTTATGATATTTTACGATAAATCTCATAAACAATGAACATCGGAAAAATTGAATCGCTACCATATTCTTCAGGACAATAGTATATATCCAAGATCGATTACTCGACAATGTATGCTTTTTCGGGAGAATTAAATGGTTACTATGGTATCATGGTTCTAAACAAATGTAAGACAATATTATACTGAACATGATTTAATAAACAATTAACTTAAATATACTTATTTACAATATACTATTAATTTTATAATATACTTCTCACTAACAACAGTATTGCTATCAGCTAGACACCATTATACCATTGACAAAAGTCGTATTACATGGTTAACCAAATCTTGCAGATGACCGAAGATTTAAAGATATATGATGAGTTTAATTTCATGTCAAACGAATTTTAAAATGTTGTTTTTAACATGTTTTAAGCGGTATCTATTAACACTGTATTGCATGTGGCTTTCTGTAACAAAATATTCAAGTTGGTATTTTAACCAGCAATGATTATTTACTCAATCTGATTAAAACACTTATACTGTGTCCACAATTGATCCTGCATTTAAATCAGATTCTTTCATAACTATACCAACCATTTCTGTCATTACATAATAGATATAAGAAGATGTGGTATGAGTGCCTATGAGACAACTCTCCATCCAAGTCACAATTTATAAAAGTAAACCATTATAGGTCAAAGTACGGTCTTCAACACGGAGCCTTGGCTCACACCGCACAGCAAGCTATAAAGGACCCCAGAAATACTAGTGTAAAACCATTCAAACGGGAAAACCAACGGTTTAATCTATATAAAAAACGAGAAACACTTATGAACCACATCAACAAACGACAACTACAGAACATCAGATTCCAGATTCGGTGCACACAATTGCAGCGGGTTTAAACGTTTTAATTGTACCAAACATTCTATGCATGTATGTTAGTTATTGAAAGAAAACGCGACTTCTGATGTACAAAATGTTTTTGGGTGGTCAGAAGGAACTTTGTAGACTCTGACAATGAAGAATCAGTACATAATGAAGGAACTTTGTAGACTCTGGCAATGAAGGATCAGTACATAATGAAGGAACTTTGTAGACTCTGGCAATGAAGGATCAGTACATAATGTAGGAACTTTGTAGACTCTGGCAATGAAGGATCAGTATATAATGCAGTAATTTATTCTTACGTTATATAAATGCCCGATAAGTATAGTTTTCTTGACTCTTTAATAGATTCATTGGTTTTCACTTTTCTCTTTTTTATAACATTAACGTCTTACAAAAACACAAAAACCGAAATAAACACTCATATGGCACAGTGAAAATATGTTTGGGGGAATCTTTTTACAGAAGAAAGAAAAAAAATCGAAAGGATAAAAAGAGAGAAGACAAAACATCACATGTAAACAAAAACGTCATATAGGAAAATGCAATTTTACATCAGACTTGGTCTAGCATTAGACCAACAATATACAAATCAGCACTATTGTTAAACTATTTCGATCTGCGAGTAATTTTTACCTGTATGTTACCATACCATAGGATGTTTGATAGTTAACTATAGTTTAATGTCTTTGTTTGAACCAGAAAAAGGATTATTTAACGTTTATAAGATAAACATATCATGTTCTATTAATCACATTATTATTTTGGTTTTTGTGTGGTAGAATTGCACGAAAATGCTTTTTATCTTAAGAAAGTCCAAAGTTTGTTTTCACAGAAATTATTATCTTCGACCAAGACCAAATCTCATCCCGTGAGACTTGGTACCGCACATCTTTCCAGTCATCAGATATTCAATCAATGTTTTCACAGAAGATAAGTCACATCTAGCACCTCGCCTGGACATCGGTGGCATAAACATACTAGCTAATCCCAAATCGGCCGCCATGTCCATCATATCCGACATTAAATCAGGATCTATTCTTTGTTTCCGTGGAGGAGGTTTTCGGTCAAATCTTGAAGGTGTACGTGAATTGTAGTTATTATATTTATTGTTTGTAGTTGGAAGTTCATTCTTCGAAATAGCACTGTTTGCAATGTCTTTAAACTGTTGACGATTTGACGAACTCAAAACTTGGGACAATCTGAGTCTGTTTGCTTCCTGTTGTGGCAACAATCCGGAACTCCGTTTAGATATCGGTGTCGGTTTTAAGGGTTGAGCTTGAGTTTGGGGTTGTTTAAAAACCCATTTTGTAGGGGTTGAAGAATTTTTTCTGCTTTCAGAAGACATCTTTCCAAAGTTTTGTTTCAGTCCGGACAACGAACCTTGTTCTGTAGCAATAGTCTGACCTGATCGTTCCTGGAAATAAGGGTTTTGATTGGCTTCTAATCGACGTTGTGGATATGGATGAGATTGACGCATTGATTGTCGTTGAAAATATGGATCAGAAGGATTTCCTCTTTGATTAGCATTATTTCTATTCAGCCTGTTTATTGGTTTTTTATTGCCTGGTTGTCCTTCTTTGGTTGCCATTGATTCGTGCTGTCCTTGCATTGCCTCTTGTGTAGCTGCTCTTGCGTCCGCCCTTGACGACATTTGATCTGCATAATCAATATCTGCCATCATAAATGGTAACATTCCCATTAGCGGATTACCTTGCCCAAATCCACCGGAGAAAGGTTCCATATAAGGGGATGAAGTCGGACCCATATATGAGTCAAAACCTGTAATAGAATACAAATATAAGGCACGGAACAAAGGTATAGCCAATTCAATACAAATATAAGACACTACACAAGGGTATTGCCACTAAGTTACAATGTTTTAAGATACGTAATTATAAATATGAATAATATGATTTCTTGATAAACCATATACTAGTAGATGAGTAGCAAACCAACGATATAAAAGAAAAGAAAAGAAAGAAATATTAATGGAGATGATTTTAATAATTCTTAAGCTCATGTAGTCAGTCAGCTCTTTTATTTTTTGGAAATCAAGAATACGAGACGTGAGATGAATACATGTTATATTTCATAATGATATCTAAATTTGTTGGTGGCTGATTTAGGGAAATCATGAAAACCTTTTGTAGATTATCTTTCTTATATACGTATATGTATCAAACAATTGACTGTTATGTCTGTCGTTTATAAAATAAATGTAAGCACGGTCAACGCATGTATAGACCTCTTAAGCTTCAAAAAGTTCTTAATCTCACTATGTGCTTAAACTTTTGGGTGGAGGGAGACTTACTAAGTATAGAGTGGTAGAGATGAGCCGCTGGAATAGATCACTAATTGCTTCACAATAAATGATAAGGGCGAGGTATATAGATTAAATATATAAGAATGCTGATTATTTCATAAGTATATGTTGCTACTGAATAAAACAGTAGTATTTTTAATAAATGTGGTAAAACACAGTTGTAAATACATCAGACATTTATCAAATCTATTTTAACTCTCCATGAAATAGCTTTATATTGTTGTCAGTCTATTTTTTGTCAAAACATATGATAGGTATGTATTTTTATATTCAAATTATATGAAAAGTTTTGGTACAGGTTGTTATCAGCTGACCCTAAAAAGATGGAAAACACCACACCGGATAAAACAAGAAAATTACAACGTTAATGAATTATTTTTTTTTTATATATTTTTAAAGTATTATAACCGACACATTGTTGAAATTTTGCCATGGATCGTAACATTTAAACATCTATAGCTAGATATATATATATAAACACATCTTATAGTAGCATGGTTTCGATTTCAGTTTCTTGAAGAAGAAAAAAAAAAAAACATTCATTTTGTGCCTTTGCGATCAAAGGTTTGAAAAACTAAAAACTTTAAAGGACTTAATTTCAATATTTGCACATAATTCATAAACTTAAAATTTAATCAAAATTGATGATTGGAATCATGCAAATACCAAAAACCCTGTCTTCAACAAAAATGTTTGGATATCCAGGAAGAAAATTAATACATGATTTCATGTTAATAAGTCGGGAGTGTCAGATTAAGGCAAACTCCGCCCCCTTTTCTATTAAATCTAACGGTATTTCAATTACAATGTGCTTATTTCTACCGCGCCCCTGACACCAAACTCTTTATACAAATACAAAAAAATCGATGGGCCCCTCTGCAGCCCGTTAAAAATCCTCTATCTGACGCTGTTGTCTAAATAAATTGCATCTCGGGAGAATAACCAGATAACGTCAGTATGCTATTTGTTATAGATAGACATTGTCTCGAAAGAGGACCATCATACACACCGATGAGATTGTATTGCATCAAACGACTAAAGCAAACAGTCCTAAAATAACTGGATTTTAATGGAAGAATGTTTAATTCTGAATGATTAAATATGATATATGAATTTTATGTCATTTGCTATTTGTTTTGAAACAAAGCTGCGCAGAAATAATATGTGTGACGTAATGATAATATATAGACTTAAATCGCAGGTATTTATATTAGTCTGATATAGTCATTAACTTGCAATTTTGTCATAATTTTACGATCAAAACATTAAATATAGTTTTTAACAATCAAGCAAAACAATAATACTCTGATAATTACTATAGTTAAACGTTGTAATTGAAACAAAACATCTCTTTTATGTCATTAGCCCCATGCAAAGTTTTAATCAATGTCACTAAAAAGGAGATGATGTTCCTTGTGGTAATTATACAGTTCATCTAGATTATGTTTTAATTGTTCAGTTTTAAATCATAATGGAGTTTCATGGTATGTTGCCTTTTCTTGAATCACAGTCATATTATGAAAAATTTAAGTATAATATGATCACTGTTAATTTCAAGATTCTAAATACATACATGTACGTTATGTATTCAAATTTACAGAGAAGATTTATTTGTTTACTATACATGTTTGCATGTAATACAAAGTAGTTTCTGAAAAAGCTGAATTTTGGTTTACGTTCTAAATGGTCAATATGTATTCAGAAATATTTTTGATAAAATCCTAATTTCTTTGATTTGAATTAAAACACAACATGTAAACACAGTCTGGTTTGAAGAGCGAATCACGATTCTACAACATTTGAAGAATCTAACTGACGTTTATCTAGCAATTGTCAAACAAATGGTGGATTCACGATTCTCCAACATTTGAAGAATCTAACTGACGTTTATCTAGCAATTGTCAAACAAATGAAAGTGTTGATGTTTAAATAGTTTATTTGTCCATTGGTGATTAATCGTCCTGAATTGCATGAAATATTTGGACGTTAAGCAACCCAAAATCAATCAATCATTAGTGCTAATATAGTAAATCATTTTATATGATTGCATATCGTATCGTTGTGAATCACTGTCATTTGTATATAAGTGCTCTTTGATGAAATAAGTATATATTTTTTTCTAATTTTGACTTCTTCCTCAACTATCAATCCGTCAGATCATTCAAACGTTTATTTGAGCTGGATTAGAAATGATTTACCAGTATACAAATGTTAGAGTAACGTGAACACTTTTTAACACCATCAAAACTGATGATATATATGCACTAATAGTGTTTTATTGTGAAGCAAAGGAGGAAGACATTGTGCACACGGCACGACTGGACAATCGAAATTTTTGAATGAGATAATTACGGTGCTGTTTTATAACCTTGACTACCCATGAGGGTCTCGCACAGACGGCTAATGAGATAATAAACATAATCAGTAATGATTATACCATCTACAAATTCAAGGAGGCTAACGAGTTTTGTACTAAATCGGTATGGACATCATTGAATTCATTGATTTTAATTGATGGTTTTAGTAATAACTGCTTATCAAATATATAGAAAAAAATTGTCAACACTAGACACTTTCGTCATTTTCAGTAAACAAAATCGATAAAACACAAGAGAACGTAGGCCTGTCCAATACACAAATAATTGGCACAATACAAAATAAAAGCTATTCTATACGTGGTTATTTTGGTTTGTTTAATTTGTAACCATGATTCACAAAACAAAGGATTAATGCAGCCATCTAAGAGCAACGTAAAATATAAAGACTGAATTATTCCGATTTGGTTAGGATTTGGCCAGTTTTAGGAAATTTCACCAGAAACTCCATACTGGAAGAAGACAAGTGTTCGTTTTCAGCGACTTATCATGTAGCAATGCATGGAAACTTCAGGAGATCTTTCGAATTTTAGAATGTATAATCAGTATTCGTTCACCCCCTCCCCGCTTACAGGGACAGCTTCTTTATAATAAAAAATTACTCGTTACAATGTAAAAATAAAGTAAACATTTGATATGACAGTGATTATGCAAAAGTACAAGGTGTACGTGAATTGTAGTTATTATATTTATTGTTTGTAGTTGGAAGTTCATTCTTCGAAATAGCACTGTTTGCAATGTCTTTAAACTGTTGACGATTTGACGAACTCAAAACTTGGGACAATCTGAGTCTGTTTGCTTCCTGTTGTGGCAACAATCCGGAACTCCGTTTAGATATCGGTGTCGGTTTTAAGGGTTGAGCTTGAGTTTGGGGTTGTTTAAAAACCCATTTTGTAGGGGTTGAAGAATTTTTTCTGCTTTCAGAAGACATCTTTCCAAAGTTTTGTTTCAGTCCGGACAACGAACCTTGTTCTGTAGCAATAGTCTGACCTGATCGTTCCTGGAAATAAGGGTTTTGATTGGCTTCTAATCGACGTTGTGGATATGGATGAGATTGACGCATTGATTGTCGTTGAAAATATGGATCAGAAGGATTTCCTCTTTGATTAGCATTATTTCTATTCAGCCTGTTTATTGGTTTTTTATTGCCTGGTTGTCCTTCTTTGGTTGCCATTGATTCGTGCTGTCCTTGCATTGCCTCTTGTGTAGCTGCTCTTGCGTCCGCCCTTGACGACATTTGATCTGCATAATCAATATCTGCCATCATAAATGGTAACATTCCCATTAGCGGATTACCTTGCCCAAATCCACCGGAGAAAGGTTCCATATAAGGGGATGAAGTCGGACCCATATATGAGTCAAAACCTGTAATAGAATACAAATATAAGGCACGGAACAAAGGTATAGCCAATTCAATACAAATATAAGACACTACACAAGGGTATTGCCACTAAGTTACAATGTTTTAAGATACGTAATTATAAATATGAATAATATGATTTCTTGATAAACCATATACTAGTAGATGAGTAGCAAACCAACGATATAAAAGAAAAGAAAAGAAAGAAATATTAATGGAAATGATTTTAATAATTCTTAAGCTCATGTAGTCAGTCAGCTCTTTTATTTTTTGGAAATCAAGAATACGAGACGTGAGATGAATACATGTTATATTTCATAATGATATCTAAATTTGTTGGTGGCTGATTTAGGAAATCATGAAAACCTTTGTAGATTATCTTTCTTATATACGTATATGTATCAAACAATTGACTGTTATGTCTGTCGTTTATAAAATAAATGTAAGCACGGTCAACGCATGTATAGACCTCTTAAGCTTCAAAAAGTTCTTAATCTCACTATGTGCTTAAACTTTTGGGTGGAGGGAGACTTACTAAGTATAGAGTGGTAGGGATGAGCCGCTGGAATAGATCACTAATTGCTTCACAATAAATGATAAGGGCGAGGTATATAGATTAAATATATAAGAATGCTGATTATTTCATAAGTATATGTTGCTACTGAATAAAACAGTAGTATTTTTAATAAATGTGGTAAAAACCAGTTGTAAATACATCAGACATTTATCAAATCTATTTTAACTCTCCATGAAATAGCTTTATATTGTTGTCAGTCTATTTTTTTGTCAAAAAAATATGATAGGTATGTATTTTTTTATATTCAAATTATATGAAAAGTTTTGGTACAGGTTGTTATCAGCTGACCCTAAAAAGATGGAAAACACCACACCGGATAAAACAAGAAAATTACAACGTTAATGAATTATTTTTTTTTTTATATATTTTTTAAAGTATTATAACCGACACATTGTTGAAATTTTGCCATGGATCGTAACATTTAAACATCTATAGCTAGATATATATATATAAACACATCTTATAGTAGCATGGTTTCGATTTCAGTTTCTTGAAGAAGAAAAAAAAAAACATTCATTTTGTGCCTTTGCGATCAAAGGTTTGAAAAACTAAAAACTTTAAAGGACTTAATTTCAATATTTGCACATAATTCATAAACTTAAAATTTAATCAAAATTGATGATTGGAATCATGCAAATACCAAAAACCCTGTCTTCAACAAAAATGTTTGGATATCCAGGAAGAAAATTAATACATGATTTCATGTTAATAAGTCGGGAGTGTCAGATTAAGGCAAACTCCGGCCCTTTTCTATTAAATCTAACGGTATTTCAATTACAATGTGCTTATTTCTACCGCGCCCCTGACACCAAACTCTTTATACAAATACAAAAAAATCGATGGGCCCCTCTGCAGCCCGTTAAAAATCCTCTATCTGACGCTGTTGTCTAAATAAATTGCATCTCGGGAGAATAACCAGATAACGTCAGTATGCTATTTGTTATAGATAGACATTGTCTCGAAAGAGGACCATCATACACACCGATGAGATTGTATTGCATCAAACGACTAAAGCAAACAGTCCTAAAATAACTGGATTTTAATGGAAGAATGTTTAATTCTGAATGATTAAATATGATATATGAATTTTTATGTCATTTGCTATTTGTTTTGAAACAAAGCTGCGCAGAAATAATATGTGTGACGTAATGATAATATATAGACTTAAATCGCAGGTATTTATATTAGTCTGATATAGTCATTAACTTGCAATTTTGTCATAATTTTACGATCAAAACATTAAATATAGTTTTTAACAATCAAGCAAAACAATAATACTCTGATAATTACTATAGTTAAACGTTGTAATTGAAACAAAAACATCTCTTTTTATGTCATTAGCCCCATGCAAAGTTTTAATCAATGTCACTAAAAAAGGGAGATGATGTTCCTTGTGGTAATTATACAGTTCATCTAGATTATGTTTTAATTGTTCAGTTTTAAATCATAATGGAGTTTCATGGTATGTTGCCTTTTCTTGAATCACAGTCATATTATGAAAAATTTAAGTATAATATGATCACTGTTAATTTCAAGATTCTAAATACATACATGTACGTTATGTATTCAAATTTACAGAGAAGATTTATTTGTTTACTATACATGTTTGCATGTAATACAAAGTAGTTTCTGAAAAAGCTGAATTTTGGTTTACGTTCTAAATGGTCAATATGTATTCAGAAATATTTTTGATAAAATCCTAATTTCTTTGATTTGAATTAAAACACAACATGTAAACACAGTCTGGTTTGAAGAGCGAATCACGATTCTCCAACATTTGAAGAATCTAACTGACGTTTATCTAGCAATTGTCAAACAAATGGTGGATTCACGATTCTCCAACATTTGAAGAATCAAACTGACGTTTATCTAGCAATTGTCAAACAAATGAAAGTGTTGATGTTTAAATAGTTTATTTGTCCATTGGTGATTAATCGTCCTGAATTGCATGAAATATTTGGACGTTAAGCAACCCACAATCAATCAATCATTAGTGCTAATATAGTAAATCATTTTATATGATTGCATATCGTATCGTTGTGAATCACTGTCATTTGTATATAAGTGCTCTTTGATGAAATAAGTATATATTTTTTTCTAATTTTGACTTCTTCCTCAACTATCAATCCGTCAGATCATTCAAACGTTTATTTGAGCTGGATTAGAAATGATTTACCTGTATACAAATGTTAGAGTAACGTGAACACTTTTTTAACACCATCAAAACTGATGATATATATGCACTAATAGTGTTTTATTGTGAAGCAAAGGAGGGAAGACATTGTGCACACGGCACGACTGGACAATCGAAATTTTTTGAATGAGATAATTACGGTGCTGTTTTATAACCTTGACTACCCATGAGGGTCTCGCACAGACGGCTAATGAGATAATAAACATAATCAGTAATGATTATACCATCTACAAATTCAAGGAGGCTAACGAGTTTTGTACTAAATCGGTATGGACATCATTGAATTCATTGATTTTAATTGATGGTTTTAGTAATTACTGCTTATCAAATATATAGAAAAAAAATTGTCAACACTAGACACTTTCGTCATTTTTCAGTAAACAAAATCGATAAAACACAAGAGAGAACGTAGGCCTGTCCAATACACAAATAATTGGCACAATACAAAAATAAAAAGCTATTCTATACGTGGTTATTTTGGTTTGTTTAATTTGTAACCATGATTCACAAAACAAAGGATTAATGCAGCCATCTAAGAGCAACGTAAAATATAAAGACTGAATTATTCCGATTTGGTTAGGATTTGGCCAGTTTTAGGAAATTTCACCAGAAACTCCATACTGGAAGAAGACAAGTGTTCGTTTTCAGCGACTTATCATGTAGCAATGCATGGAAACTTCAGGAGATCTTTCGAATTTTAGAATGTATAATCAGTATTCGTTCACCCCCCCCCCCGCTTACGGGACAGCTTCTTTTATAATAAAAAAATTACTCGTTACAATGTAAAAATAAAGTAAACATTTGATATGACAGTGATTATGCAAAAAGTACATTCGATATAAAAACATCAACAAATCGATCTTTTTTCATATCTATAACTGACGAAGGGACGCTAAAATCATACCACGTGATCTGAAAAGTTTTGAACCTAAGCTGTCGTCCCTCTCCTAACTGTAAAGCTTATAGCAAATGTCTTGTCTGTGGAAGCTTGGCTTTTTGTCACCGTTTTCCCATTCATGCCCTATATGATATGAATGGGTTTTATTATATAGGATTTCAATTGCGAGTTCCTAAAGTACATTTGTCCTTTATTCGACTTTAAACAAGTTTACGAAATGCGAGATGGCAACCTGGAACCCGGGTTAACATTATCTTCCGCGTGACTAGCGGGGATAGTGATGTGGGCATAGAAAAGAGTATTACGGGCGTAATTACAGGACGCGGAACACCTGAATATTCTTACCTGTATATA